>CM038146.1:468368605-468739558 GCA_021437245.1 Aegilops speltoides | reverse complement strand
TTACGCACTCTCACCTTTCCACCTTTGCTAGCCTCTCTAATACCGCGCACTTTTCGCCGGTATCATACACCCACCATATACCTTCCTCAAAACAGCCACCATACCTACCTATCATGTCATTTCCATAGCCATTCCAAGATATATTGCCATGCAACTTCCAAAATCACCATCATGACATACATTACTTTTGTCATATTGCCATTGCATGATCATGTAGTTGACATCGTATTTGTGGCAAAGCCACCATGCATTATTTTCCATACGTGTCACTCCTGATTCATTGCACCATCCCGGTATACCGCCGGAGGCATTCATATTGAGTCATCCTTTGTTCTAAATATCGAGTTGTAATTGTTGAGTTGTAAGAAAAATAAAAGTGTGATGATCATCATTATTAGAGCATTGTCCCAAGTGAGGAAAGGATGATGGAGACTATGATTTCCCCATAAGTCGGGATGAGACTCCGGACGAAAAAAAGAGGCCATAAAAAAAGAAAGAGAAAAGGCCCAAATCAAAAAAAAGAGAGAGAAAAAGAGAAAAGGGACAATGCTACTATCCTTTTTACCACACTTGTGCTTCAAAGTAGCACTTTGTTCTTCATGTAGTGAGTCTCATATATTGTGCTTCAAAGTAGCACCAAGATCTTCATGATAGTGAGTCTCATAAGTTGTCTTTTTTATACTAGTGGGAATTTTTCATTATAGAACTTGGCTTGTATATTCCAATGATGGGCTTCCTCAAAATGCCCTAGGTCTTCGTGAGCAAGCGAGTTGGATGCACACCCACTAGTTTTCTTTTGTTGAGCATTCATAGCTCTAGTGCATCCGTTGCATGGCAAACCCTACTCACTCACATCGATATCTATTAATGGGCATCTCCATAGCCCGTTGATACGCCTAGTTGATGTGAGACTTCTTCCTTTTTTGTCTTCTCCACACAACCCCCATCATCATATTCTATTCCACACATAGTGCTATATCCATGGCTCGCGCTCATGTATTGCGTGAAAGTTGAAAAAGTTTGAGATTATTTAAGTATGAAACAATTGCTTGGCTTGTCATCGGGGGTATAGAAGTTGGGAACATCTTTGTGTGACGAAAATGAAGCATAGCCTAACCATATGATTTTGTAGGGATGAACTTTCTTTGGCCATGTTATTTTGAGAAGACATGATTGCTTTGATTAGTATGCTTGAAGTATTATTATTTCTGTGTCAATATGAACTTTTGTCTTGAATCTTTCGGATCTGAATATTCCTATCACATTTAAGAAGATTTACACTGAAATTATGCCAAAGTATCACTCCGCATCAAAAATTCTTTTTTATCATTTACCTACTCGAGGACGAGCAGGAATTAAGCTTGGGGATGCCTGATATGTCTCCAATGTATCTATAATTTTTGATTGCTCCATGCTACTTTATCTACTATTTTGGACTATATTGGGCTTTATTTTCCACTTTTATATTACTTTTGGGACTAACCTATTAACCAGAGGCCCAGCCCAGAATTGCTGTTTTTTGCCTTTTTCAAGATTCAAGAAATGAATATCAAACGGAGTCCAAACGGAATGAAACCTTCGGGATCGTGATTTTCCAACCGAACGTGATCCAGAGACTTGGACCCTACTCCAAGAAGCTTCCGAGGAGATCACGAGGTGGAGGCGCGCCTGGCGCCCCTACCTCGTGGGCCCCTCGAGCTCCACCGACGTACTCCTTCCTCCTATATATACCTCGTATCCCGAACAATCGAACAGGAGCCAAAACCTAATTCCACCGCAACCTTCAGATCCACAAGATCCCATCTTGGGGCCTGTTCGAGCTCACGAGGGGGGGCATCCACCACGGAGGGCTTCTACATCATCACCATAGCCCCTCCGATGAAGTGTGAGTAGTTTACTTCAGACCTTCAGTCCATATCTAGTAGCTAGATGGCTTCTTCTCTCTTTTGGATCTCAATACAATGTTCTCCCCTCTCTCATGGAGATCTATTCGATGTAATCTTCTTTTTGCGGTGTGTTTGTTGAGACCGATGAATTGTGGGTTTATGATCCAGTATTATCTATGGAAAATATTTGATTCTTCTCTGAATACTTTTATGTATGATTGAGTTATCTTTGCAAGTCTCTTCGAATTATCTTTTTGGTTTGGCCAACTAGATTGGTAGTTCTTGCAATGGGAGAAGTGCTTAGCTTTGGGTTCAATCTTGTGGTGTCCTTACTCAGTGACAGAGGGAGTTTCAAGGCACATATTGTATTGTTGCCATCGAGGATAACAAGATGGGGTTTTTATCATATTGCATGAATTTATCCCTCTACATCATGTCATCTTGCTTACGACGTTACTCTGTTTTTACTTAATACTCTAGATGCATGCTGGATAGCGGTCGATGAGTGGAGTAATAGTAGTAGATGCAGAATCGTTTCGATCTACTTGTTTTGGACGTGATGCCTATATACATGATCATTGCCTAGATATACTCATAACTATGCTCAATTATGTCAATTGCTCAACAGTAATTTGTTCACCCACCGTAGAATACTTATGCTCTTGAGAGAAGCCACTAGTGAAACCTATGGCCCCCGGGTCTATTCTCATCATATCACTTTATTTACTTGCTTTGTTTTTACTTTGCCTTTATTTTTATTTTGCATCTATCTATCAAAAATACCAAAAATATTATCTCTATCAGATCTCACTCTCGTAAGTGACCGTGAAGGGATTGACAACCCCTAAGTGTTGGTTGCGAGTTGCTACCGTTTTGTGTAGGTACGAGGGACTTGTGCGTGGTCTCCTACTAGATTGATACCTTGGTTCTCAAAAATTGAGGGAAATACTTATGCTACTTTACTGCATCATCCTCTCCTCTTCGGGGAAATCCAACGCAGTGCTCAAGAGGTAGCAGTTCCCCCTTTCCTAGTCCAACTAGGAGGGGAAGGAAAGAGGAGGAGGGGAGAAGGAAAGAGGGGGGCGGCCCCCAAAGCCCTAAACCAATTTGGTTTGGGCCTAGGGGGGCGCACCCCACACTTCCTTGCTGCCCTCTTTTTCCACTAAGGCCCATGAAGGCCCATTGACCCTCCCGGCGAATTACCGTAACTCTCCGGTACTCCGAAAAATACCCGAATCACTCGGAACCTTTCCCATGTCCGAATATAGTCGTCCAATATATCGATCTTTATGTCTTGACCATTTCGAGACTCCTCGTCATGTCCCCGATCTCATCCAGGACTCCGAACTACCTTGAATACATCAAAACACATAACTCATAATATAAATCGTCACCAAACTTTAAGCGTGTGGACCCTACGGGTTCGAGAACTATGTAGACATGACCTAGACACGTCTCCGGTCAATAACCAATAGCAAAACCTGGATGCTCATATTGGCTCCTACATATTCTACGAAGATCTTTATCGGTCAAACCACAAAACAACATACGTTGTTCCCTTTGTCATCAGTATGTTACTTGCCCAAGATTCGATCGTCGGTATCTCAATACCTAGTTCAATCTCGTTACCGGCAAGTCTCTTTACTCGTTATGTAATGCATCATACTGCAACTAACTCATTAGTCACATTGCTTGCAAGGCTTATAGTGATGTGCATTATCGAGAGGGCCCAGAGATACCTCTCCGACAATCGGAGTGACAAATCCTAATCTCGAAATACACCAACTCAACAAGTACCTTCGGAGACACCTGTAGAGCACCTTTATAATCACCCAGTTACGTTGTGACATTTGGTAGCACACAAAGTGTTCCTCCGGTAAACGGGAGTTGCATAATCTCATAGTCATAGGAACATGTATAAGTCATGAACAAAGCAATAGCAACATACTAAATGATCAAGTGTTAAGCTAACGGAATGGGTCAAGTCAATCAGATCATTCTCTAATTATGTGATCCCGTTAATCAAATGACAACTCATGTCTATGGCTAGGAAACTTAACCATCTTTGATTCAACGAGCTAGTCAAGTAGAGGCATACTAGTGACATTATGTTTGTCTATGTATTCACACATGTACTAAGTTTCCGGTTAATACAATTCTAGCATGAATAATAAATATTTATCATGAAATAAGGAGATAAATAATAACTTTATTATTGCCTCTAGGGCATATTTCCTTCAGTCTCCCACTTGCACTAGAGTCAATAATCTAGTTCACATCACCATGTGATTTAACACTAATATTCATATCTGCATGTGATTAACACCCATAGTTCACATTGTCATGTGACCAACGCCCAAAGGGTTTACTAGAGTCAATAATCTAGTTCACATCGATATGTGATTAACACCCAAAGAGTACTAAGGTGTGATCATGTTTTGCTCGTGAGAGAAGTTTAGTTAACGGATATGTCACATTCAGAGTCATCTGGATCGGTGTAAAAGCTTGCATCGTTGTAACTCTTTACGACGAGCTCTTTTATCACTTCCATTATTGATAAATATTTCCTTAGTCCTGACTAAGGATATTCTTGACCGCTGTCCAGTGATCTACTCCTAGATCAAAATTGTACTCCCTTGCCAAACTCGGAGCAAGGTATATAATAGGTCTGGTACACAGCATAGCATACTTTATAGAACCTATGACTGAGGCATAGGGAATGACTTTTCATTCTTTTTCTATTTTCTGCCATGGTCGGGTTTTGAGTCTTACTCAACTTCACACCTTGCAACACAGGCAAGAACTCCTTCTTTCACTGTTCCATTTTGAATTACTTCAAAATCTTATCAAGGTATGTACTAATTGAAAAAATCTTATCAAGCGTCTTGATCTATCTCTATAGATCTTGATGCACAATGTGTAAGCAGCTTCACCGAGGTCTTTCTTTGAAAAAACTCTTTTCAAATGCTCCTTTATGCTTTCCCGAAAATTCTACATTATTTCTGATCAACAATATGTTATTCACATATACTTATCTGAAATGCTGTAGTGATTCCACTCACTTTCTTGTAAATACAGGCTTCACCGCAAGTATGTATAAAACTATATGCTTTGATCAACTCATCAAAGCATATATTCCAACTCTGAGATGCTTGCACCAGTCCATAGATGGATCACTGGAGCTTGCACACTTTGTTAGCACCTTTAGGATTGACAAAACCTTCTGTTTGCATCATATACAACTCTTCTTTAACAAATCCATTAAGGAATGCAGTTTTGACATCCATTTGCCAGATTTCATAAAATGTGGCAATTGCTAACATGATTTAGACAGACTTAAGCATCGATACGAGTGAGAAAATCTCATCGTATTCAACACCTTGAACTTGTCAAAAAACTTTTTACGACAAGTCGAGCATTGTAGATAGTAACACTACTATCAGCATCTGTCTTCCTCTTGAATATCCATTTATACAATATGGCTTGCCGATCATCGGGCAACTCCACCAAAGTCCACACTTTGTTCTCATACATGGATCCCATCTCAGATTTCATGGCGTCAAGCCATTTCGCGGAATCTGGGCTCATCATCGCTTCCTCATAGTTTGCAGGTTCATCATGGTCTAGTAACATGACTTCCAGAACAGGATTACGGTACCACTCTGGCGCGGACTGTATTTTGGAAGGCCTATGAGGTTCTGTAGTAACTTGATCTGAAGTTTCATGATCATCATCATTAGCTTCCTCACTAATTGGTGTAGGAATCACTGGAAGTGATTTCTGTGATGAACTACTTTCCAATTCGGGAGAAGGTACAAATTACCTTATCAAGCTCTACTTTCCTCCCACTCACTTCTTTCGAGAGAAACTCCTTCTCTAGAAAGGATCCATTCTTAGCAACAAAGATTTTGCTTTTAGATCTGTGATAGAAGGTGTACCCACCAGTTTCCTTTGGGTATTCTATGAAGACACATTTCTCTGATTTTGCTTCGAGCTTATCAGGTTGAAGCTTTTTCACATAAGCATCGCAGCCCCAAACTTTAAGAAACGACAACTTTGGTTTCTTGCCAAACCATAGTTCATAAGGCGTCATCTCAACGGATTTAGATGGTGCCCTATTTAAAGTGAATTCAGTTGTCTCTAATGCATGACCCCAAAACGATAGTGGTAAATCGGTAAGATACATCATAGATCGCACCATATCCAATAAAGTGCGGTTACGACGTTCGGACACCCCATTACGCTGTGGTGTTCCATGTGGCGTGAGCTGCGAAACTATTCCACATTGGTTTTAAATGAAGGCCAAACTCGTAACTCAAATATTTGTTTCTGCGATCAGATTGTAGAAACTTTATTTTCTTATTACGATGATTCTCCACTTCACTCTGAAATTCTTTGAACTTTTCAAATGTTTCAGACTTGTGCTTCATTAAGTAGATATACTCATATCTGCTCAAATCATCTGTGAAGTTTAGAAAATAATGATACCCGCCACGAGCATCAATACTCATTGGACCGCATACATCAGTATGTATTATTTCCAACAAGTCAGTAGCTCGTTCCATTGTTCCGGAGAACGGAGTTTTAGTCATTTTGCCCAAAAGGCACGTTTCGCAAGCATCAATTGATTCATAACCAAGTGATTCCACAAATCCATATTTATGGAGTTTCTTCATGCACTTTACACCGATATGACCCAAACGGCGGTGCCACAAATAAGTTGCACTATCATTATCAACTTTGCATCTTTTGGCATGAATATTATGAATATGTGTATCACTACAATCGAGATTCAACAAACTATTTTCATTGGGTGTATGACCATTGAAGGTTTTATTCATGTAAACAGAACAACAATTATTCGCTGACTTTAAATGAATAACCGTATTGCAATAAACATGATCAAATCATATTCATGCTCAACACAAATGCCAAATAACATTTATTTAGGTTTAACACTAATCCCGAAAGTATAGGGAGTGTGCGATGATGATCATATCAATCTTGGAACCACTTCCAACACACATCGTCACTTCACCCTCAACTAGTCTCTGTTTATTCTGTAACTCCTGTTTCAAGTTACTAATTTTTAGCAACCAAACAAGTATCAAATACCTAGGGGCTACTATAAACACTAGTAAGGTACACATCAATAACCTGTATATCGAATATACCTTTGTTCACTTTGCCATCCTTCTTATCCACCAAATATCCAGGGTATTTCCGCTTCTAGTGACCATTTCCTTTGCAGTAGAAGCACTCAGTTTCAGGCTTTGGTCCAACTTTGGGCTTCTTCACGGGAGTGACGACTTGCTTGCCATTCTACATGAAGTTCCCTTTCTTTCCCTTTGCCCTTTTTCTTGAAACTAGTGGTCTTGTTAATCATCAACACTTGATGCTCTTTCTTTATTTCTACCTTCATCAATTTCATCATCATGAAAAGCTCGGGAATCATTTTCGTCATCCCTTGCATACTATAGTTCATCACGAAATTCTACTAAATTGGTGATGGTGACTAGAGAACTCTGTCAATCACTATCTTATCTGGAAGATTAACTCCCACTTGATTCAAGCGATTGTAGTACCCAGACAATCTGAGCACATGCTCACTGCTTGAGCTATTCTCCTCCATCTTTTAGTTATAGAACTTGTTGGAGACTTCATATCTGTCAACTCGGGTATTTGCTTGAAATATTAACTCCGTCTTCTGGAACATCTTATATGGTCCATGATGTTCAAAAAGTCCCGATTCTAAGCCGTTAAGCATGGTGCACTAAACTATCAAGTAGTCATCATATTGAGCTAGCCAAACATTCATAACGTCTGCATCTGCTCCTGCAATAGGTCTGTCATCTAGCGGTGCATCAAGGACATAATTCTTCTGTGCAGCAGTGAGGATAAACCTCAGATCACGGACCCAGTCCGCATCATTGCTACTATCATCTTTCAACTTAGTTTTCTCTAGGAACACATATAAAACATAGGGAAGCAACAACGCCATATATTGATCTACAACATTATTTGCAAAGTACTATCAGGACTAAGTTCATGATAAATTAAAGTTCAATTAATCATATTACTTAAGAACTCCCACTTAGATAGACATCTCTAATCATCTAAGTGATCATGTGATCCAAATCAACTAAACCATGTCCGATCATCACGTGAGATGGAGTAGTTTTCAATGGTGAACATCATTATGTTGTTCATATCTACTATATGATTCATGCTCGACCTTTCGGTCTCCAGTGTTCCGAGGCCATATCTGCATATGCTAGGCTCGTCAAGTTTAACCTGAGTATTCTGCATGTGCAAAACTGTCTTACACCCGTTGTATTTGAACGTAGAGCTTATCACACCCGATCATCACGTGGTGTCTCGGCACGAAGAACTTTCGCAATGGTGCATACTCAGGGAGAACACTTATACCTTGAAATTTAGTGAGAGATCATCTTATAAAGCTACTCTCAAACTAAGCAAAATAAGATGTATAAAAGATAAACATCACATGCAATCAAGATATGTGACATGATATGGTCATCATCATCTTGTGCCTTTGATCTCCATCTCCAAAGCATCGTCATGATCTCCATCGTCACTGGCATGACACCATGATCTCCATCATCTTGATCTATATCAACTATTGCTCTTATGGTCGTCTCGCCAACTATTGCTCTTGCAACTATTGCTATCGCATAGCGATAAAGTAAAGAAAATATTTGGTGCTGGCATCTTATGCAATAAAGAGATAACCATAAGGCTTCTGCCAGTTGCCGATAACTTCAACAAAACATGGTCATCTCATACAACCACTTATATCTCATCACGTCTTGACCATATCACATCACAACATGACCTGCAAAAACAAGTTAGACGTCGTCTACTTTGTTGTTGCAAGTTTTACGTGGCTGCTACGGGCTGAGCAAGAACCGTTCTTACCTACGCATAAAAACCACAACGATATTTCGTCAAGTTAGTGCTGTTTTAACCTTCACAAGGACCGGGCGTAGCCACACTCAGTTCAATTAAAGTTGGAGAAACAGACACCCGCCAGCCACCTATGTGCAAAGCACGTCAGTAGAACCAGTCTCGCGTAAGCGTACGCATAATGTCGGTCAGGGCCGCTTCATTCAACAATACCGCCGAACCAAAGTATGACATGCTGGTAAGCAGTATGACTTGTATCGCCCACAACTCACTTGTGTTCTACTCGTGCATACAACATCTACGCATAAAACCAGGCTCGGATGCCACTGTTGGGGAACGTAGTAATTTCAAAAAAATCCTACACACACGCAAGATCATGGTGATGCATAGCAACGAGAGGGGAGAGTGTTGTCCACGTACCCTCGTAGATCGAAAGCGGAAGCGTTAGCACAACGCGGTTGATGTAGTCGTATGTCTTCACGATCCGACCGACCAAGTACCGAACGTACGGCAGCTCCGAGTTCAGCACACGTTCAACTCGATGACGTCCCACAAACTCCGATACAGCAGAGCTTTGCAGGAGAGTTCCTTCAGCACGATGGCGTGATGACGGTGTTGATGATGCTACCGACGCAGGGCTTCGCCTAAGCACCGCTACGATATTACCAAGGTGGAATATGGTGGAGGGGGGCACCGCACACAGCTAAGAGATCAATGATCAATTGTTGTGTCTAGAGGTGTCCTCCTGCCCCCGTATATAAAGGAGCAAGGGGAGGAGGCCAGCGGCCTCATAGGGTGCGCCCCAAGGGGGGAATCCTACTCCTAGTAAGAGTAGGTTCCCCCTTTCCTAGTCCAACTAGGAGGGGACGGAAAGAGGAGGAGGGGAGAAGGAAAGAGGGGGCCGGCCCCCAAAACCCTAAACCAATTCGGTTTGGGCCTAGGGGGGCGCACCCCACACTTCCTTGCTGCCCCTATTTCCACTACGTCCCATGAAAGCCCATTGACCCTCCCAGCGAATTCATGTAACTCTCTGGTACTCCGAAAAATACCCGAATCACTCGAAACCTTTCCGATGTCCGAATATAGTCGTCCAATATATCGACATTTACATCTCGACCATTTAGAGACTCCTCGTCATGTCCCCGATCTCATCCGGGACTCCGAACTACCTTCGGTACATCAAAACACATAACTCATAATATAAATCGTCACCGAACTTTAACCGTGCGGACCCTACGGGTTCGAGAACTATGTAGACATGACCGAGACACGTCTCCAATCAATAACCAATAGCGAAACCTGGATGCTCATATTGGCTCCTACATATTCTACGAAGATCTTCATCGGTGAAACCGCAAAACAACATACGTTGTTCCCTTTGTCATCGGTATGTTACTTGCCCGAGATTCGATCGTCGGTATCTCAATACCTAGTTCAATCTCATTACCAGCAAGTCTCTTTACTCGTTACGTAATGCATCATCCCGCAACTAACTCATTAATCACATTGCTTGCAAGGCTTATAGTGATGTGCATTACCGAGAGGGCCTAGAGATACCTCTCCGACAATCGGAGTGACAAATCCTAATCTCGAAATACGCCAACTCAACAAGTACCTTCGGAGACACCTGTAGAGCACCTTTATAATCACCCAGTTATGTTGTGACGTTTGGCAGCACACAAAGTGTTCCTCTGGTAAACGGGAGTTGCATAATCTCATAGTCATAGGAGCATGTATAAGTCATGAAGAAAGCAATATCAACATACTAAACGATCAAGTGCTAAGCTAATGGAATGGGTCAAGTCAATCACCTCATTCTCTAATGATGTGATCCCGTTAATCAAATGACAACTCATGTCTATGGCTAGGAAGCTTAACCATCTTTGATTCAACGAGCTAGTCAAGTAGAGGTATACTAGTGACATTATGGTTGTTTATGTATTCACACATGTACTAAGTTTCCGGTTAATACAATTCTAGCATGAATAATAAACATTTATCATGAAATAAGAAAATAAATAATAACTTTATTATTCCCTCTGGGGTATATTTCCTTCAGTAGGCAAGGGTGAGCAATGCGGCCGCTAAGAAAGCAGCTCCAATTTGAAGGATGAACAGGTCACCCGACGCTAGTTCGAGGAGCGCGTGTCCAAGATTGAGCAAGAGCTCAAGGACGCAACTCGCAAGTGCGAGCTCCTCGAGGAGGGAAATAAAGCGAAGGCAGCCGAACTCGCCAAGGCCCTTCAGGACGCCCAAGAGGCAAGGTCTGAATCCCGAGCGGCTCACGAGGAGCTCCGACAGTCCGGACAGATAGCGGCTGGTAAGCCCTTTCTTTTACAGTCTATGTTTGGCGATCAGAGGTATGCCTTACTTAATAGACTATGGAGTTCTCCAGACTCCTTTGCGGATCTACGAAAGAGCGGAGCTGACGCAGCGCAATTCTACCTGGCCCAGGAGGGGCATGCGATGGAGAAGTTGTTCTGGTCGCAATATGCGACGCAGGAGCGTTCGACGCTACTGAACGACCAGATGGCAGACTGGGCCGAGCTGCACAAGATGTCTGGAGCGGCCGTGAAGGAGGTTATATTCCGGCTGTGGCCGGCTGAATCTGTTCCGAGCAGTTATTTTGGCCTAGTGCCGCAACTCATCGATGCCATGCCCCGAATTGATGCCATCAAACGGTCGGTGTGCATAGAAGGTGCACAGAGGGCCTTCGCCCATGTCAAGGTGCACTGGGCCAAGGTGAAAGTCGCCGTTGTCGCGGTGGAGGGTCCTCCTGAAGGCAAGGACCACCGTACGCTGGAGTGTTATTTAAACAACGTCCTAGAGGGTGCTTGTTTGATAGAGGGTCAATGCTCAAAGGACATCATATTCGAATGAATGTATCCCAACGACCCGATCGTGTGCATTATAGATACTAAGGCTTTGTAAAATATTTGCACCTTTATCTGAAATTGCTTTCCTCCTGTGCGGCAGTTTTTGTACGCCTGAGAGTTTTCTAGTCGTCGGCTTCGGCCCCCACGTAGATGCTACGGGGGTGTTCGGAATGGCACATTAACACTCTTGACCCAATGTCTTGGTCCGTGACGGAGGTGTCAGTGCGTCGAACTAGGCAATCGGACTATACGGCTTTACCGCTCTCACTTAGCCATAGGAGTTTGACGATGGGGCTATAAAATAGCCCCTGGTACGTATGTGACTATCCGAATGCGGATGCGTTACGTATATGACTGGAAAAATAGTACTTCGTTTAAAATGGAAAAATCATTAAAGATTTAGTAAGTCACCGAGCGGCTGACTAGCTCTCGCCGCATCATGACAGTCAGTTTTCGGCTTTCTCTACTGAGGTGCTTGACCGGATGATCCAGAAACACAATCGCAGTAGTTCTCCCTTTACTACCGTAGCTGAACAAACAAAACGTAAGGTAGGAAACACAGGAGCCGGGTAACCTAGTTATTGACCAAAGACATGATTCGGAGCCGATGCATATAATGCCAAGCTCGGGACACCGAAGTGTGCTATAAAGCTGTTCGGGCTTTCGTTTAACGGCTCATAAGTGGCCGTACAGAGCCCCTGTCAATGGGTGTCAAGGTATGTGTGACAACTAGAGACACGGACTACAATTTTATAAATAAAGTTGATACCAAAAAAATTGTCACTACTAGAATCTGATTGATACGTCAAGACGTGATCTTACAGAGGGTACCATAAGCACCAAAATCATTTTACATGCCAGGGGTCTAATAATAAGGAGAAAAGCTCAGTACAGGTCCTTTTAAATAAGGTTTGGTCCGAGAGTCCTTTGGATGTCCTGCCGCACGTCTGCACCGCTTTCGTCCTGTAGAGAGGGGTTCCTTGAAGGAAACAGTCTTTTGTTTGCTGTACAGGACCGGGCTCGGAGTGAGTCCTTGTAAGTCCGTCGGTACATGGGCTCGAATGCACCTATGGTAAAAAGTAAGCGAAAAATGTGGAAGGACATATAGGGTCGAGCCGTACAATCGACCTTCCCGTATTGTGCCTCCACCGATGCCCAAGGTATTTTGAGTGCGTAATGATGCATGCACGGTAGAACCGCGGGTGTACGCAGCGATCGATGGAGGCAGAACTACTAGTCTAGCTCTGGATGTATTGAGCCACTAGCTTGTGGGACTGACTGGACTCTTTTAACAAAGTCTGGTGGCTTGATGACCGAAAAGGTGTGCGGCTTAAGTGGGCCGCTCTGTACCTCGGCTGCAAGAGCTGCAGTGTGCTCCTCTGTGCGGAGGGAGCGTTCCGTGTTTCCATTGACTGTTATGACACCGCGTGGACTGGGCATCTTGAGCTTTAAATAAGCATAGTGCGGCACCGTGTTGAATCGAGCAAAAGCGGTCCGTCCGAGCAGTGCGTGATAGCCACTTCGGAAGGGTACGATATCGAAGATCAAGTCTTCACTTCGGAAGTTGTCGGGCGAGCCAAAGACAACCTCCAATGTTATTGAGCCCGAGCAGCGGGCCTCTATGCTAGGTATTACTCCTTTAAAGGTAGTTGTCGGTGTCAAAACCGGCGGATCTCGGGTAGGGGGTCCCGAACTGTGCATCTAGGCGGATGGTAACAGGAGACAAGGGACACGATGTTTTTACCCAGGTTCGGGCCCTCTCGATGGAGGTAAAACCCTACTCCTGCTTGATTGATATTGATGATATGGGTAGTACAAGAGTGGATCTACCACGAGATCAAGGAGGCTAAACCCTAGAAGCTAGCCTATGGTTTGATTGTTGTAATGGTTGTTCGTCCTACGGACTAAAACCCTCCGGTTTATATAGACACCGGAGAGGGCTATGGTTACACAGAGTCGGTTACAATGGTAGGAGATCTACATATCCGTATCGCCAAGCTTGCCTTCCACGCCAAGGAAAGTCCCATCCGGACACGGGACGAAGTCTTCAATCTTGTATCTTCATAGTCTTGGAGTCCGGCTGACGATGATAGTCCGGCTATCCGGACACCCCCTAGTCCAGAACTCCCTCAGTAGCCCCTGAACCAGGCTTCAATGACGATGAGTCCGGTGCACATATTGTTCGGCATTAAAAGGTGGGTTCCTCCTCCGAATAATTCATAGAAGATAGTGAACACCAGGATAGTGTCCGGCTCTGCAAGATAAATTCCACATTCCACCGTAGAGAGAATAATATGCACACAAGTTCAATCTGCTGACGTATTTTGTGGCGTGATGTCACACCACCACCAAGCCTTTACTTGAATCATTTTTTATTATACCACCTCAGCGCGTTTAGCGAAGCGGTTTCCTTGGCACGTCTTGTCGAAGCAGAGATCGTGTTCCCCTTATTCTGGGATTCCCATCAATACGGACGTGGGTAACCCAACCGCGCCATTGATGGTGGTGCTTGGGATATAAGCGAGTTTTACCAGGCCGGTGGGGACGCATATTCTTCGTCCGCCCATATATAAGGGGATAAGGATCCACCTTTTTACCTACACCTTCTTCCTCCTTTTCTTATCCATCTCCGCGCACTCGAGCTCCAGCGCCCAAGTTCGCACATCTGGCCTCAACCTTCTCATGCCATGTCCGGAGCGGGAGGCAAGTGGATGGCCTCCTCCGTTACGGAGGGGCACATCGAAAAACTGCACGGCGCCGGATACCTGTCCGGCGACATCGCGCACCGGCTGCCCAACAAGGGGCAGCTCATCCCCACCCCCAGGCCCCATGAGAGGGTCGTATTCCTTCCCCACTTCCTCCGCGGACTGGGCTTCCCACTTCATCATTTGTCCGGGGGCTCATGTACTACTACGGCCTGGACTTCCACGATCTGGCGCCAAACTTCATCCTCAACATCTCGGCGTTTATCGTCGTGTGTGAGGCCTTCCTCTGCATCCAGCCCCACTTCGCTTGGGCTAAAACCTTCAATGTCAAGCGAAGGTAGTGAAGGGCGCCAAGCGGAGTCGGAGGCGCCATGGTGGGCAAAATGCCCAACGCCCTCGCTCGAGGGCGCCTTCGTGGAAACCATCAAAGGGTGGCAATCGGGTGGTTCTATATCACCGAGCCGCTGGACCCTAAATGGGCAGCGCCCCGAGTTCAGATCTGGTACCCTCATGCAGCTCACCTCCGGAAAGAGAAGGGCTTGCTATGGGGCAGTTCGAGGAGCCGACCGACTCGATCTGTCTCCGCACCTTGGTGAACTAGAAGCTCAAGCTTATCAATGTGATCCAGGTCATGCTCGTCCGCGGATTCTCCCCGCCAACAACGGGCCTTCAATCTGTGGGTGTTTGATCCGCACAGCACCGACCCTTAGCGGGCTCTTGACACAACGCATAAAGCTACCGGAGGGTGCTGTTCAAGGGGAGAAGTTTCGCATCCGCTGATCAAGATCGCGGATTCAGCCTGCTTGCCCGGGCGGTGCGGTAAGATATGTTATCCTTTATGGGACATTTATTTCTTTCATAGTTTGACTCTATTAGGGATCTAAAATTCCCAATGCCTTTAATCAGATGGCAGAGGACATCCGGACAGGTTAACTGTCGGCTCCTCCCCAAGACCCAGCGGATACCCGTTTAACGGGGCTGCTAGTCCCGACACTCTATGTGGTGCCGGAGAAGAAGGCCAAGAAGAAGGCCACGGGAACCCGAGGGAGTTCCCGATGCCAGGTAGTATCGGACTCATCGTCCGATGGCTCCGAGGCGGACTCCTCCCCCGAAGATGAGGAGGAGAAAGAGGACTCTCCCCAGGAGGGGGGGAGAGGAAGAGGAAGGCTTCCCCTACAGGGGAGGCCGAAGGGTCCAAGAGGGGAAGGACCCTTCCTCCGGACAGCTCCGCCAACGCCAACATTGGCGACGAAGGGTGGCCCTCAAGGGCCAAGCCTCGGGCAAGATCATAAGTATCCGGATTCCTGAATGATTTATAATTTCTCTTTTGTGCCACATAGTGTCCTTCTAATGCCGCACACTACATGTAGTCCAGCCGAGGATGATCTTCCCACTTCATCGAGCGGTTCCTTGGCTCCATCGGATGTAGATTCCATTCCGACCGCCTCCACCCCTCGCGATGCTGGGGACGCCGAGGTGGGATCCCAGGAGGGGACCCGCCAGGAGGGGGAGGCTCTAGAGGTGCCACAAGGCAACCTCTCGGACTTCGTGCCGGACTCCGTGCTGGAACCTGCAGTGGTTCCGGAGTCCGGCAGGCGGCCCCTTCGTAAGAAGGGAAAGACCGTGACACCGGCAGCCTCCGTCCAACCGGAGGCGCCGGACAACTTGCTGGAGGCGCTCAACAGCGCTTCCATCAAGGAAGAACACCGCACTATCATGAGTGCGGTGATTCAGAAGGTTCAGCTCGCCAAGAGCGGGCTGACCGAAGCCTGAAGCAGCCTTCTAACAGGCTTTGAGGTAAGAAGTTTTTAAAACATGTAATGTAATACCGCATAGACAGTAGCCCCTGATGCTCGGTTCGGTGTTCGGAAAGAAAAACCGGACTGAGGAACTAAAAAAGATATACGCAGGAGTTCTAAAAATTATGTCAATATGGGTTTGCAGGCTGCGCTACTGACCTCTGCCGCACTGACTGCGGAGGTCGATTCTTTGAAGCAGAACCTCAAGCGGTCCGAGAACAAGCTCGGCCTTGCCAAGAAGTAGCTCGAGGACAAAGAAGCTGAGTAACACCGTATTAAATTTGTACCTTACAGAAAAGGATTTTGGTTGCAATAGAAATAACAAGGATAACTTGGGCACTGCAGGGGCCACGAACGAGGTGGCGACCCTGAAGGAGGTCGTGTCCGCGGCCGAACGCGATGCGGCCGCGGAACGAGCAGAGCGAGAGAAGCAGGAGGCGCGAGTGGCGGAGGTGCGGCAAGAGCTCCCGTCTCTCATGGAAAAGCATGAGAGTTTGGAGCGCGACACGAAGACTCGAGAGTCCGAGCTTGCCTCGGCTCTTGAGAGTGCCAAAGCGCTAAGGCCGAGGCCCATAAGGCCCTCCAGGAGATTGAGGCAGTGAAGAAAATTGCAGCGGGTAAGGCATTTTTCATGCAAAGCAAGCATGTGGATGTTAATTACCTGTTACTTACCAGGATTCGGAGCTCTCCAGGAGCGTTTGCAGATCTGCCTTGTAGTGTGTCCGATGCCGCCGCATTCTACCGGGCCGAGGAGGGGAGCTCAACGTAGAAGGTCTTCTGGTCTCAGTATGTTGAGGCGGGACATCCGGTGCCCCCTAGTGACCAGCTGAAGCAGCTGGTCGAGCTCCACAAGGTAGCCGAGCAGGCCATGAAGGGCCTCATAGTCCGGCTGTGGCCTGAGGAGGCCATGCCTGGGAGCTACCTCGGCCTCATGCGGCGGCTGGTGGATGCATGCCCTTGGGTGGAAGTCATCAAGCGCTCCGCCTGTATTGAAGGTGCCCGTCGGGCCTTGCCCGCAAGAAGGTGCACTGGGCAGGCTGGATGCCGAGAGGCTTCGACAGACGCGCGCCGGCCAGGCGGGCAAGGAGTATCGTCGCCAAATGTATTATAAGAGTGTCTGAAGGGTGCCCGCAAGATTGCGGATGAGTGCCCCAAAATGTAATATTTGAGTAGACTCGAATGTGTTATCCTGTGCGCTGAAAACTTTGTTCATATGCGCTAAGCAACGCTTATTGATTTAAAATATTACCTTCAGGCGGCCGTTTATCAAATCGAGAGATGGCAAGTCGTCGGCTTCAGCCCCATGCCATGAGTGCCGGGGTGTTCGATAAACTTGAGCGCTCTTGTTCCCATTTTGGGTCCATCTAGGGGCGCTCAACACAACGAACAAGGCAACCGGACTTATAATGCTTGAACACTCTCACTTAGCCATAGAATTCTATAATTTTAAATTTCGGCGAAGCCCCTAGTGTTCGGAAGACCGAGTTCGGGGCGCTATTTACGCCTGGGCCGGACGGAGCCGGTTCCTCTCTCTAAGCGGCATAAGTCTTTAGGGACTCGAAAAGACCTCTCGAACAGCGACCAGCTCTCGCCTTATCATGACGGTCAGTTTTAGCTTTCTCCACTGAGGCGCTCGCCTAGCTCAACCGGGGCGCAATCGCAGTGGTTCTCCCAGTGCTACCTTAGCCGATAGAGCGGAACGTAAGATACCAAAACATGGGAGCCGGGCAAACCCAACTATTGACCCAAGACATGATTCGGAGCCGATGCATATAATGCTATAAGTTCGGGGTGCCGCACTTGTGAAAGTGTTCGGACTTATCACACCACGGGGAACATAAGCCCCTGGTGTATTCGGCCGTACCAAAGTGTACGGATGCAAGATGTCATAAATGAACATATATATAAAAAAAGGAATGCAATTATAAACAAAAAGTGATGCATTGTTTATTCAAGGAATTCTACTATGAGTGCAGAATGATACAAATAGTGCGGTAAGCAAGGGTTTGGACTATTAGAAATGTCTCCCTCCAGGGGTAGGCTGCGGAATGGCGTATTAAACAGATTTAATGCTCATAATGGAGACCACCTGAGTGTTCGTCGTAGCCATTGTCCCTCCCTGGCTGTTGCATCGTGAGTTCGACAGATCTACTGCTAGACAGGGCCTCTAGTGAATGGAGTCCTGTGGAAAAAATAAAAAAGAAAAAGAGTGACACACTTGAGAGCCCCTGGTGTGGTTGAGCCGCACTCTGGGCCTGTCATGGTCGTGCCCCTCCCCCTATGCCCATGGTATCTCCAGAGCGTAATGATGTACGCGAAGGGCTAGTCTTGCAATCATGCGAGGGCTGGGGTTGGGGCCGCATTACTCTGCGATGCTCGGGCGTGCTGTGGTCTTGACTTATGTTACTCCGGGCGCGTTTAGTCATGTCCGGTCGTTTAACGGCCGGACTCGAAAATTGCCTTAAGAGGCTGCTCTGTACTTCTGCCGTGAGAGCCGCTGTGTGTTCCTCCGTTCGGAGGGAGCGTTCAGTGTTTCCATTGACCGTGATGACTCCACGAGGGCCTGGCATCATGAGCTTGAGGTATGCATAATGCGGCACCGCGTTGAACTTTGCAAACGTGGTTCGTCCGAGCAGAGCGTGATAGCCACTGCGGAACGGGACTATGTCGAAGATTAACTCCTCGCTTCGGAAATTATCCGGGGATCCGAAGACCACTTCCAATGTGACTGAGCCTGTACAATTGGCCTCAACACCTGGTATGACGCCTTTGAAGGTCGTCTTTGTAGGTTTAATCCTTGAGGGGTCTATGCCCATCTTGCACACTGTATCCTGATAAAGCAGGTTCAGGCTGCTGCCGCCGTCCATCAGGACTCTAGTGAGGTGAAATCCTTCGACAATTGGGTCTAAAACCAATGCGGTGAATCCGCCATGGCGGATACTGGTGGGGTGGTCCCTTCGATCGAAAGTGATCGGGCAAGAGGACCATGGATTGAACTTCGGGGCGACTGGCTCCATCGCATATACGTCCCTAAGTGCACTCTTCCGCTCCCTCTTGGGTATGGGTTGCGTATATCATGTTTACCGTCCGCACTTGTGGGGGGAAACCTTTCTGTCCTCTACTGTTCGGCGGCCGGGTCTCCTCCTCGTCATCGCTGTGCAGCCCCTTGTCATTGTTTTCAGCAATTAACTTGCCTGCCTGCTTGAATACCCAACAATCCCTATTGGTGTGGTTAGCTGGCTTTTCGGGGGTGCCATGTATCTGGCAAGAGCGGTCGAGTATTCCGTCCAAATTGGACGGACCCGGAGTGGTTCTTTTGAATGGCTTCTTCCGCTGACCGGGTTTAGAGCCTCTGAATCCGGCGTTGACTGCCGTATCCTCAGTGTTATCGCCGTTAACGCAGCGTTTGTTTTTGTCGCGACGCGACCTGCCATTGCGGTCCTTGCTGTCCGGACTGCCAGAATTTTTGCTGAGGTTGTTACTGCAAGCTAGCCAGCTGTCCTCTCCCGCACAGAAGCGGGTCATGAGTGATGTGAGGGCTGCCATGGATTTCAGCTTTTCCTGTCCTAGGTGCCGGGCCAGCCACTCGTCGCGGATGTTATGTTTGAAGGCTGCGAGGGCCTCTGCATCCGGACAGTCGACGATTTGATTTTTCTTTGTGAGGAACCGTGTCCAGAATTGTCTGGCCGATTCGTCTGGCTGCTGAATTATGTGGCTTAGGTCATCGGCGTCTGGTGGTCGCACATATGTGCCCTGGAACTTGTCAAGGAATGCAGCTTCCAGGTCCTCCCAACACCCAATTGATTCTGCTGGCAAGCTGTTAAGCCAATGCCGAGCTGGTCCTTTAAGCTTGAGTGGGAGATACTTGATGGCGTGGAGATTGTCACCGCGGGCCATATGGATATGAAGGAGATAATCTTCGATCCAAACCGTGGGGTCTGTTGTGCCATCGTAGGATTCAATGTTCACGAGTTTAAACCCTTCGGGGATTTGATGGTCCATTACTTCATCTGTGAAGCATAATGGGTGTGCGGCGCCTCTATATTGAGCAATATCGCGACGTATCTCAAGAGAGCTTTGTCTGCTATGTTCGGCCCGGCCGGAGTTGCTGTATCCGGCGCGACGGTTGTCGTCACGGGTCGTGGGGCGTCCACGTGATCCGTAGATAGATCTTGATTGTTTTGCCTTGTCCTCCAATATCTCTCGCAAGTCCGGCGCATTCCCTCGTGGCTTCGTACTTTTCGAGCGATGCCGGGATACGGTCCTGATGGAGGGTCTAGATGCCTCTCTGTCGCGACCACGGGGTGGTCAGTCTGCCGTGTTGTGCGCTGGTGATGAAGGTTTATATGCCCCCTCTTCTAATCGGGGGAGCAACTTGCGTTTTGGGTAGCTCTTGGAGGGGCGTTCGAGTTCATACTCTTCGGCCGCGAGGACCTCGGTGTTGGGTAACGTTGCAGAAAATTAAAATTTTTCCTACGGTTTCACCAAGATCCATCTATGAGTTCATCGAAGCAATGAGTCAAGGGAGAGAGTTTGCATCTACATACCACTTGTAGATCGCGTGCGGAAGCTTGCAAGGTGATGATGGAGTCGTACTCGACGTGATTCAGATCACCGATGTCCAAGTGCTGAACGGACAGCACCTCCGCGTTCAACACACGTACAGGACGAGTGACGTCTCCTCCATCTTGATCCAGCAAGGAGGAAGGAAAGGTTGAGGAAGACAGCTCCACCGGCAGCACGACGGCGTGGTGATGGTGGAGAAGCAAGATTCTCTGGGCTTCGCCAAGCGCCTATGGAGGAGGAGAAGTGTTGGGAGGGAGGGCTGCGCCTTGGAGATGGGGTACAGCAGCCCCTCCCTCCCCCTTTATATAGGCCCCTGGGCGCCCGCCCCTGAGATCCAATCTCCAAGGGGGCGGCGGCCAAGGGGTGGAGTGCCCCAAGCCAGGTGGGCGCCCCCCCTAGGGTTTCAACCCTAGGCGCGGGGTGGGCCTGAGGCGCACCAGCCCACTATGGGCTGGTTCCCCCCACTTCAGCCAATGGGGCCCTCCGGATAGGTGGCCCCACCGGTGGACCCGGGACCCTTCCGGTGGTCCCAGACATTACCGGAGACCCCAAACTTTCCCGATGGCGAAATACCACTTCATATATATTATTCTTTACCTCCGGACCATTCCGAACTCCTCGTGACGTCCGGATCTCATCCGGACTCCGAACAACATTCGTAGTCACATACTTGACTTCCTACTAACCCTAGCGCCACCGAACCTTATGTGTAGACCCTACGGGTTCGGAGACACGCAGACATGACCGAGACGACTCTCGGGCAATAACCAACAGCGGTCTCTGATACCCATGTTGGCTCCTACATGCTCCTCGATGATTTCATCGGTTGAACCACGATGTTGAGGATTCGATCAAACCCTCGTATGCAATTCCCTTTGTCAATCGGTACGTTATTTGCCCGAGACTCGATCGCCGGTATCCCAATACCTTGTTCAGTCTCGTTATCGGCAAGTCACTTTACTCGCATCAGTAATGCATGATCCCGTACAACACCTTGGTCAACTTGAGCTCATTATGATGATGCATTACCGAGTGGGCCCAGAGATACCTCTCCGTCATAACGGAGTGACAAATCCCGCCTCGATCCGTGTCAACCCAACAGATACTTTGGGAGATACCTGTAATGCACCTTTATAGTCACCCGATTCGTTGTGACGTTTGATACACCCAAGGCACTCCTACGGTAACCGGAGTTACACGATCTCATGGTCGAAGGAAGAGATACTTGACATTGGCAAAGCTTCTAGCAAACGAACTATACGATCTTTTATGCTATGCTTAGGATTGTCTTGTCCATCACATCATTCTCCTAATGATGTGATCCCGTTATCAACGACATCCAATGTCCATAGTCAGGAAACCATGACTATCTGTTGATCACAATGAGCTAGTCAACTAGAGGCTCACTAGGGACATTTGTGGTCTAAGTGTTCACACGTGTATTACGATTTCCGGATAATACGCTTATAGCATGAACAAAAGACAATTATCATGAACATTGAAATATAATAATACTTTTATTATTGCCTCTAGGGCATATTTCCAACAGCTCCCACTTGCACTAGAGTCACCAATCTAGTTACATTGTGATGAATCGAACACCCATAGAGTTCGGTGTTGATCATGTTTTGCACGCGAGAGGTTTAGTCAACGAATTTGCGACATTCAGATCCGTGTGCACTTTGCAAATCTCTATGTCTCCATCTTGAACATTTTCGCGGATGGAGTTGAAACGACGCTTGATGTGCTCGATCTTCTTGTGAAACCTGGCTCCTTGGCAAGGGCAATAGCTCCAAGTGTTGTCACGAAAGAGTTTGATCGCCCCGACGCATTGGGTATGACTCCTAGGTCGGTGATGAACTCCTTCACCCAAATCGCTTCATGCGCTGCCTCCGAGGCTGCCATGTACTCCGCTTCACACGTAGATCCCGCCACGACGCTTCGCTTGCAACCGCACCAGCCATCGCTCCACCATTCAACATATACACGATCCGGTTTGTGACTTAGAGTCATCCAGATCTGAGTCGAAGCTAGCATCGACGTAACCCTTTACGATTTAGCTCTTCGCCTCCTCCATAAACGAGAAACATTTCCTTTGTCCTTTCGTGTACTTCAGATATTCTTGACCGCTGTCCAGTGTTCCTTGCCGGGATTACTTTGGTATCTTGCAACCAAACTTACGGCAAGGTTTACATCGGTCAGTACACAGATGGCATACATAATAGATCCTATGGCTGAAGCATAGGGGATGACACTCATCTCTTATTTATCTTTTGCCGTGGTCGGTGACTGAGCTGAGCTCAATCTCACACCTTGTAACATAGGCAAGAACCCCATCTTGGACTGATCCATTTTGAACCTCTTCAAAATCCTATCAAGGTATGTGCTTTGTGAAAGACCTATGAGGCGTCTCGATCTATCTCTATAGATCTTGATGCCTAATATATAAGCAGCTTCTCCAAGGTCCTTCATTGAAAAACACTTATTCAAGTAGGCCTTAATGCTGTCCAGAAGTTTTGTATCATTTCCCATCAAGAGTATGCCATCTACATATAACAGGAGAAATGCTACAGAGCTCCCACTCACTTTCTTGTAAACGCAGGCTTCTCCATAAGTCTGGATAAACCCAAACGCTTTGATCATCTCATCAAAGCAAATGTTCCAACTCCGAGATGCTTGCACCAGTCCATAAATGGATCGCTGGAGCTTGCATACTTTGTTAGCGTTCTGAGGATCGACAAAACCTTCCGGCTGCATCATATACAGCTCCTCCTTAAGGATGTCCGTTAAGGAATGCCGTTTTGACGTCCATCTGCCATATCTCATAATCATAGTATGCGGTAATTGCTAACATGATTCGGACGGACTTCAGCTTCGCCACGGAGAGAATGTCTCGTCAGAGTCAATCCCTTGAACTTGTCGATAACCCTTAGCGACAAGTCGAGCTTTATGGATGGTAACATTACCATCCGCGTCCGCCTTCTTCTTAAAATCCATTTGTTTTCTATCGCTCGCGATCATCGGGCAAGTCTGTCAAAGTCCATACTTTGTTTTCATACATGGATTCTATCTCGGATTTCATGGCTTCAAGCCATTTGTTGGAATCTGGGCCCGCCATTGCTTCTTCATAGTTCAAGGTTCATTGTTGTCTAACAACATGATTTCCATGACAGGGTTGCCGTGCACTCACTGTGCGGAACGTGTCCTTGTGGACCTTCAAGTTCAAGAGTAACTTGATCCAAGTACCTTGATCATCATCATTGTTTTCCTCTTCGTTGGTGTGGGCATCACAGAACGGTTTCTGCGCTGCACCACTTTCCCGCTCGAGAGGTAGTACTTCATCGAGTTCTACTTTCCTCCCACTTACTTCTTTCGAGAGAAACTTTTTCCGTAAAGCATCCATTCTTGGCAACAAAGATCTTGCCTTCGATCTTAAGTAGAAGGTATACCCGACAGCTTCCTTAGGGTATCCTATGAATACGCATTTTTCCGACTTGGGTTCGAGCTTTTCAGGTTGAAGTTTCTTGACATAAGCATCGCATCCCCAAACTTTTAGAAACGACAGCTTAGGTTTCTTCCCAAACCATAATTCATACGGTGTCGTCTCAACGGATTTAGACGGTGCCCTATTTAAAGTGAATGTAGCTGTCTCTAGAGCGATCCCCAAAATGATAGCGGTAAATCGGTAAGAGACATCATAGACCGCACCATATCCAATAGAGTGCGACACGACGCTCGACACACCGTTTACCGAGGTGTTCCAGCGCGTGAGTTGTGAAACGATTCCACATTTCCTTAAGTGTGTGCCAAATTCGTGACTTAAATATTCTCCTCCATGATCCGATCAGAGAACTTTATCTTTCATCACGTTGATTCTCTACCTCACTCTAAAATTCCTTGAACTTTTCAAAGGTCTCAGACTTGTGTTTCATTAAGTAGACATACCCATATCTACTTAAGTCATCAAGGAGAGTGAGAACATAACGATATCCTCCATGCGCCTCAACGCCATTGGACCGCACACATCAAGATGTATGATTTCCAACAAGTTGGTTGCTCGCCCATTGTTCGGAGAACGGAGTCTTGGTCATTTTGCCCAAGAGGCATGGTTCGCATGTGTCAAACGATTCATAATCAAGAGACTCTAAAAGTCCATCAGATGGAGCTTCTTCATGCGCTTGACACCAATGTGACCAAGGCGGCAATGCCACAAGTATGTGGGACTATCGTTATCAACTTTACATCTTTTGGCATCCACACTATGAACATGTGTAATATTACGCCGAGATTCATTAAGAATAAACCATTGACCATCGGAGCATGACCATAAAACATATCTCTCATATAAATCGAACAACCATTATTCTCAGACTTAAATGAGTAGCCATCTCGATCAAACGAGATCCGGATACAATGTTCATGCTCAAACTTGGCACTAAATAACAATTATTAAGGTTCAAAACTAATCCCGTAGGTAAATGTAGAGGCAGCGTGTCGACGGCGATCACATCGACTCTGAACCATTCCCGACGCCAAGATCGTCACCTCGCCCTTCGCCAGCTCCGCTTATTTCAGAGCTCTGCTGTGAGTTACAAATATGAGCAACGGCACCGTATCAAATACCGGGAGTTACTACGAGTAATCGTAAGGTACACATCAATTACATGTATATCAAATATACCTTTGGTGTTGCCGCCTTCTTATCCGCTAAGTATTTGGGGCAGTTCCGCTTCAAAGGACCCTTCCCTTGCAATAAAAGCACTCACCTCTCGTGCTTGGGTCCATTCTTTGACTTCTTCCCGCAATAAAGCTTACGGGGCGGCAACATCTTTGCCGCCCTTCTTGAAGTTCTTCTTACCCTTGCCCTTCTTGAACTTAGTGGTCTTATTGACCATCAACACTTGATGTTCCTTTTGATTTCAGCCTCTGCTGACTTCAAGATCGAGAACACTTCAGAATGGTCTTTACCATCCCCTTCATGTTGTAGTTCATCACAAAGCTCTTGTAGCTTGGTGGGAGCGATCGAGGATTCTGTCAATGACCGCCTCATCTGGAGGTTTATGTTCACCGGTCATACGGTTGTGCAACCCGCACATCTTCGTGATGTGCTCACCGACAGTAACTGTTTTCCTCCATCTTACAATCAGAGAACTTGTCCGAGACATCATATCTCTCGACCCGGCATGAGCTTGGAAAACTAGTTTCAGCTCTTCAACATCTCATATGCTCGTGGTGCTCAAAACGCTTTTGGAGCCCCGGTTCTAAGTCAGTAAAGCATGCCGCACTGAACGAGGGAGTAATCATCAGACGAGCTTGCCAAGCGCTCATAACGCCTTGGTTCTCTCGACGGAGCGCCACCTAGCGGTCCATCTAGGACATATTGCTTTCTCGCAGCTATGAGGATGATCTCGTGTTCCGGACCCATCCGTATAGTTGCTGCCATCATCTTTCAGCTTGGTTTTCTAGGAACGCGTTGAAGTTCATGTTGACATTAGCGTTGGCCATTGATATACAAGACATATTTGCAAAGGTTTTAGACTAAGTTCATGATAATTAAGTTCTAATCAAATTATGAAATCCCACTTAGATTAGACATCCCTCTAGTCATCTAAGTGTTACACGATCCGAGTCAACTAGCCCGTGTCTGATCATCACGTGAGACGGACTAGTCATCGTCGGTGAACATCTTCATGTTGATCGTATCTTCCATACGACTCTGTTCGACCTTTCGGTCTCCGTGTTCCGAGGCCATGTCCGCACATGCTAGGCTCGCAAGTTAACCCTAAGTGTTTTCGCTGTAAAACTGTCTTACACCCGCTGTATGTGAACGTAAGAATCCATCACACCCGATCATCACGTGGTGCTTAGAAGCGATTTAACTATAGCAACGGTGCACGCTTAGGGAGAACACTTCTTGAAATTTTGTAAGGATCATCTTATTTACTACCGTCGTCCTATGTAAACAAGATGCATAAACATAATAAACATCACATGCAATTATATAGTTGTGACATGATATGGCCAATATCATAAAGCTCCATTGATCTCCATCTTCGGGCTCCATGATCAACTTGTCACCGCTTGACACCATGATCTCCATCATCATGATCTCCATCATCGTGTCTTCATGAAGTTGTCACGCCAACGACTACTTCTACTTCTATGACTAACGCGCTTAGCAATGAAGTAAAGTAGTTTACATGGCGCTCTTCAATGACACGCAGGTCATACAAAAAATAAAGACAACTCCTATGGCTCCTGCCGTTGTCATACTCATCGACATGCAAGTCGTGAATCCTATTACAAGAACATGATCTCATACATCACAATTCATCATTCATCACAACTTCGCCATATCACATCACATGATCAATCGCTGTAAAAACAAGTTAGACGCCCTCTAATTGTTGTTGCATCTTTACGTGGCTGCGATTGGGTTCTAGCAAGAACGCTTTTCTTACCTACGAATCACCACAACGTGATTTTGTCAACTTCTATTTACCCTTCATAAGGGCCCTGTTCATCGAATCCGCCCAACTAAAGTGGAAGAGACAGACACCCGCCAGCCACCTTATGCAACTAGTGCATGTCACCGGTGGAACCGGTCTCACGTAAGCGTGACGTAAGGTTGGTCCGGGCCGCTTCATCCCACAATACCGCTGAGCAAGAAAAGACTAGTAGAGGCAAGTAAGATGACAAGATCAACGCCCACAACAAATTGTGTTCTACTCGTGCATTAGAGAACTACGATAGACCTAGCTCATGATGCCACTGTTGGGTAACGCTGCGTAAAATTAAAATTTTTCCTACGGTTTCACCAAGATCCATCTATGAGTTCATCTAAGCAACGAGTCAAGGGAGAGAGTTTGCATCTACATACCACTTGTAGATCGCGTGCGGAAGCTTGCAAGGTGATGATGGAGTCGTACTCGACGTGATTCAGATCACCGATGTCCAAGTGCTGAACGGACAGCACCTCCGCTGCTCAACACACGAGACGGGACGAGTGACGCCTCCTCCGCCTTGATCCAGCAAGGAGGAAGGAGAGGTTGAGGAAGACAGCTCCACCGGCAGAGACGACGTGGTGATGGTGGAGAAGCAAGATTCGGCGGGGCTTCGCCAAGCGCCTACGGAGGAGGAGAAGTGTTGGGAGGAGGGCTGCGCCTTGGAGATGGGGTACAGCAGCCCCCTCCTCCCCTTTATATAGGCCCCTGGGGCGCCGCCCCTGAGATCCAATCTCCAAGGGGGGCGGCCAAGGGGTGGAGTGCCCCCAAGCCAGTGGGCGCCCCACCCCTAGGGTTTCAACCCTAGGCACAGGGGTGGGCCTGGGGCGCACCAGCCCACTATGGGCTGGTTCCTCCCACTTCAGCCCATGGGGCCCTCCGGATAGGTGGCCCCACCCGTGGACCTCGACCTTCCGTGGTCCCAGACATTACCGGAGACCCCAAACTTTCTCGATGGCGAAATACCACTTCCTATATATTATTCTTTACCTCCGACCATTCCGAACTCCTCGTGACGTCCGGGATCTCATCCGGACTCAACAACATTCGTAGTCACATACTTGACTTCCTACTAACCCTAGCGCCACCGAACCTTATGTGTAGACCCTACGGGTTCGGAGACACGCAGACATGACCGAGACGACTCTCGGCAATATCCAACAGCGGGTCCGATACCCATGTTGGCTCCTACATGCTCCTCGATGATTTCATCGGTTGAACCACGATGTCGAGGATTCGATCAAACCCTGTATGCAATTCCCTTTGTCAATCGGTACATTACTTGCCCGAGACTCGATCGTCGGTATCCCAATACCTTGTTCAGCCTCGTTACCGGCGAGTGTCGGTGTACTAAGGTAGGGGTACCTCAGTACCCCAACTTGTGCACGGGCAGGTGCAACTCCCCGCGGCAGGGCCTACTACGTGCTCGCCGGAGAACTTCCTGCGCCATGTCAAGCCATTCAAGAACAAAGTGTGCAAGACAGAAGATCGAGACCCCGGCAAGCGGAGCTTGCCGGGAAGGCCGTTCCAGGCTCAAGGTGACATCAACCACGCAAGGCCCTGGCGAGAGGAGCTCGCCAGGAAGAATAGAATATTGCACCATAGAGGACACGCCTCGGCACTACATGCGCCCCGGCGAGGGCCCGGGGAGCGACAAGTTACAGACCCCGGCAAGATCAAGACCCCGGCAAGGCGCTTGCCGGGAGTTGCGCCAGGCTCACTGCGCCCAGCCATCGGCCCACGCGCCTGGGCCTTTCAGGACGCGCGGGCGGATGGCTGTGCAGCCTAGGGGACACGGTGGCACTTCACGGGTGGATCCATCGCCGCAAGGCGACGGAGACGCAAGGGCGGGAGCTTTTGGGGTCGACGGCGACGGCATTAAATGCTCTTGTCCCCTCTCACAAAGTAGGTGGCGACCACTGCTCATGCATCGTAGCTTCACCGCCTCAAGACTGTTCTAGCTACCACCTCTTTTACATTTTACCCCTTTCTCCTACGTTGACACCTGTCGGTGACCCCTTGCCCTATAAAAGGAGGCCCATGCACAACGTAGAGGGGGTTCGGTTCGGTTCGATCAGTTGGCAACTCCTAGCGAGGGTTCAGCTCATTCGACACGCGCACCACCACCATATGCTCGTACTCTCGAGCAAGATCAAATACAAACACAAAGCAGCAGTAGGAGTTTTATCTCCCGAGAGAGCTCCGGCTGGGTAAAATCACCTGCATCGCCTCGATCTGCTTCTCTCAGGCTCCCTCCGCCTCGCATCAAGCACAAACAAAGGGGCTCCGTCCCATAGGTGTTCGTGGCGGGCAGCATTCCCCGACATCTCTCGGGCGCGCCAGTAGGGGCGCCGAGGTGTGCGGACTGATCCGCGAATGAATACGCTGGGCGCCGCTTCATCAACCTCTCCAGCTCACAAGAATCTCGCCCAACAATTATGCTTATGGTTCAAGAGGAAGGCTTCGGAGGTTGCAGGCCCGGCTGCGTCTCATCCGCCGCCACAGGAGCCAACGGTGGGCGGAGGAGACGCCGTCGCAAGGATAGTCGCCGGCGAGGACACTCGCGGCGCCGCTAGATCCGGAGAAAGGACGAATGACCGCGCCTCGGCCTCCGGGGACATGCCACGTCCATCTCAGGGCACGACAACCCAGCAGCGCCATACCACAGGAGGTGGTATCCGCATGCTGGGGCAAGGACACGCCGGAGGATCGCGGGATGCTTCGGACCCCCGTCCGGACACAGGCAAAGCGAAGGCGCCGGAGCAGGACCCTGCTCCTTCTAACGCTGTTAGGAGTCCGAGCATATCCCGCCTCGCACCGCCGCTTCCCGCCCCTCCACCCGCGAAGCGCCGAAGGGCGAATCGCTTTCGATTTCTCCAGCCGCGGATAAGGCCAAGACCGAGGGCTACTATCAAGAGCCTGGTCGCCGCCAACAACGACTTTCCACAGCAGCCGCGACTCGCGCCGCGATAAGCCGAGAAGACGAGGGCCAACGGCGACAGAGCGCCGGGTGCAACCACCATGCACTCCCCGCCGCGAAGCGAAAGACGCCGCTTCGCCGTAACAACGCCGACGACGGCTCCACGGCATCGCCGGATCCGCTGGACTCGCCGGGATCAACGCCAGTCCTCGACGATCGGGCGATAAGAAGACGCCGGACCACGATCGAAAGCGCCGCCGAAAACTCGGCGACAATCGACTAGAGAGCTGGGACGCTGTCGACGCAGATGCGCCCGTGAACTAAGCGACCGCCAGACGCTGCAGTGCTGCCCCGCTGCTCACCCGCGAGCCCGGAGCGCCCAAAGGCCCAGCATGAAGAATTTCAAGCCCGACGCATCGGAGAAGTACGACGGCAGGACGCACCTCGAAATTCCTCGTTCACACACCATCGCGTGCAGCTGCCGGGCGCGACGAGAAGATTCTCGGCGAACTATTTCCTGCTGCGGCTTAAGCCGAACGCTCGTTTGGCTTATGCACTTGCCGAAGGCTCCATTTCTTCTTGGGCAGACCTCGCCATCAGTTTGTTGGTGCCTTCACCGGTGGCCACAAACCTCACGGCCAGGAGAGCGATTCCACATTTTGGCCCGTATGAAGGAGAATCCTCGCAAGTATATCCAACGCTTCAGCCGTGTGCAGCACAACATCCCCGATGTCCACCCCGCCATGTTATCAGCAAGATTCCACCGTAACGCGGCGAATCACCGCATGCGTGAAGAGATGGCGATGACCAAGATTCGATGTCAGCGAGCTCTATGCTCTGGTTGAGCAAGACGCTGCAGAAGAGGGGAGGAGACTCCTCGGGAGGATGCGGCGCAGGAGAAAGCGACAATGATGACGCCGCCCCGCAAAGAAGAGGCGGCGCAAAACAACCAAAAGAAGAACAGCAAAGAAGTGCTTGCCGCCGAGAAGTCCGGCGAGGGGCTCCCGCCAAGCAAGCGCAGGCCGGCGGCTCGCAAGGAGCCTGCCTCAGAAGCGGCAAATGACAAGCACGACGGCTCCGCAAGCAATATCAGAAAATCCACCGCACTAAGGGTCACGATCTCTACAATCGCAAGCTGCCGACTATCTCGCCGAGCAGCAAAAAAGCTGAGTACGAGAGGCGCGACAAGGAGAGGGCCCAAGGTGGCGGAGGAGAGCCGAGCAGGAAGCGGCCGTTCAATGGCCGGAAGGACGCCGACAAGGCCAAGCAGCGGCGAGATGATCGACCTCCCCGGGGCCGCGACAAGGATGAAGAAGACGATGATGAAGACATAGAGGACGAAGATAACAGCGAGCAGGAGTTCCAGAAGGCCACGGAGGTCCTGTGCGTCGACGGTGGCGCCTCTCTGACGCCTCCCACCGCCAGCTAAAGCAAAGGTGCGTGAGGTGAATGCAGCGGAGCCGCCCATGGAGTCGCCAAGCAGTTCTCAAATGGTCCGCACGCCCATCATTTTTGATCTTGAGGATCACCGACCGCACCACCGCGTCGGGTGCTTGCCGATGCTGGTCTCGCCCACCATCCGCAACCTCAAGGTCACCAAAATTTTGGTTGACGGCGGGCCGGGCTGAACCTGATCTCCTCTATCGTGATCGAGAAACTCCAAATTTCAGATGGCGAAGCTCAAGAGACCGGTTCTTTCCAAGGAATCAACCCGGACGGAGTAAGCCCAAGGAAAGATCACCCGCCGGTGACCTTTGGCGGGAGCTCAATTTCAGGATCGAGCGATCACTTTTGACGTCGCCGATATTTCGCTGCATACAATGGAATACTCGCCGCCCCCCTCGCCAAGTTCATGGCAGCTTCCCATTATGCCTACAACGCGTTTCAAGATGCCGGGCCGATAAGCGCCATCACCGCCCACGGTGACAAGAAGGATGCGCTTATCTCCGCGCCGACAAGATCTACCGATGCGGCAGCTGCGGCCGATAAGAATACACTTGCCGCTGAAGCTCCCGGGGAAGAAGGCGAAGCCAAGTCCGCAAGTGCTCCGGCCCACTCCGCAACCGCACCTCTTCGGAGGCGCTGAGGACGCCCCGCCGAGCTCCACCGCAAGAGTAAGAAGGAATGGCCGCCCACCGCAACCAAGAAGGTGTCCGCCAAGGAGGACGGCATCGTGGTACTTTCACCATCGCCACACTCGACAAAGAATAGGAAAGCGCCGCTGCCGCTTTTTCCCGCGGGCGTAATGTCGATGTGTTCGCATGGCAACCGTCTGACATCCCCGGTGTTCCCAGGAGGGTGATTGAGCACAAGCTTGCTGTTTGCCCTCATGCGCGGCCCATCAAGCAGAAGGTGAGGAAGCAAGCCGTGGAACGCCAAGAATTCATCAACGAAGAAATCAAGAAGCTGGAGGCAGCAGGCCTAGTTAGAGGCGTGATCCATCCGACGTGGTTAGCAAACCCATTGCCGTAGCGCAAGGCCAACGGGAAATGGAGACTGTGTATAGACTTCACCGATGTGAATAAAGCATGTCCCAAAGATCCATTCCCTTGCCGCCAAGATTGACCAGATTGTCGACTCCACCGCCGGATGTGAGCTACTCGCTTTTGATGCATACCAAGCTATCACCAGATTTTTATGGCCAAAGAGGATGAAGAGAAGACTGCATTTATCACCCGTGTGGCACTTATTGCTTCATACGCATGCCATTTGGACTCAAGAATGCAGGATCAACATTTGCAAGGGTAGTGTATATCGCTTTTGAGCCACAGATCCACGTAAATGTAGAAGCTTACATGGATGATATCGTGGTAAAGAGTGAGAGCAAGGATACACCGATTCAAGATTTGGAAGAGACATTTCGTAACCCGCGCAAGATACAGCCTGTTGAACCCCGAGAAGTGCGCCTTTGGAGTTCCTCCGCAAGCTTCTCGGTTCTTTGTGTCCCAGCGGGGGATCGAAGCCAACCCCGACAAGATTAAAGCCATTGAGCAAATCGAAGCCCCGAAGCGAGTCAAGGATGTCAGAAGGCTGGCAGGCTGTGTAGCCGCCCTCAGTAGGTTCATTTCAAAGTCTGCAGAACGCGCCCTACCTTTCTTCAAAATCTTGAAGAAGGCAGGTCCCATGAAGTGGACTCCGAAGCGGAGGCAGCGCCGCAGATTTGAACGGTATCCGCCCTCCACCCCAACACTTGTCACACCTAGACCACAGGAGAAGTTGTCGCTGTACCTAGCGGCAACCAACCAGGTGGTTAGTGCTGCTTAGTAGCGGAGAGGAGTCCGACGAGGAGGCTACACCACCGCAAGCCAGCCAGCGACAAGCTGGGGCTGCTCCGACAAGCTCCGCCCCGACGAGGACAACTCAAGCAGGACAAGATGAGGTGCGGAAGAAGATGGTGCAGCCCAAGATATTTTGTAAGCCCTCTCCGTGGGGCTAGATCAAGATACTCCGTGTGCAAAAGTTGCTTTTCGCCTCCTCATGGCCTCGAGAAAGCTGCGCCATTACTTCCGTGCACACGAGATAACAAAGGGTCACCCGCTTCCTCAACAAGAGGATATTGCATAACCCGTAGCAACAGCAGGATCGCTGAGTGGGCACTGAGCTGTCAAGCTTTGGACTCAAGTTTGAAAGTACTTCAACCATACAGAGCCGAGCTTTGGCAGAATTTATAGCAGAATGGACCCCAACGCCCGATGAAGAAGTCCAAGAAACAAGTACACCTGCATAAGAAGCGACAAGTGAATGGGTAATGTACTTTAATGGTGCCTTCGCTGCAAGGCGCCGTGCCAAGGCGTGGTACTCATCGCGCCCACCGGAGAGCACCTCAAGTACGTTATCCAGATGCACTTCCCAAGGAGCAAGCGACAAACAACACCGCTGAATATGAAGGTTTGCTCGCCAGCCTCGTGGATTGCGCCGAACTTGGGATCGTGAAGTTGGTCAGCGGGAGATTCTCGCTGGTGGTCCGCAAGTTAACAAGAGCTATCGTGAGCCCTTTGATGGAAGCTTATGTCGATGAAGTGAGGAAGCTTGAGGAGCATTTTGAAGGTTTATGGATGGAGCACGCCCCGAGAGCTCGTAATGAAATTGCAGATGGCCTTTCAAAGTGTGCCTCGATGAAGTTACTGTGGAACCAGGACCTTCTTGCTCAAGCTGACTCAACCCTCCGCCACGCCCATCAATAGGGCAGTCCAAGAAGAGAAAGTTGGTCTCCGGCGACTACTTGCCGGCGGGTCTCCCCGAGGCCCGCCAAGGTCCCCAAGGTCAATGACCGTAACGCCGAGGAACAGTTTGTTCTCGCAGATCCTCGGATCTCATAGCTTGAAGCAAGCATTCCCTACAAGCCTCGCCCCGGCGAGCTTGCCGGGGGACCTTCAGCTCCGGCAAACCCAGAGGTTCTTGCCGTTGAAGCTGAGGTTCCCGCAACGGCCCTCATGCCTTTAGCCCTTGCCGTTGAGCCCCGAGCTCCCAAGATGGGCGCAGCAGATCGTCTGCTTTTGCAAATTGAGAACTTCCCGACGACCCGTAAGAAATAGAGAAGATAACCAGACAAATAAGTATGTACCAGTGTGGATAACGAGCTGCATGTAAGAAGGCTCAATGGTGTCGATCAAGTGCATCTCTGTGGAAGATGGATGTAAGCTGTTGGCGTAAATTACACGGAGGCATATGCGCCACCACATTGGCGCAAGGGCCTTGCCGAAAGTTTTCCGCAAGGGTTCTTTGGCAAGAAACCTCCAAGATGCAACTGCACTAGTAACCAAGTGTGAAGCGCAAGGCCCATGCAAAGCGATTCATCACCCAGCTCAAGCTCTCCAAACAATCCTTTGTCCCGCCCTTCTCGGTCTGGGGCTCGATATCCTCGCCCTTCCCCTGTTGTCGGGGCTTTGAGTACTTGTACGTAGTAATCGACAAGTTCACAAAGTGGCCGTAAGTGGAGCCAGCGAGAAAGGTGACAAAGACAATCAGCGGTCAAGTTCTTCAGTCCATCGTGCCGCTTTCGATCCCTAACAGGATTATCACCGATAATCGACACAATTCACCAGCCGCACCTTCATGCAAGACGCCCAAAACCTTGGCGCCAAGGTCTGTTGGCCTCGCTGCTCACCCGAGGAGCAACGGTCAAGCAGAGAGGGCCATGCTGGCGCTGCGCGGGCTCAAGACAAGAACTTTCGACAGTGCTGCACAAGTGCGGAAGAAATTGATAGAGGAGCTACCGCGGCTCTTTGGTCAATCGTAACGACACCAAATCGAGCCACCGGACAGACACCATTTGCTCTAGTCTATGGAGCAGAGGCAGTTCTCCCCACGGAACTCGTGATACGGATCTCCTTGAGTGCTCGCTATGATGAGCTCGAGCAAGAGCAATCGCGGCAAGATGACGCGCTGCTCCTTGAGGAGGGACGCCTCCAGTGTGCAGGCGAGCTGCTCGATACCAGCAAGCCTTGCGCCGCTACCATAGCCGCAAGGTCAAAGCCAGAGTCTCGAGGAAGGCGATTTTGTTCTTCGGGCGTGTTCAGTCCGCCAAGAATTCCAACAAGTTGACGCCAAGTGGGAGGGCCCTTATCGGTGAGACAAGTCACGAGGCCCGGCGCCGTCGCCGAGACCAAGAAGGCTTACCGTGAGCAACTCCTCGAACATAGAGCATCTTCGCAAGTTTCACCCATAAGGCGCGGTTGTTGTGATCCGCCCGCAACCACCTTTTGTACAGGCTTTGCCGCTGTTGCATGTAACCCCTTGTACAAAGCCGGGCGCAGACCCTGCATCAGTAAAAGATTCTGTGTTTCGCGCCAGATTGCCTTTTCCCATGCTTTTCTTTGCTATTTGCATGTGTTATTTGGCATTTCTTGTGCGACACACATACCCGGCCGGGATAATAGCACGCCGAAAGGCCACGTACTTGTTTCCCTATTTTCTTTCCTTGTCTCTTAAATGAAGGAACGCTCCTCACACAAGTTTGCCGGGGAAGGAAATGGAGGATGGACCAAGTGCTGTTCAAGAAAGAGAAGCTTGCCGGAGAACGCCATGATCACTTAAAGCTAAGTTGTTAGAATTTGAGCAGTTCAAAATTTTATATTTTAAGTTGCCTTCCTTGAACGATCACACTTTGTATGGAAAACCTGTGCTCGGAGGAACTCTACCGTGGATAGCCGCGCTTTATCTTGTTTTCGAGCACGCCAACGATTTAAGTGAGCTGCACAAGTGTCGCGCCTTGTTTCGCTTTTCGAGTCCGCTCAGAAGCCAAGTGCGTTGCGACTAGTCATGCAAGGTTGCTTGCCGGTAAGACCTTGGCCAGCAAGCTGCTTCGAAGTTCAAGACTCAAGACTCATGCAAGGGCCTCTTGCCGCAAGTTTCCTAGAAGCATAGGGTTGAGGCATACAAAGTTGAGGATCAGAATGAGGGAGATAACACTGCATCTAGTGATCAAATTAGAGATAATATCGTACAAAAAATAACTTGTCGCGATGACTAATGAGTTCATAACACCCTATGCAGCAACAAAAAGAGATAAAAATAAAGGAGGCCTAGTCTACACGGTCACCCTCCACCCTGGGGATCTTGTTCACCTTGGCGATGATATGGGCGACCTGCTCCTTCAGAGCCTCCATGTTCGCGTCAGCCGGCAAGCTGCGAAGAACGTTGGTGAGGTTTATGCCGGGATTGCGTATACGATCTTCACAAGACGCTTGATGGTTCCCAAGACAGCCGGGCGTAGTCTCCCGGCGAAGTTGCGCGGATTTTCTTCCGCAGATTTGCAAGGGCCGGCGCGATCCCTTTGAAGAAGAGGCTGAGCTTGGCGCTATGGGCGAGATTTGGATCCGGGAGGTAGATGAGATGCTCCAGCTTCAGCGCCAACAGCTCCTGGTCAATGTCGGACGCAGAAGACACCAAGTCCTCGGTCCATACCTCGACGGTATGGCGGAACTGCTCGGCTGCTTGGTTGGCGTTGTCCACCAAAGCTCGTTCCTCGCGGAGCTCCTCCTTCAGCTTGGTCTCCCGATCCCGGGCGGCGTCAAGCGAGCCCCTCAGCGCAGAGACTTGCAGCTCAAGATCCTCGATGGAGTCCTTGGCGGCCTTCAACTCGTCGCCCTTCTTGGAAAGCCGCACTTGGAGTTCTGAGTTGGTATGGGCGTCCTTCTCGCGCTCCGTGATGAGCGCGGCGATTTTCTCCACGCTCGCTTTCAAGAACTCCTCCAGCTTCGCTGACCTTGGCGGCAAGCTCCTCCTTGGCGGTCTCCGCAGCCGCGGGCGCTTCCGCCTCCTTCAGCCTCCCCGCCAAGGGCCTGCCCCCGAGCGGCAAGGTCTTCCTCGTGGCATCGAGGTTAACCTTCCGCTGGATGAGTTCTCCTCTCGCCGGGACAGCTCCACCCGGGCGAGCCGCTGCTCTTCGCCTCGGCCTTCTCCAAGAACCACTCTTCATACTCCCCGCGAAGTCGCCACGCTTCTCCGCCACCTCTGGAGAGCAGCTTGGTTGGCGGCGCTGAGCCCGCCGCTTCTCCATCTCCTCGGCGGCTTGGCGGCAAGGGCCTCCCGAAGCGAAGCCACCGCCTGCCCGGGAAGGGCCGAGCTGGTGAAGCTTCCTCCTCGGCCCATCACCCCGCCGGGCCCTCGACGATCTTCGCCCATGGAGGCGAGGATCTCTCCATCAAAGGCCTCACCTCCGCTGGAGTCATGGACGAAGAGCCCCACGGCATCTGGATGAAGACGCTGCTAGGGGCCTTCAAGTAGTAGCCGGACTGTTCCTTCCGGGCGGAGGGGTCGGCGACCGGCGCAGCGCTTGATGCCCCGCCGCCTCCGGCCGGGCGGTGCGGTCGCCGCCCCTCCCCGCCAGCTGGCTCAGCAGGAGCGGCTCAAGATCTGGCCCGGGCGGCTCCCGCTGTGTCTCGGCGGCTGGGACGCCATCGCCGCCTGCTGGCCCTCCTCCTCAACAATGACGACCTCCGTCTCCATTTGTTTGGAGGGAGGAGGACCTAGAAGAAGAAGAAAAGCAAAAGAAGCTCAAGCAAATATCCAAAAGAGACAACGCTAAGAAGACAAGGTTACGTAATCCTACCTTGGCGGACTTCACAACAAGCGGCTCCTCGCTGGGAACTCCGCCTCAAGCGGAGTGACCACCTCGCTGGCTACTCGCCTTGGCGGAGTATCCGCCTTGGCGGAGTGCCCCTTGCCGGGAGTTCAGCCTTGGCGGGACGGCGGATCTGCGGCCCTCGGGCCAGCCTCCGGACGTTCCTGCAGCTGTGGCTCCACCTCTGCGCAAGCCAAGACAAAGACATCAAGGCATTAGCACAAGACCGAAATCTTCAAACACGCCCAATGAGCGAAAGTGCAGAACCTAGACTTACGCTGGGGGCTGCGCTGGGGGCTGCTCCTCGGAACAGTGCTCGGGTTCGGCAAGCTTGGATCCGGCACATCCCCGGTCGCCGCGGCAGGCAATTCGTCCGCGACTTCGACGGGCACCTTGGCCCTCTTCGCACGCCGGGCCAAGGTCCTGGAATCAAAACAAGAGACAAGATTAGCATCAGCCATGATCAAAGCAAAATTTGAGAAGATGAAGATTTCGTATACTTACTCCTGTTCTCCTCGCTGCCTTCGCCAAGGCGGAGAAGTCATACTCCACCTGGGGCGTGTCGGCGCGAGGAGCAGGAGGCGAAGATTCCCTCGGGCGCTTGGCGGTCCCCGGAGCTGGGGGCTGCATAGACCCAGCCCCTGTGGCACCCGAGGCCCGGGAAGGTGGCGGAGCCGCCGCTCCGCTCCGAGAAGACTCCCGTCTGCTTGGCGCCGACCTGTGGGCGCCGCTGCGTGATCAAGGCTGGCCGCCTCGCCAGGCTGGTGCGCCGGTCGCCTCGGCGCAGCTTGGCTTTCCTGGAAGCTTGCACCGCCCGGCGAGCTGGTTGTTGCCGGGGCTCGCGCCATTCGCCTCCGCCGCCTTGCGGAGGCGCCTGGGGAACGCTTAGGGCTTGCCCGGGCGGGAGGTCTCCGGCGACGAGGAGAGGTCGCCGGCATAGAGGTGCGCGGACCGCCGGCGCCCTCGGCGGCTTCAAGGCCCTCCTCCTCCTCCTCCCCGGCTGGCTCATTGGGCCCAGCGCCCTCCGCATGCGGCCTCTTTTCTTCTCGTGCCTCTGCTACCTCCGCAGCGCCACCTTCTTGCCGCTGCTTCGCCGCGATTCCGGGATCCCGGAGTGCCTCAACGAAGAGACCCCGGCGAAGCTGGCTGGAGGAAGCCGCAGAGTCTGCAGATCTCCGCTTCTCCGCTCGCCGGACGCTTCGCAGCCTCCGCCTCCTCGGCGTGCAGCCAACTCTCCTGCCGCCGCGGCTGCAGCGCCTCTCAGCCCGGGAAGCTATGTATGCGAGCTCCTGGTCGGTGGTGTCCCGCCAGATGCTCCTTGACGCCATCCTTGTTCTTCGCCACCTCTCAAGGTTGTCAAAGAAGCCGAGGACGCCTCGATGGATCGGGCGGATCCACGAGCGCCCACGCCGCAGGCGAATCACACGCGGGCATCATGGCGCAAAGACTATCCCGAGCACCGCTGTTGCAGAGGGGCACTACTCCCGGGAGGTCCGAACCACTCGATGGGTCGGGTCATATTTAAAGAGTTCCCGACCATCCCCTCAACTCCAGCGCCGTGAAGTTGAAGTTCAGCCCGGGCGCAGCCTCATTATATCCCCCGCGCCACAGATCTCTGTGCCGCCTCTTCCTGTCCCCGGAGAGGGGCGATGCGACGGCGGAGGAAATCTGCGCCTACCTCTCAGAACGGACAGCCTCAAGGACCGGAGACGAAGAATCTGGATGAGGGCGACGCCGAGCTTGGCATCGTCCAATCCAGCTCGCCCAGCCTCTCGCCACAGACGATGGGCGCAGCGCGCTCGTGAAGGGCTGTGGCTCATCCTCAACAATCCAACACCAATCAGACGCCATTCTTCCCACTTGCCGCGAGCTCCCGGCAAGCACGACTCCTTAAAATTCAGGCGAAAACCCAAGAGATTCCTCCGAGAGGGGGGGCGCCGCCTCGCCTAGGAGTAAAGAAGTGCCTAAACAGCGCCACATTTGGTCAGTATCCTATGAAGTTTTCAGACATGTAAAGCGAAACCGCCATTGTGAGGATGGCGCTAGGGGTGAAGTCAAGAAGGTGGAAGCCGATGTGTTCATGATGTCGCAAAAGAATTCGGAAAAGGAGGGCAAAGACCGCAGTGGAAGAAGGCTGCGAAGAAGTAGTACCCGCCGGGTAGTTGTCCTTGGTGGCGCCGGATGAGCTCTGGTCGAGGATGCGATTGGTCTTCTTGGACCAGAACAAGTAGTACTTGTTCCAGAGCTCCTGCAAGACCAAGCTTCAAGCGGAAGACGAGATTCCGCTTCCGGTATTCGGTGAGCTTCCGCTTGTTCGACTTCTCCTTCTTGGCCTTCTCCGCCTTTGCCTTCGCGGTCTTCGGAGCCATGGCAGCGGTGGTGGAGAAAGGGCGACGAAGAGCCCGGTGGCTCTGGAGATGCAGGCGGTGGCGGCGGAGATGTGGAGGCGGAGCGAAAAAGGGATCTTTGGAAGAGGATGCAATGAAAGCGAAGGGTGGAGCCGCCTGCTTCCTCTACTTTTATGGGGAAGTGGGGGCGGGGGCGCCTCGCTTTTCCCATTAAAGGACGGGCACGCCCCATCTCACGACGCCGCAATCGACGCGCTGCTATGGGGGGTGGGACGGCGGATGCGAAGTGGATTCGGCGCATCGCAGGGCCGCGTGAGTGCCTGCAGGCACTGCTTTTGGGCCTGGCCCAACAGCGATCGGCACCATGTGTGGCCCAGCCCGGGGCTCTGCCGGTGTAGCTAAGGTAGGGGTACCAAGACCCTCAACTTGTGCACGGGCAGGTGCAACTCCCCGCGGCAGGGCCTACTACGTGCTCGCCGGAGACCTTCCTGCGCCATGTCAAGCCATTCAAGAACAAAGTGTGCAAGACAGAAGATCGAGACCCCGGCAAGCGGAGCTTGCTGGGAAGGCCGTTCCAGGCTCAAGGTGACATCAACCACGCAAGGCCCTGGCGAGAGGAGCTCGCCAGGAAGAATAGAAGATTGCACCATAGAGGACACGCCTCGGCGCTACATGCGCCTCGGCGAGGGCCCGGGGAGCGACAAGTTACTGCACTTCTGCAGATCAAGACCCGGCAAGGCGCTTGCCGGGAGTTGCTGTTGGTGCTCTGCGCCCAGCTCATCGCCCACGCGCCGCCTGGGCCTTTCCAGGACGCATGGCGGATGGCAGTGCAGCCTAGGAGACACGGTGGCACTTCACGGTGGTGGATCCATCGCCGCGGCGACGGAGACGCAAGGGCGGAGCTTTGGGGTCGACGGCGACGGGCATTAAATGCTCTTGTCCCTCTCACAAAGTAGGTGGCACCACTGCTCATGCAATCAGTAGCTTCACTGCTCCCGCACTGCTCCAGCTACCACCTCTTTTACATTTTTACCCCTTTCTCCTACGCTGACACCGCTGGTGACCCTTGCCCTATAAAAGGAGGCCCATGCACAACGAGAGGGGTTCGGTTCGTTCGACCAGTTGGCAACTCCTAGCGAGGGTTCAGCTCATTCGACACGCCAAGACCACCACCATATGCTCGCACTCTCGAGCAAGATCAAATACAAACACAAAGCAGCAAGAGGAGTTTTATCTCTCCGGAGAGCCCGCTGGGTAAAATCCGCCCGCGTGCATCGCCTCGATCTGCTCTCTCGTGCTCCCTCCGCCTCGCATCAAGACAAACAAAGGGGCTCCGTCCCATAGGTGTTCGTGGCGGCAGCATTCCCCGACAGCGAAGTCACTTTACTCGCATCAGTAATGCATGATCCCGTACAACACCTTGGTCAACTTGAGCTCATTATGATGATGCATTACCGAAAGGGCCCAGAGATACCTCTCCGCCATACGGAGGACAAATCCCAGCCTCGATCCGTGTCAACCCAATGATACTTTCGAGATACCTGTAATGCACCTTTATAGTCACCCGCCACGCCAGACGCTTGATACACCCAAGGCACTCCTACGGTAACCGGAGTTACACGATCTCATGGTCGAAAGAAGAGATACTTGACATTGGCCAAGCTTCTAGCAAACGAACTATACGATCTTTTATGCTATGCTTAGGATTGTCTTGTCCATCACATCATTCTCCTAATGATGTGATACCGTTATCAATGACATCCAATGTCCATAGTCGAAACCATGACCGTCTGCTGATCACAACGAGCTAGTCAACTAGAGGCTCACTAGGGACATTTGTGGTCTAAGTGTTCACACGTGTATTACGATTTCCGGATAATACAGTTATAGCATGAACAAAAGACAATTATCATGAACATTGAAATATAATAATACTTTTATTATTGCCTCTAGGGCATATTTCCAACACTCGGTCCATCTGTCGGCCGGCAGGTCTTGATCAGCTCGAAGTTGTTGCTGCTTTTTCTTTAGGCCGTTCGTCGTGGCCATTAGCCTGCGTTTAAAACGCTCTTGTTCGACGGGATCCTCGGGCACGACAAATTGCCGTCGTTGAGGCTTGCCTCGCTCCCGGAGGGAGGCATGTAATTGTCATCCTCTATCTCCTTGTCCGCCGCCTCCCTCTTGAGGGCTGGCTTCTCCGCCCTCCCCGTGGCTGAATCTTGCCGAGGGGTTGTCTTCACCACTGGGTGTTATTATCTCCGTGCCGGAATCTCCATTCTTGCTGTGGCGGATTTAGAGCGGCGCCACGACGCCGGGCGCTTGGGCTGTTTCTTAGAGGAATCTGCCTCGCTTCTTCGCCGCCCCCATCCTTTGGGGTGTCCACCATGTATATATCATATGACGAGGTGGTCTTCCAAAGGCCCCGTAGGCGCTGGTTCTTGTTCATCTCCGCATCGCCGCCCATACCGCCGATGTCTTCGAGTCGCAGCTAGCATGTCGGTTAGATCGCCGACAAGTGGCTACAAAGTGGGTGGTGGGTGGGCTTTGAATTTCTTCATCGTCCGCATCCCAACCATCCCGACCGCAGCTTCAGCCAGGCTCTCCCGATAACGAGAGATACTTTAGCTAATTCAGGATGTTGCCAAAGGGTGAGTGCCGAAGATGTCCGTGATCGGTGAACTCCATCATCGGGCGCCCAATCAGATTCGATTAGCGGGGCGCAGGAGGTTCGAGTCCGCAAGGAGTCCGCACTGGAGTCACGGGCTTTGCAAGGGACAAGGTCGGTATTCGCCCATCGCCGAGAAGTTGCATCTCCCGAGGCGGTGTCCAGCCACCTATCTCGATCATGCGGTCAGCTCAACTATGGGTCGAGCGAACTCGCAGCGCCTCTGTGGCAATCGTCCGGCGGTAGAGCTAAATCATGCCCATCGTGATGCGGCGCGCCGATCAGGGCTTGAATCCGTCGAAGATCAAGTCTCCGCGGATATCAGCCGTGCAGTTTAGGCTTCCAAATCTGACCTGATGGCCAGGGGCGTAGCTTTCGATCTGCTCCAGATGGCCAAGTGAATTGGTCCGCAGTGCAAAGCCGCCGAACACGAAGATCTGTCCGGGGAGAAAATTCTCACCCTGGACTGCGTTGTTGTTGATTGAAGAAGCCATCAAGCCTATCGGTGACGACACAGAGGAACTCTCAATGAAAGCACCAATGTCGGTGTCAAACCGCGGATCTCGGTAGGGGGTCCCGAATCGCGCCTAGGCGGATGGTAACAGGAGACAAGGGACACGATGTTTTACCTGTGTTCGCCCTCTCGATGGAGGTAAAACCCTACTCCCGCTTGATTGATATTGATGATATGGGTAGTACAAGAGTGGATCTACCACGAGATCAAGGAGGCTAAACCCTAGAAACTAGCCTATGGTATGATTGTTGTAATGGTTGTTCGTCCTACGGACTAAAACCCTCCGGTTTATATAGACACCGGAGACGGCTAGGGTTACACAGGGCCGGTTACAATGGTAGGAGATCTACATATCCGTATCGCCAAGCTTGCCTTCCACGCCAAGGAAAGTCCCATCCAGACACGGGACGAAGTCTTCAATCTTGTATCTTCATAGTCTTGGAGTCCGGCTGACGATGATAGTCCGGCTATCCGGACACCCCCTAGTCCAGGACTCCCTCAGTAGTTTCTCTTGCGCAAAAGCGGGTCATAAGTGCCGTAAGGGCTGCCATGGACTTCGGTTTCTCTTGGTCGAGGTGTCGAGCGAGCCACTCATCTCGGACACTATGTTTGAAGGCCGCGAGGGCTTCGGCATCCGGACAATCCACAATCTGGTTCTGTTTAATTAAGAACCTGGTCCAGAGCTTCCCGGCTGATTCATTGGGTTGCTGGATTATGTGACTAAAGTCATCGACATCTGGGGGCCGAACATAGGTACCTTAGAACTTGTCTCTAAAGGCGTCCTCCAAGTCTTCCCAGCTTCCAATAGAGTTTTCTGGGAGGCTATTCAGCCAATGCCATGTTGGTCCCTTAAGTTTTAGGGGGATGTACTTGATGGCATGTAGGTCATCACCGCGAGCCATGTGGATATGGAGAAGAAAGTCTTCAATCCATACTGCGGGATCTATGGTGCCATCGTATGATCCAATGTTTATGGGTTTAACCCTTCTGGGAACTGGTGCTCCATTACTTCATCGGTGAAGCATAGAGGGTGTGTGGCTGCTCTGTATCGGGCGACGTCACGACGCAGTTCGGATGGAGTCCGTATGCGGTTTTCGGCCCATGTGAGGTTGTGTTTATCACGCCAGGCTTGATGGCCGTCTTATCGCGCTGGTGCATGCCCTTGTGATCTATAAATTGATCCAGTATGACCGGCTCTGTTGTCCAGGTCCTGTCACAGGTCGTGCGTACATCCTGCAGCGGTTGTTTCTCTTCCTCTAGGCGAGGTGGCGCAGGTTGGTGTTCGGCTTGGGTTGCCACTCTGTCCCGACCACGAGGTGGCCGGTCAGGTCCGTCAGCTGTGTTACGCTGCCTGTATAGGCTCTGGGACCTCATCGTCGAATTGAGAGAGCAACCTGCGCCCTGGGTAGCTCTTAGTTGGGCGCTCGAGGCCGTATTCCTTGGCTGCCAGGACATTATTCCATCTATCATTGAGTAGACCCTAATCGGCTTGAAGTTGCTGTCGCTTCTTTCTCAGGCTTCTTGCTGTGGCTATTAGCCGGCGCTTGAAGCACTCTTGTTCGAGGGGGTCCTCTGGTACGATGAAGTCTTCGTCGCCCATGCTCTCATCCTCTTCGGAGGTCAGTAGGTAGTTACTATCCTCCAAGCCCTCGTCCCCGATAGGATCATCGGGGTTGACTTGCCCCTCTTCCAAATCATCCTGCTCGGATGTTGGCTCGACATGGGCTTCTTGGACTTCAGCGTTATCCGGGGTGTTAGTGTTTCTGGTGCCGGTATTGTTGTCTTTTTTGCGACGTGATTTTGATCGGCGCCGCTGACGTCGATGTTTCGTAGGTGCTTCAGCAGGTTCATCCTCTAGAATCTTCCCATCGTCAGCGTCATTCTCTTTGGGTGTGTCCACCATCTAAACGGCGGGTTCTAGCCTTGCTCTTCTTCAGCATCATCGTCCATGCTGTCGATGTCTTGGGAAGCGTAATCAAGCATGTCGGTTAAGTCCTCGACAGTGGCTATGAAGTGGGTGGTGGGTGGGACGTAAAATTCCCTGCTCTCAGCCCCTAGTGTGGGCTGGGCGTAGTTCGGCAGCGATCCTTCTGCAATGGTGAGAGACTACATTAAGTCTAGGGCCTCGTTTAAGGGCAAGGTTTGGACAGGGAAGCGAGAGTCTGTGGAGCGGGACGGGACAGGAGTTCCTCGGCCGAGCTTGTCTAATACAGACCTAGAGAGTTCGGAGCTGGTGTATGGAGGCGAGACTGGCTCGATGAGGATAGAGGGAGCCTGGGGTGACTCCGGGCTAGCCGGTGAAACGATCCCCTCCGTATCTCCGACGTTGAGCTCTATGGCTGCAGAGAGTCCGGCGGGCTCTAAACCCCCGTCTTCGGACTCGGAGAGGAGTTCCGGATCTAAGGCCGGCGCTGTGACTGGGGCCGCGAACCCTTGGAAGATCAAGTCTCCTCGGATATTAGCGACATAGTTTAGGTTTCCAAAACTGATCTGATGACCAGGGGCGTAGCTATCGATCTACTCCAGATGGCCAATCGAATTGGCACGCTGTGCGAAGCCGCCGAATACGAAGATTTGGCCGGCGAGAAAAATCTCCCTCGGGGCGGTGTTGTCGTGGATAGTTGATGGAGCCATCGGGCCTTCTGGTGATGACACAGTGGAACTTTCAATGAAAGCACCAACGTCGGTGTCAAAACTGGCAGATCTCGGGTAGGGGGTCCCGAACTGTGCGTCTGAGGATCGATGGTAACAAGGAGGTAGGAGACACGATGTTTACCCAGGTTCGGGCCCTCTTAATGGAGGTAATACCCTACTTCCTGCTTGATTGACTTTGATGAGTATAGGGGTTACAAGAGTTGATCTACCTCGAGATCGTAATGGCTAAACCCTAGATGTCTAGCCTATATGATTGTGTTCTTGTCCAATGGACTAAACACTCCGGTTTATATAGACACCAGAGGGATCTAGGGTTGTATAGAGTCGGTTACAGAGAAAGGAAGGCATATGATCCAAATGCCAGGCTTGCCATCCACTTGAAGGAGAGTCCCATCCGGACACGGGGAAGGTTCTTCTGTTTCGCATCTTCATGGCCCATCAGTCCGGCCCATATCACATACCCCGGACGCCCGAGGACCACTTAGTCCAGGACTCCCTCAGTCACCTCCAGGGGCCGGATGTCCGGGGACATGGCCGGATGTCCGGGTCCTGGGAGCTGTTCTTGAATCCTTCCGTTGGTTCTCTTCATCCGTGAACTTGGAGACTGATACATCTCCAACGTATCTACTTTTCCAAACACTTTTGCCCTTGTTTTGGACTCTAACTTGCATGATTTGAATGGAACTAACCCGGCCTGACGCTGTTTTTCAGCAGAACTGCCATGGTGTTATTTTTGTGCAGAAATAAAAGTTCTCGGAATGACCTGAAAATACATGGAGGCACGTTTTGGAATTAATAAATAATATTGGCGAAAGAATCAACGTTAGGGGACCCACACCCTATCCACGAGGGTGCAGGGCGCCCCCCTGGGGCGCTCCCCCTGCCTCGTGGGCCCCCTGGGACTCCACCGACCTCAACCCCAACTCCATATATTCACTTTCGGGGAGAAAAAAATCAGAGAGAAGGATTCATCGTGTTTTACGATATAGAGCCGCCGCCAAGCCCTACTCTTCCTCGGGATGGTTGATCTGGAGTACGTTCGGGGCTCCGGAGAGGGGAATCCATCGCCATCGTCATCATCAACCATCCTCCATCACCAATTTTACGGTGCTCACCGCCGTGCGTGAGTAATCCCATCATAGGCTTGCTAGATGGTGATGGGTTGGATGAGATTTACCATGTAATCGAGTTAGTTTTGTTAGGGTTTGATCCCTAGTATCCATTATGTTCTAAGATTGATGTCGCTATGACTTTGGTATGCTTAATGCTTGTCACTAGGGCCCGAGTGCCATGATTTCAGATCTGAACTTTTTATGTTTTCATGAATATATGAGAGTTCTTGATCCTATCTTGCAAGTCAATAGTCACCTATTATGTGTTATGATCCAGTAACCCAGAAGTGACAATAATCGGGACCACTCCTGGTGATGACTATAGTTTGAGGAGTTCATGTATTCACTAAGTGTTAATGCTTTGGTCAGATACTCTGTTAAAAGGAGACCTTAATATCCCTTAGTTTCCAATAGGACCCCGCTACCACGGGAGGGTAGGACAAAAGATATAATGCAAGTTCTTTTCCATAAGCATGTATGACTATATTCGGAATACATGCCTACATTACATTGATGAATTGGAGCTAGTTCTGTGTCACTCTATGTTATAACTATTGCATGAGGAATCGCATCCGACATAATTATCCTGATCCATTGCATACAAGCTTTTCACATATTGATCTTTGCTTAGTTATGCTACCTCTTGAGCACTGCGTTGGATTTCCCTGAAGAGGAGAGGATGATGCAGTAAAGTAGCGTAAGTATTTCCCTCAGTTTTTGAGAACCAAGGTATCAATCCAGTAGGAGTCCATGCACAAGTCCATCGTACCTACACAAAACGATAGCAACTCGCAACCAACGCTTAGGGGTTGTCAATCCCTTCACGGTCACTTACGAGAGTGAGATCTGATAGAGATAATATTTTTGGTATTTTTGATAGATAGATGCAAAGTAAAAAGTAAAGGCAAAGTAAAACAAAGCAAGTAAATAAAGTGATATAGATTGATATGATGAGAATAGACCCGGGGCCATAGGTTTCACTAGTGGCTTCTCTCAAGAGCATAAGTATTCTACAAAGGTGAGCAAATTATCTGCTGAGCAATTGATGAATTGAGCATGGTTATGAGTATATCTAGGCAATGATCATGTATATAGGCATCACATCCAAAACAAGTAGATCGAAACGATTCTGCATCTACTACTATTACTCCACTCATAGACCGCTATCCAGCATGCATCTAGAGTATTAAGTAAAAACAGAGTAACGCCGTAAGCAAGATGACATGATGTAGAGGGATAAATTCATGCAATATGATAAAAAAACATCTTGTTATCCCCGATGGCAACAATACAATACGTGCCTTGCAACTCTTTCTGTCACTGAGTAAGGACACCGCAAGATTGAACCGAAAGCTAAGCACTCTCCCATTGCAAGAACTACCAATCTAGTTGGCCAAACCAAAAAGATAATTCGAAGAGACCTGCAAAGATAACTCAATCATACATAAAAGAATCCAGAGAAGAATCAAATATTTTCCATAGATAATACTGGATCATAAACCCAATTCATCGGTCTCAACAAACACACCGCAAAAAGAAGATTACATTGAATAGATCGCCATGAGAGAGGAGGAGAACATTGTATTGAGATCCAAAAAGAGAGAGGAAGCCATCTAGCTACTAGCTATGGACCCGAAGGTTTGAAGTAAACTACTCACACTTCATCGGAGGGGCTATGGTGATGATGTAGAAGCCCTCCGTGGTGGATGCCCCCTCCGGCGGAGCTCCGGAACAGGCCCCAAAATGGGATCTCGTGGATACAGAAGGTTGCGACGGTGGAATTAGTTTTTTGGCTCCTGTTCTGATCGTTCGGGGATACGTAGGTATATATAGGAGGAAGGAGTACGTCGGTGGAGCTCCGAGGGGCCCACGAGGTAGGGGGGCGCGCCCAGGGGGCGCTCCCTCCACCCTCATGACCTCCTCGGGCACTGCTTGGAGTAAGGTCCAAGTCTCCTGGGTCACGTTCGGTTGGAAAATCACGATCCCGAAGGTTTCATTCCGTTTGGACTCCGTTTGATATTCTGTTTCTTCGAAATACTGAAAAAGGCAAAAAACATCAATTCTGGGCTGGGCCTCCGGTTAATAGGTTAGTCCCAAAAGTAATATCAAAGTGGAAAATAAAGCCCAATATAGTCCAACAGAGTAGATAAAGTAGCATGGAGCAATAAAAAATTATAGATACATTGGAGACGTATCAGGCATCCCCAAGCTTAATTCCTGCTCGTCCTCGAGTAGGTAAATGATAAAAAAGAATTTTTGATGCGGAGTGATACTTTGGCATAATTTCAATGTAAATCTTCTTAATTGTGATATGAATATTCAGATCCGAAAGATTCAAGACAAAAGTTCATATTGACACAAAAATAATAATACTTCAAGCATACTAATCAAAGCAATCATGTCTTCTCAAAATAACATGGCAAAAGAAAGTTATACCTACAAATTCATATAGTCTGGCTATGCTCCATCTTCCCCACACAAAATATTTAAATCATGCACAACCCCGATGACAAGCCAAGCAATTGTTTCATACTTATGACATTCTCAAAACTTTTTCAATCTTCACGCAATACATGAGAGTGAGCCATGGATATAGCACTATAGGTGGAATAGAAGGGAGGTTGTAAAGAAGACAAAAAGAGGGAAGATAGTCTCACATCAACTAGGCGTATCAACGGGCTATGGAGATGCCCATCAATAGATATCAATGTGAGTGAGTAGGGATTGCCATGCAACGGATGCACTAGAGCTATAAGTATATGAAAGCTCTATAAAAGAAACTAAGTGGCTGTGCATCAACTTGCTTGCTCACAAAGACCTAGGGCATTTTGAGGAAGCCCATCATTGGAATATACAAGCCAAGTTCTATAATGGAAAATTCCCACTAGTATATGAAAGTGACAAAATGAGAGACTCTCTATCATGAAGATCTTGGTGCTACTTTGAAGCACATGTGTGGTAAAAGGATAGTAGCATTGTCCCTTCTCTCTTTTTCTCTCATTTTTTTTATTTGGGCCTTTCTCTTCTCTTTTTTTATGGCCTCTTATTTTTTGTAAAGTCCGGAGTCTCACCCCGACTTATGGGGGAATCATAGTCTCCATCATCCTTTCCTCACTTGGGACAATGCTCTAATAATGATGATCATCACACTTTTATTTTTCTTAGAACTCAACAATTACAACTCGATACTTAGAACAAAGTATGACTCTATATGAATGCCTCTGGCAGTGTACCGGGAAAGTGAATCATGAGTGACATGTATGAAAGAATTATGAATGGTGGATTTGCCACAAATACAATGTCAACTACATGATCATGCTAGCAATATGACAATGATGGAGCATGTAATAATAAACGGAACGGTGGAAAGTTGCATGGCAATATATCTCGGAATGGCTATGGAAATGCCATGATAGGTAGGTATGGTGGCTGTTTTGTGGAAGGTATATGGTGGGTGTATGATACCGGCAAAAAGTGCGCGGTATTAGAGAGGCTAGCAAAGGTGGAAGGATGGGAAAAAGTGTGTATAATCCATGGACTCAACATTAGTCATAAAGAACTCATATACTTATTGCAAAAATCTAGAAGTTATCAAAGCAAAGTATTACGCGCATGCTCCTAGGGGGATAGATTGGTAGGAAAAGACCATTGCTCGTCCCTGAGCGCCACTCATAAGGAAGACAATCAATAAATAATCATGCTCTGAGTTCATCACATAACGGTTCACCATACGTGCATGCTACGGGAATCACAAACTTCAACACAAGTATTCTTTGAATTCACAACTACTTAACTAGCATGACTCTAATATCACCATCTTCATATCTCAAAACAATTATCAAGCATCAAACTTATCTTAGTATTCAACGACTCAAAAGAAAGTTTCACATATCTTGAACACCAAGTATATTAACATTGCTTAATTACCATGCTATTAAAGACTCTCAAAATAATCTAAGTGAAGCATGAGAGATCAAATAGTTTCTTTAAAACAAATCCACCACAGTGCTCTAAAAGATCTAAGTGAAGTACTAGAGCAAAAATTATCACGCTCAAAAGATATAAGTGAAGCACTATGAGCAAAACTATCAAGCTCAAAAGATATAAGGGAAGCACATAGAGTATTCTAACAAATTCCAATTCATGAATGGATCTCTCAAAAGATGTGTACAGAAAGGATGATTGTGGTAGACTAACAAGCAAAGACACAAATAATACAAGACACTCCAAGCAAAACACATATCATGTTGGTGAATAAAAATATAGATCCAAGTAAATTACCGATGGAAGTGGACGAAAGAGGGGATGCCTTCCGGGGCATCCCCAAGCTTTGACTTTTTGGTGTCCTTGGATTATCTTGGTCGTGCCATGGGCATCCCCAAGCTTAGGCTCTTGCCACTCCTTGTTCCATAATCCATCAAAAGAATTCACCCAACACTTGAAAACTTCACAACACAAATCTCAACAGAAATCTCGTGAGCTCCGTTAGAGAAAGAAAACAAAAGACTACTTCAAGGTACTGTAATGAACTCATTCTTTATTTATATTGGTGTTAAACCTACTGTATTCCAACTTCCCTATGGTTCATAGACTGAATTACTAGCCATAGATGCATTGACATAAGCAAACAACACACGAAAAACCGAATCTGTCAAAAACAGAACAGTCCATAGGAATCTGTAACTAACGCAAACTTCTGGAACTCTAAAAATTCTACCAAAATAGGAAGTCCTGGAAAATTTGTTTATCGATCAGCAGCAAAAACAATCAACGCAAAAGCACGTTCCTGTGATTTATCATAACTACATTTGTGCGTGCAAAGTTTCTGTTTTTCAGCAGAATCAAATCAACTATCATCGTAGGTTATCCTATAGGTCCTACTTGGCACAAACACTAATTAAAACATAAAACCACATCCAAACAGAAGGTAGATGGATTATTTATTCCTAAACAGAAGCAAAAACAAAAAACGCAAAATAAAATTGGGTTGCCTCCCAACAAGCGCTATCGTTTAACGCCCTTAGCTAGGCATAAAAGCAAGGATAGATCTAGGTATTGCCATCTTTGGTAGGCAATCCATAAGTGGCTCTCATGATAGATTAATATGGTACTTTTATTTTCTTTATAGGGAAGTGTTCCATACCCTTCTTTAAGGGAAATTGGAATCTAATATTCCCTTCCTTCATATCAATAATTGCACCAATCGTTCTAAGTAAAGGTCTACCAAGAATAATAGGACATGAAGGATTGCAATCTATATCAAGAACGATAAAATCTACGGGCACATAATTCCTATTTGCAACAATAAGAACATCATTAATTCTTCCCATAGGCTTTTTAATAGTGGAATCCGCAAGATGCAAGTTTAGAGAGCAATCATCAAAATCACGGAAATCTAGCAAATCGCCTAAAGTTTTGGGGATAGTAGAGACACTAGCACCCAAATCACACAATGCATGAAACTCGAAATCTTTAATTTTAATTTTAATAGTAGGTTCCCACACATCATAGAGTTCTCTAGGGATAGAAACTTTCAACTCAAGTTTTTCTTCATAATATGGCATCAAGGCATCAACAATATGTTCGGTAAAGGCCTTATTTTGACAATAGGCATGAGGAGATTCTAGCACGGATTGCAACAAGGAAATACAACCAATCAAAGAGCAATTTTCATAATTAAATTCCTTGAGATCCAAAATAGTGGGTTTAGCAACATCATGGTTTTTATTTATTTCAATCCCACTTTCATCAATTTCATCACCAAGATCTAGAAACTCCGAATTCTTAGAACGCCTTCTAGGTAAAGGAAGATAATCTTCAGATTCATCAAGATTCATATTGCAAAACAAAGATTTAATGGGGGACACATCAATAACTTTTAGATCTTCATCTTGATTTTCATAGGGATTGGAAGAACACGCTTTAATAAAGGCATCTTTAGAAGCACTCATCCTAGCGGTTCTTTCCTTGCACTCATCAATGGAAATTCTCATGGCTTTGAGAGACTCATTGATATCATGCTTTGGAGGAATAGATCTAAGCTTTAAAGAATCAATTTCAAGAGAAATTCTATCAACGTTCCTAGCCAAATCATCAGCTTTAAACAATTTCTCTTCAAGCATAGCATTAAAATTCTTTTGTGAATTCATAAACTCTTTAACACTACTCTCAAATTCAGAGGGCATCTTATTAAAATTTCCATAAGAGTTATTGTAGGACTTTCCATAATTATTAGAAGGATTACTAGGATAAGGCCTAGGATTAAAATTCCCTCTATAAGCGTTGTTTCCAAAACTATTCCTACCAACAAAATTCACATCCATAGATTCATTATTATTCTCAAGCAAAGTAGATAAAGGCATATCATTGGGATCAAGAGGAGTATTTTTAGGAGCAAACATCTTCATAAGTTTATCCATCTTTTCACTCAAAACATTGATTTCTTCTATAGCATGCACTTTTTTACTAGAAGATCTTTCGGTGTGCCATTGAAAATAATTAACCATAATATTATCAAGCAATTTGGTAGCATCCTGTAACGTAATTTCCATAAAAGTGCCTACCGCGGCCGAATCTAAAAGATTTCTAGAAGCAAAATTCAATCCGTGCGACGCATGGAAGAAGGCCATTATTGGGCGTGGAAGCCAAGAAGTGCAACATTGACAAGGAATCCGGACACTGTTCGGCAGGTACATGCAACTTAAAGGAGAACCCGCCTTGCAATGCCGAAGACTACATACGCGCTGGACTAATCGTCATTGAAGCCCGGTTCGGGGCTACCGAGGAGTCCTCGATTAGGGGTGTCCGGACAGCCGACTATCATCGCCTGCGGACTGCAAGACTATGAAGATACAAGATTGAAGACTTCGCCCCGTGTCCGGATGGGACTTTCCTTGGCGTGGAAGGCAAGCTTGGCAATACGGATATGTAGATCTCCTACCATTGTAACCGACTCTGTAACCCTAGCCCTCTCCGTGTCTATATAAACCGGAGGGCTTTAGTCCGTAGGACACAACATCCATTACAACAATCATACCATAGGCTAGCTTCTAGGTTTAGCCTCCTTGATCTCGTGGTAGATCCACTCTTGTACTACCCATATCATCAATATTAATCAAGTAGGACGAGGGTTTTACCTCCATCAAGAGGGCCCAACCTGGGTAAAACATCGTGTCCCTCGCCTCCTGTTACCATCCGCCTAGACGCACAGTTCGGGACCCCCACCCGAGATCCGCCGGTTTTGACACCGACATTGGTGCTTTCATTGAGAGTTCCTCTGCCCGCCACCTATAGGAAGGATGCCTCCTCCGCCTTCAAGGACGGTATTTTCGCCAAAGGAGCCTTGGCTTCCGCCAAACTATACGGCTAGGTGGTTTTCTTATGACCGCCGTCCGCCACCGCTCGACAATGACTTCAAGTCGCAAAAGCATTCTTCACGCTAGCTCGAATTCGCCGAGCGGTTGGATCCAATAGAGCTCTCGCCCACAACGAGCTCTTGATCGCATCGCCGCCCTGGGAGTCGCGACAGACTATAATCATATTGGGCTTAAAACCGATCTAAGAGAGATTAACTCTCCCCAGGTCACCCACCACGTTGCAGTGATAGAGGAACAACGCGGCGACTCTTCTCCTGTATTGAAAACTAGTCATGTCCGGGCTCCCGAACCCTCCATGCCGGATTCCCATGAGGGACGGACTTCGATCGAGCACACGAACTTAAAGTCGCATCGCTCGACTCGTTGGACAACGTCCAGCAATCCAAGCTTCCAAATTTGGAAACTTCCCGGCCTTCGAGCCTTGAGATGGGTAGGGTTCCGGACTTAATTCCACCTACCCGCCCAGACATATGAGATCTATCTCTAATCCGGCAGGAGCCCACTGAAACAGTACACCACTACTGGGCCAGATTCCTCTTGGTTATGGACAGGATAAAGGACTGCCAAGAGGAAAACGCAATCTCAATTTTTTGCAATAATTGCACAGACGAGGGAATCTTGAACGCCGTCAGCCGTCGTGAAATTACACTCTTCGCCGACCAAGGCCCATAGTACGAAAGTATCAGGCGATGGAGAGTTTCCGGAAAACCGAAAATAAGTTTTGGGACAATCCGGCCCCGAATACAACCCTAGTCCGCAACAAAAGGGTGCATTACACTCAGGCACCTGACACAAAAACCAAAAAGCAAAAACTCCATAGAGGGCATGGAACCGTACTGGAGGGATGGCTCTGCGGACCCTGTAAAATTCACAGTACAGAAGACGCTGTCCCAACACATAGCCTTCGAGCATGTTGGATATTACGGCAGGTGGCCAAAAGTGGCGAGGTGCTTCTAGCCCCGGAAAACCACTCCAACAATACCGGTACGGTATCAACAGTCTTCGAGACTTTCGCATCAAATAATATGCGAAAATGAACAATCCGCAGCCTCGCCGAAGTCTACCATGTAGCAACAACAAATCCATGGAGCGACACAGCCATCACCTTCAACGCCAGCGACGAACCTAAATTCCGAACAGCCCGAGCACCAGCCGCACTGGTACTTAGTCCAATAGTGGACGGCTTTCGACTTACAAAGGTCCTCATGGATGGCGGCAGCGGACTAAACCTCATCTACGAAGAAACTCTTCAAAAAATGGAAATAGACAGGAGCCGCATTGAGCGAAGCAGCACAACCTTCAGAGGAATAATCCCTAGTCGGAAGCGCGCTACACCGAAAAATCACTGATGTGGTGTTCGCTCACGGACAATTACAGATCCGAAGAAGTCACGTTCCAAGTGGCCCCGTTCAACAGCGGATATCACGCTATATTAGGACGAGAGGCATTCACAATTTTTCAAGCCGTACTCCATTACGGGTACATGAAGCTAAAAACGACTGGGCCCAGCGGAATAATCACTCTCGTTAGTGATCCGGACATAGCACTCCACGCCGAAAACAAGACAGCCGCATTAGCCCTGGAGGCACTATCCGAAGCCCTAGCGGCAGAAGAACTCACCGGCTGCGCTCTACGGTGAATAGGGACGATGTGATACTCGATAAGAGATCCAAGTCCACATCCTTTAAACCAACGGACAAAATAGTAAAATTCCAGGTCCATCCAACGGACCCAACAAAGACGGCCTCCATCGGGGCACAATTGAACCTCGATGTAGACGCCAGATCGCGAGAATTCCTTCGAAAATTGGGACATTTTCACCGCACCCTCGGATATGCCCGAATCCCACGCAGATTGGCGTAACACAGCCTAAACATCCTAAAGGATTCAAGCCACCAAACAGGCTCTTCGACGATTTTCCAACCCAAAAGACAGTAATGGGAGAAGAGCTAGCCAAACTATTGGAAGCTGGATTCATCAGAGATATCAAACATCCGGATTGGCTAGCAAACCTGGTAATGGTACCAAAGAAGGACAAATCCTGGCGCCTATGCGTCAATTTTAAAGACCTCAACAAGGCCTGCCCAAAGGATCCCTTCCGCCTCCCCCGCATTGACCAGATAATCGATGCTACCGCAGGGCACGATTCATTGTGATTCCTTGACGCATACTCCGGCTACCATCAAATCAAGATGGCGGAAGCGGACCAAGCCGCAACGGCATTCATCACTCCATATGGACCATTCTGCTTCAACACGATGCCCTTCGGACTTAAAAATGCCGGCACAACATATCAGCGCATGATTCAAACATGTCTGGCCACCCAGATCGGCAAAATAGTAGAGGCATACGTAGACGACGTAGTCGTCAAAACCAAACACGTCGAAACTCTAGTAGACGACTTGAGGCTCACATTTGACAACCTCAGAACATATGACATCAAGCTGAATCCGGAAAAATGCATTTTCGGCGTACCAGCCGGAAAGCTACTGGGCTTCATTATATCCGGTAGAGGAATTGAAGCAAACCCAGCCAAGATCCGAGCTCTGTCACAGCTAGATATCCCAAAAGACCTCAAGCAAATACAAAAATTGGCTGGGTGCGTGGTGGCTCTAAGCCGCTTTATCTCCCGTCTAGGAGAAAAGGCATTGCCCCTCTATCGCCTCCTTAGACGCACCAAACACTTCGAGTGGACGGATGCTGCCACTGCCGGACTCGAAGAAATAAAAGCCATATTGGCAACAAATCTGGTCCTGGCTGCGCCCAACCTGGGCGAACCAATGTTGTTATACATCGCAGCAACACATCAAGTTGTAAGCGCGGTACTCATCGTTTAACGAGAGATGTAAGGGCATAAATTCCTATTCAAAACCAGTGTACTACGATCCACTGTGCTAACCCCCGCAAGTCCTGCTATCCGGACTATCAAAAGATAGCGACGCAGTATTTATGGCATCCCGAAGCTCGACACTACTTTCAAGAGTGTTCGATAACAAGGGCCTCCAAGTACCACTCAACGACATTATAAACAACCGCGACGCGACGGGCAGGATTGCAAATGGGCCATTGAGCTCTTACCATTCGATATAACTTATAAACCTCGCGAGCTATAAAGTCACAAGTTTTGGCTGACTTTGTCGCTGAATGGACCGGGTCGAACTCCCTAAAGAGTACGGCGATACTCCAATTGATTATGCACTTCGACGGCTCTAAAATGTTGGCCGGATTGGGGCTGGCATCATATTGACGCCCCCAACCGGGACACAATCCAATACGCATTTCAGATAATGTACACGGACTCCAACAACGCAGCCGAATATGAGGCCCTTTTACATGGCCTCCGGATGGCAATCTCCATGGGCATTCAACGCCTAGAGGTGCGCGGGGATTCAAACCTTGCAATATCCCAAATAAATGGAGACTTTGACGCCAAAGATCCGAAAATGGCAGCATATCGCAACGCTGTCCTAAAAATGTCACCGGTTTGAAGGACTTGAATTCCATCACGAGCTCGATAATAACCAAGCAGCCGACGATCGCACGATCGGGCGCAAAACGTGACGCTGTCCCTCCAAACATCTTCCTGAACGGCTCTTCAAGCCATCCGCATTATGGGAAGAGGAGTCCGAAATAACAAACCGAAAGAGCCGCACCAACCGGGCGATCCAGCCGATGACATAACACCTTCAGCCCACGACATAATGGCAGTAATTGCCCGCGGATGTAACCATTCCTAGCCTACTTGCTTAGGGAGGAACTTCCCAAGACCAAAATGAGGCCCGCCAGATTGTCCGCGATCTAAAGCCTACAAGGTCCATGAGGGAGAATGTCGGTGTCAAACCGCGGATCTCGGTAGGGGGTCCCGAACTGTGCGTCCTAGGCGGATGGTAACAGGAGATGAGGGACACGATGTTTTTACCTGTGTTCGGGCCCTCTCGATGGAGGTAAAACCCCACGCCCCGCTTGATTAATATTGATGATATGGGTAGTACAAGAGTAGATCTACCACGAGATCAAGGAGGCTAAACCCTAGAAGCTAGTCTATGGTATGATTGTTGTAATGTATGTTGTCCCACGGACTAAAGCCCTCCGGTTTATATAGACACCGGAGGAGGCTAGGGTTACACAGAGTCGGTTACAATGGTAGGAGATCTACATATCCGATTGCCAAGCTTGCCTTCCACGCCAAGGAAAGTCCCATCCGGACACGGACGGAGTCTTCAATCTTGTATCTTCGTAGTCTTGGAGTCCGGCGGATAATGATAGTCCGCTGTCCGGACACCCCTAGTCCAGACTCCTCAAGAGTCTCTTTAACCAGGCTTCAATGACGATAAGTCCAAATAAGGCTTATAGTCTTCGGCGCTGCAAGGCGGTTCTCCTTCAAATTTGATGTAACCGCCGAACAAAGGTCCGCTTCATCTTGAATATCGTGTTCCTTGGCTTCTACGCCAAATAATGGCCCTCTTCCACGCTGCCGCATCGAATGCGAAAAGCCAGGCGATTTTACGCTCCACCCCTAGTCGTATGAAGTCGTCCGCCTATAAAAGAGGCAAGAATCCAGATCCAAACCACACCGCCTTCCTCCCGCGAATATCCCATTGAAGTGCCTTTGACCTAAAGATCCATTCCATCATGGATCGCTGACGCTGCTCTTCTTCACGCGCCCCAGCCCACCGCCGAATTGGAGGAGGTGCTCTGTTTCACACAACGAGCTAGTGAAGCTCCAGACGGGGGGATTTCTCCCTCCGGCCTTCATGGTCCCAGTCCGGGCCGGAATTGTTACTTATCAAGGTGGGAGGCAGGCGGAGGACACTCCAAGCCCCAATAAGGGGAGCGTATGCTTCGGCCCCTATCCGATAAGGGGACTCGGATTCCCAATACATCTGCTCTCTCGGGCCTCGGAGTTCTACGGACTCTAGCTCCACCACCTCGCCCGCCTCGTCCCGCATATCGCGGGCTACGAGCTCTTTGCGAGTTATTCTCGGCATTGAGCCCCATTTTGCACTGTGGAAGAGGCTATTTTGCCTCGCACTCGCTCTCACGAGGGGTCCATATATCAAGTGGGCGGCGCCAAATATGGCGATCGCCGACCGGATACCTATCCGTACTCCTAAGAAGGCGTCCAAGACCGCCTCGGAGTGGTTTTATATAGGAGACGCCCGCTACTGCACTCCAGTCCGGATCGGCCTCCGGAGTTTAGTGCTGCTCCTTGAAGAAACGCCTCGGTTGGCGCCCATGAGCCCCGATTGGAGGAAGACAAGAGCGTCCATTACTTGATGGGCCGGATAAGATTAATGGCCCATTCCGGTTTGACCATGATCGGAGTCATGGCGACATGCATCAAGCGTGGGGTACAGCCATTGCAATACAGAGGCCACCCCGTGTGGGATTTCAACGGGGAAGACGATGCCACCCGGCATGGCCGCAAAGGGCCGGATTCGACCGAGGATTTGGTAGAGATCCTGTCCCACCTATACAAGGGGGAGAAGGAGGACTTCCTTCGAATGAACCCTTTGAATGGGTTTTCCATGATCAACCCTAGAGGATGGGTAAGTGAACACCTTGAAAGGTTCAACTCATGTTTTCGAAGTTTAGGCTTCTTATATTATGTCTTTGGCGCAGGATCTACGCCGGACTGTGGAGGACATGGTGAGTCCTGCTCCGCAACCCGAGGATCCGTGAAGATCCTCGATCCGCCTCCAAGAGGACCCGGACATCGAGGTGGAGCTGATCGACGGGGTGTTTCACCAGCTCAGCATAGGCAATGCTTTGGTCGCCATTACGGCGGGCTACCCCGGACTAAGTCCGGCTTCCCAGGTGACCGCGACCGAAGTCAGGACACCATTATCTCTTCCCTGCCCATTTCTAACCTCCACGAACGACGGTATTTTGCAGGAAGAGCCTTTATGGCAGGAAGCCGAGCCCGCGGCGGCTGACCAACAAAGGTCAGTTTGGACCAGCAGGCGGAAAAGGAGCGCGGTGCGGGCGGAGACGTCGCCGCAAAGGTATAGCTCGTATTTAAATTTTCAGAGCAATGTTCCGAGGAAACGCCTGAGTGCTCATGGTCTTTGTAGGAGAAAAAGCGCTCGCCAGACAGCGGGCGTAGAAGTTGCCGATCCGACCTACACCGGCCAGGCTCCAGCGCCCAGCCTGGAGGGGGAGGCAAGCGCAAGACGCGGGCCGGGTCCTTCTCCAACGGAGGACACCGACAGACTGTCTGCCACCAAGTCTGAGGTGGAGAGCGCCATGAACCATAGGCGCCGCCGGACAGTATTTCGTGAAGCGTGCTTTTCCCCTGAGGCATTGGATGCCTTTAACGCAGGGGACGCGCATCTCCGTGCCGCTCAAGATAGTTTTACCAGAGCCACGGAGCAGTATTTGAAAGACACACGGGTAAGGGAATTTCAATGGTTGTATATACCAGTAGCCCCCGAGACTTAAAGTAGTTTTGCTAACTGATTTAAGGATCATTTGAAAACGAGGCTCTACCGAGAAGAACGCCCACTGTCTCTGGAGCTGCAAGATTGCAAGGCCCAACTTGAGGTCAAGATTTGCGCCGCAGGAGGAGATGCAAAGACCCTCCCGGTAACACATTTTTATTAATAAATATAAGCGCCAGCGGCGGCGCGCATGAAGTCTAATAATGACATTGCAGGTACCGCCGACAAGATCCGGACAGCAAGCATCGCTGCGCCAGCTAAAGGTCGGCGAGAGTGTGCTGAATAGGGTTCAGCAGAAAGGAACAAGCTCCAGGATGCCAACGCCAACCTCGGAGAAGAGCTGAAAGGCGCTCGGGCCGAGCTGTCCGCCCGTTAGGAGAATCAGCGGCTTGCCGCTGCATTTATAGTAAGTGCTTGAGCGGACTCTTTTGAAAAGAAGAGTTCGGCGAGGAAGTATTTTGACATGATTTGTCTTGTAGGTATACTCACGGGTCGCCCCGCAGAGGAGATGCCCATATTAACGGGTGATCAACTTCCGAACTGTTGCAGCTACTCAAACGAAGTTCGGCAGCAATGAGCGCGCTGCTCAGTTTTATGGCCAGCCTCACCCTACCCGAGGGCCTCGGGAGCTTATGGAGAAGCTGCAGGAGGCGGCAGCGCCTGCTTTGTGGAAGATTTCGCTTGCCATCAAGGTGCCAGGGAGGCTTGGGCCATGGTGAAGACGCTGTACAAGAGGGCGGATCCCAATCATATGGCCAAGTTGGACCGGTGGGGCCCGATGGGAAGGAGATCCCGTGAGTTTAGTGTACAGCCAGTAGAGTTGGCTGCTAAATTTTCCCAACGGATGTAAACTAGACAGCCTGTTAGACGGGATTGAGGAGGAATACAATCAAGAATTTGACGATGTATTTTATCCTTTAAATTGACATGTGAAATGCCTTCTAGCCGGATTGTAGATCGCTTGTCTTTGCCGACCTTTTCGCTTCAACCTCGACCCTAGAGTCCGGAGTGTGTCCAATACCTCTTTAGTTGATAAACAACCGTGGTATGCATGGAGACAAGGCGAGGGGTCATTAGTGCTTTATCGCATAAGTGCCCAACTAGTTATGTTATATTACATGGTTAGTAAGAAACATCTTCCAGGAGAATAGTTCCGCTAAGGGTTCTTTCTCGGGAGGCATGCCCTAAAGTGCATGTCCGAACTGCAAAGAAAGCAGTAAAACATCCGGGGCAGATAGATAAATAGGTAAAAATCATCTTTAAATCACCGACCAATATTCCCTTAAGAACGCTAGCTTTTGGCTTCACCCAGCCTAAGGTACACATCCGCTGACCCGGCAAGAATAATCGCAGAGGTGCTCCTTTACCTCCTAGCCGAACAATCGGGAACGTAGGGGTAAGCACAGGAGCCAGGCAACCCAGCTTGGCCAAAACTTAAGTCATATCGATGCATATAATGGCGAGTAAAAGGTACATGTGGAAGCTTGACACATGTGCTGGGTACGAAACCCGTATAATTGAGCTTCTGTAAAAGAAGCCCCCAGGAACAATGAATGCGAATGGCACATCATGAGTATGCAAAAAATGCAAAAATAGGCCCGAAGGTTTTTTTTTAAAAAGGATAAAAAGAGAAACGAAAGACAGCCGAAGTGTAAAAAGTTTGGATGGGGGAAGGGGACGAACTCTTAGTCCGGCGCTAGGCATAGAATCGTCGGAGGCGGGCTGTGTTCCATGGGTTTGGCTCGAGTCGGTATCCGACGCATTTCGTAGACGGTATGCTCCGCCGGTCGACTTGATCGACAATGAAGGGCCCTCCCATTTGGGCTTGAGCTTGTCCTTTTCTTGTCCGCAGCGAGAACTAGTTCACCAACGTTGTAAGTCTTGGCCCGCATTTCGCTTTGATATCTTCGGCCTGCTGCTGATAAAATGCGGAACGAGCCTTCGCGACGTCACGTTCTTCCTCCAATGTGTCCAAGCTGTCCTGCCGATCAAGCTTGGCCTCTCTTTCCTCATACATGCGCACTCGAGGTGAGTCATGAATAATATCATAGGGCAAGACTGCCTCTGCGCCGTATACCATAAAAAATGGTGTGAATCCGGTAGTACGGTTAGGCATTGTCCGTAGCCCCCAGAGTACGGAGTCGAGCTCCTCGACCCATTGTGTGTCGGATTTAGTGAGTGACCTCACTAATCTGGGTTTAATGCCGCTCATTATTAGACCATTTGCTCTTTCCACTTGACCGTTGGTTTGAGGGTGTTAAACTGAAGCATAGTCGAGCTTGATGCCCATGTTTTTGCACCATGACTTAACCTCATCGGCTGTGAAGTTCGTGCCGTTGTCGGTGATGATGCTGTGGGGACTCAGAACGTGTACCACCCCGATATAAAGTCTATCACTGGTCCGGACTCGCCGCTTTGACCGGTTTGGCCTCTATCCATTTGGTGAATTTATCAACCATGACCAATAGGTACCTTTGCTTGTGGGTTCCCTTTAAGGGTCCAACCATGTCAAGCCCCCTGATCGCGAACGGCAGGTAATGGGTATGGTTTTGAGGGCGGGTGGCATATGGCTCGATTAGCAAAGAGTCGACAACCAACGATCGCTGGACCAAGTCCCGCGCTGCCTCGCCCGAGCCGTCACCAATAAAATCCTGTGACGGAATGCCTTTCCTACAAGGGCCCGGCTGCTGCGTGGTGTCCGCCTAGTCCGCATGAATTTCAGCCAGAGGTTTCACCTTCCTCTTCGGAGATACACCTTTGAAGGACTCGTTGTACTTTTCTTGTAAAGTTCTCCTCATGGACCTTGTAGGCTTTTGATCGCTTGACTATGCAGCGGGCCTCATTTTGGTCTCGGAAGTTCCTGCCAAGCAAGTAGGCTAGAAAGGTTCTGTCCACGTGGCGATTACTGCCATTATACCGTGGGCTGAAGGTGTTATGTCGTCTGCTGAGTCATCGATTGACGCGGTTTTTTCCGGTTTATCGCTACCGGGCTCCTCTTCCCATGGTGCGGATGGCTTGAAGAGCCGTTCTAGGAAGATATTGGGAGGGACAGCATCACGTTTCGCACCGATGCGTGCCAGGACGTCGGCCGCTTGGTTATTATCTCGGGCTATGTGATGGAATTCAAGTCCTTCAAACCGAGCTGACATTTTTAGGACAACATTGCGATATGCTGCCATTTTCGGATCCTTGGCGTCAAAGTCTCCGTTTATTTGGGATATTGCGAGGTTTGAATCCTCACACACCTCTAGGCGCTGAATGCCCATGGAGACCGCCATCCGGAGACCATGTAACAGGCCTCGATTCGCTGCATTGTTGGAGTCCGTACATTATTTGAAGTACATATCGGATCAGATCTCCGGTTGGGGACATCAAGACGATGCCAGCCCCATCCGCCAACATTTTGGAGCTGTCGAAATGCATAGTCCATTGAGTATGCGCCGTGCTTTTAGGGAGTTCGCTTCACTATTCGCCACGAAGTCAGCCAAAACTTGTGACTTTATAGCTCGTTGAGGTTTGTGTTATGTCGAATGGTAAGAGCTCAATGGCCCATTTTGCAATCCTTCCCGCTGCATCGCGTTATTTATAATGTCATTGAGTGGTACTTCAGAGGCCAATGTTATCGAACACTCTTGAAAGTAGTGCCGAGCTGAGACGCCATGAACACCGTGATATGCTATCTTTTGATAGTGCGGTAACGGATTTGCAGGGGTTAACATAGTGGATACATAATACACTGGTTTTTAAGAGGGAATTTATGCCCTTCGCCGCTTGCTCGACGACGAGGACCGCGCTACAACTTGATGTGTTGCTGCGATGTATAACAACATTGGTTCGCCCAGAGTGGGCGCAGCCAGACCGGATTTGTTGCCGATGGCCTTTATTTCTTCGAGTCCGGCAAGGCAGCATCCGCCCACTCAAAGTGTTCGTGCGATCGAGGAGGCGATAAAGGGCAACGCCTTTTCTCCTAGACGGAGATAAGTGGCTTAAGGCTGCCACGCATCCTGTTAATTATTGTATTTGTTTGAGGTCTTTTGGAATATCCAACTGTGATAGAGCTCGGATTTTGGCCGGATTTGCTTCAATTCCTCTCGGGATACAATGAAGCCCAGCAGCTTTCCGCTGGTACGCCAAAACGCATTTTTCTCGATTCAGCTTGATGTCATATGCTCGAGGTTTTCAATGTGAGCCTCAAATCATCTACTAGAGTTTCGACGAGTTTTGTTTTGACGACCACGCCGCTCACGTATGCCTCGACTGTTTTGCCGATCCGGGTGGCGGACATGTTTGAATCATGTGCTGATATGTTGCGCCGGCATTTTTAAGTCCGAAGGGCATCGTGTTGAAGCAGAATGGTCCATATGGAGGGATGAATGCCGTTGCGGCTTGGTCTGCTTCCGCCATCTTGATTTGATGGTAACCAGAGTATGCGTCCAGGAAGCACAATGAATCGTGCCCTGCTGTAGCATCGATAATTTCATCGATGCGGGGAGAGGGAAGGGGTCCTTTGGGCAGGCCTTATGGAGGTCTTTAAAATCGACACGGAGGCGCCAGAATTTATCCTTCTTTGGTACCATCACCAGATTTGCTAGCCAGTCCGGATGTTTGATATCTCTAATGAATCCGGCTTCCAATAGTTTGGCTAGCTCTTCTCCCATTGCCTGTCTTTTGGGTTCAAAAATCGCCAAGAGCCTGTTTGATCGGCTTAAACTTTTAGGATGTTTAGGCTGTGTTCTCGCCAACTCGTGGGATTTCGGCATGTCCAAAGGATGCCAAGCAAAGATATCCCAATTTTCCCGAAGGAATTCGCGCGAGAAGGCGCGCGCTACTTTGGGTTCAATTGTGCCCCGATGGAGGCCGTTTTGTTGGGTCCGCTGGATGGACCTGGAATTTTATTATTTCATCTGCTGGTTTGAAGGAGGTGGACTTGGATCTTTTATCGAGTATCACATCGCCCCTGTTCACCGTGAGAGCGCAGAGACTGTGAGTTCTTCTGCCGCTAAGGCTTTGGATAGTGCCTCGAGGGCTAGTGCGGCTGTCTTGTTTTCGGTGCTGAGTGCTATGTCCGGATCACTAGCGAGAGTGATTATTCCGCCGGGCCCGGCATTTTGAGCTTCATGTACCCGTAATGAGGTATCGCTTGAAAATTGTGAATGCCTCTCGCCCTAATATGGCGTGATACCCGCTGCTGAACGGGCCACCGAACGTGACTTCTTCGGATCTGAATTGTCCGGAGAGCCAACACCACATCGAATGTGATTTTTCCAAAGGCAGCGCTTCCGGCTAGGGATTATTCCTCTAAAGGTTGTGCTGCTTCGCCAATACGGCTCCAATCAATTTCCATTTTTCGCAGAGTTTCCTCGTAAATGAGGTTTAGTCCGCTGCCGCCATCCATGAGGACTTCGTCACCGAAAGCCGCCCACTATGGGACTAAGTACCAAAGCAGCCGGTGCTCGTTGTTCGAATTTAGGCTCGTCACCGGGCGTTGAAGGTGATAGCTGTGTCACCCATGGATTTGTTGTTGCTACTTGGTAGACTTTGGCGAAGTCTCATGGATTGTTCGCTGTGATATTGTTTGATGCAAAGGTCTCGAAGACTGTTGATACCGTGCTGGTATTGTTGGAGTGGTTTCCCGTAGCTAGAAGTTCCTCGCCACTTTTGGCCATCTGCCGTAATATCCAACATGCTCGAAGGCTATGTATTGGGATGGCTCCCTCTACACTATGAAGTTTACAGGGTCCATTGAGCCATCCCTCCAGTACGGTTTCGTTTCCCTTATTGGGTTTCTGTTTTTTCGCTTTTGCTTTTGGGGCCTGAGTGTAAGGCGCCCTTTTACTGCGGACTGGGTTTGGGGCCGGATTATCCCAAAATTGATTTTCAGTTTTCCGGAAACTCTCCATCGCAAGGTTGGTTTCCAAATTCAGAAGCTTGGTTTGCTGGACACAATCCAGCAAGTCCGGAGCGATGCATGATTTTAAGTTCAATGCTCGATCGAAGTCCGTCCCTCCGCGGGAATCCGGCGTGGAGGGTTCGGGAATCCGGACATCAATTGTTTTCAACATAGGCAAAGAGTTGCCGTGTTGCTCTTCTACCACTGTGATGTGGTGGGTGGCCTGGGGAGATTTAATCTCTCTCAGGTCGGTTTTAAGCCCAATCTGATTGTAGTCCGTAGCGACTCCCAGGGCAGCGATGCGATCCAAGAGCTCGTTAACAGACGAGAGCTCTATTGGGTCCAACTGTTCGGCAGCTTTAGGGCTGACGCGAAGATTTCTTCTGACGACTTGCGAGGTCATTGTCGAAGCGGCGGCCGGACAGCGGTCATAAGAAAACCATCGAGCCGATAGTTTGGCGGGCGCCAAGGCCCTTCGGCGAAAAACACCGCCTTTGAAGACGGGTGGAGGCATCCGCCTATCGGTGACGACATAGAGGAACTCTCAATGAAAGCACCAATGTCGGTGTCAAACCGCAGATCTCGGTAGGGGGTCCCAACTATGCGCCTAGGCGGATGGTAACAGAGACGAGGGACACGATGTTATTACCTGTGTTCGGCCCTCTCGATGGAGGTAAAACCCTATGTCCCGCTTGATTAATATTGATGATATGGGTAGTACAAGAGTAGATCTACCACGAGATCAAGGAGGCTAAACCCTAGAAGCTAGCCTATGTTATGATTGTTGTAATGTATGTTGTCCTACGGACTAAAGCCCTCCGGTTTATATAGACACCGGAGGAGGCTAGGGTTACACAGAGTCGGTTACAATGGTAGGAGATCTACATATCCGTATTGCCAAGCTTGCCTTCCACGCCAAGGACAGTCCCATCCGGACACGGGACGGAGTCTTCAATCTTGTATCTTCGTAGTCTTGGAGTCCGACGGATAATGATAGTCCGGCTGTCCGGACACCCCCTAGTCCAGGACTCCCTCAGAGAACTTTATAAGAAAAGCACAACCGGAGTCCCTCAAAGGTGTATCTCCGAAGAGGAAGGGTGAAACCTTCTGGCTGAAATTCATGCCGGACTAGGCGGACACCACGCCGCAGCTCGGGCCCTTGTAGGAAAGGCATTCCGTACATGATTTTATTGACCGACGGCCCGGGCAGATGCTCAGGACTTAGTCCAAAGATGTGTCGGTTGTCAGCTCTTTGCTAATCAGAGCCATATGCCACCCACCGCCCTAAAAACTATACCCATTACCTGGCCGTCATGTCCTGGGGCTTGACATGGTTGGACCCCTTAAAGGAGGAACCCACAAGCAAAGGTACCTATTGGTCATGGTGGAAAAATTCACCAAATGGAAAGAGGCCAAGCCAGTCAAAACGGCAGAGTCCGGACGAGTGATAGACTTTATCTCCGGGGTAGTACACCGTTTTGGTGTCCCCCACAGCATCATCACCGATAACGGCACGAATTTTACGGCCGACGAGGTTAAATCATGGTGCAAAAATATGGGCATTAAGCTCGATTACGCTTCAGTCTACCATCCTCAAACCAACGGTCAAGTGGAACGAGCCAATGGTCTAATAATGAACGGCATCAAACCCGCACTAGTGCGGTCACTTACGAAATCGACACGACCGGGTAGAGGATCTCGACTCAGACTGGGGCTGCGGACAACGCCCAACCGTATTACCGGATTCACACCATTTTTATGGTATACGGCGCAGAGGTAGTTCAGCCTCATGACATCATTCATGACTCACCTCGAAAAGCGCATGTACGAAGAGAGAGAAGCCGAGCTGGATCGGCAGGACAGCTTGGACACATTGAGGAAGAACGCGACGCCGCCAAGGCTCGCTCCGCATTCTATCAGCAGCAGCTCAAGATATCAAAGGCAGAAGTACGGGCCAAGACTTACAACGTTGGCGAACTAGTTCTACGCCTGCCGGACAAGAAAAAGGACAAGCTCAAGCCCAAATGGGAGGGCCCCTTCATTATCGACCAAGTCCTGACCAGTGGAGCATACCGTCTATGAAATGCGTCGGATAACCGACTCGAGCCGAACCCATGGAGCGCAGCCCGCCTCTGAAGATTCTATGCCTAGCGCCGGACTAAGAGTTCGTCCCCTTCCCCCGTTCAAATTTTTACACTTCAGCTGTCTTTTGTTTCTCTTTCTTCTCTTAACCCTTTTACTAAAAATCCCTTAAGGGCCTACTTGCGCATTGTTTGCATACACTTGATGTGCCATCCGCACTCATTATACCTGGGGGCTTCTTTACCAGAAGCTTAATTATAAGGGCTTCATGCCTAGCACATGTGTCAAGCTTCCACATGTAGCTTTTATTTACCATTATATGCATCGATATGACTTAAGTTTTGGCCAAGCTGGGTTGCCTGGCTCCTGTGCTAACCCCTACATTCCCGATTGTTCGGCTAGGAGGTAAAGGGAGCACCTCTGCGATTGTTACTGCCGGGTCAGCCGGATGTGTACCTCAGACTTGGTGAAGCCGAAAGCTAGCGTTCTTAAGGGAATATTCGGTCGGTGACTTGAAAGATGATTTTTTATATACTTATTTATCTGCCCCGGATGTTTTTTCGCTTTTTCGCGCAGTCCGACATGCACTTTAGGGCATGCCTCCCAGGAAAGGAACCCCTAATGTAACTATTCTCCCCGAAGATGTTTCTTACTAACCATGTAATATAACATAACTAGTTGGGCACTTGTCTGATAAAGCACTAATGACCCCTACGCCTGGTCTCCATGCACGCCCCGGTTGTTTTTTAACCGAGAAGGTATTCGGACACACTCCGGACTCTAGGGTCCCGAGGTTGAAGCGAAAAGGTCGGCAAAGACAAACGATCTACAATCCGGCTAGAAGGCATTTTACATGTCATTTTAAAATACATTGTCACATTGATCGATCAGATTCCTCCTCAATCCCGCCTAACAAAGCTGTCCAATTTACATCCCGCTGGGAAAATTTAGCGCCAACTCTACTTGGCCGATACTAAACTCACAGGATCTCCTTCCCGTCGGGCCCCATAGGTCCGACTTCGCCATATTGTTGGGATCCGCCTTCTTGTACCGCCAGATTCACCATGGCCCAGCCTCCTCGCACCTTGGCGGTTGGCGAAATCTTCCATAAATGGAAGCGCCGCCGATTCCCTCAAGCTTCTCCGCAAGCTCCCAAGGCCTTCGGCAGGGAAAGGGCCGCCATAAAGCCTAAACGGCGCCGCCATCGCCGCCGAACTCGCTCGAGCAGCTGCAACAGTTTGGGAAGTTGATCACCCGTCGACACGGGCATCTCTCCGCAGGCGACTGTGAGTATACCTACGCATATTTTGTCAATTGACTTCCTCGCCAAACTCTTCTTTTCAAAGGAGTTCGCCAAGCACTTACTATAGATGCCGCGACGAAGCCGCTGATTCTCCTTAACGGAGCTGCATAACTCGCCCGAACACCTTTCAGCTCTTCTCCGAGCTGGGCGTGGGCATCCCGGAGCTTGTTCCTTTCTGCTGCACTCTATTCAGCACCTCTCGCCGCCTTCACCGGCGCAGAGTTCTTGCTGTCAGATCTTGTCCGCAGCACCTGCAATGTCATCATTAGACTTGCACGCACGCCGCACAACGCTTATATTTTCCAAATAATGTGTTACCAGGAGGGATCTCTATGTTTCCTCCTGCGGCAGCGAGTGCGGCCTCAAGTTGGGCCTTGCACTCTTGTAGCTCCTGAGACAGTTGGGTATTCTTCTCGGTAAGATCATGCGTTTCAAATGATCCTTAAATCAGTTAACATAACTACTTTAAGTCTCGGGGGCTACTGGCATATATAATCATTAAATTCTCTTACCAGATGTCTTTACATACCGCCCGTGGCTCTGGTAAAACCATCTTGAGCAGCACGGAGGTGCGCGTCCCCCGCGTTAAAGGCATTCAGCGCCTTAGGGGAGAAGCACGCGTCACGAAATACTATCCGACGGCGCCTATGGTTCATGGCGCTCTCCACCTCAGACTTGGTGGCGGACAGTCTGTCGGCATCCTCCGTTGGAGGAGTGTCCGGCTCGCGCCCTGCGCTCGCCTCCCCCTCCAGACCAGGTGCTGGAGCCTGGCTGGTAGAAGTTGGATTGGCAACCTCCACGCCCGCAGTCTGGCGGGCGCTTTTTCTCCTACAGAAATCATGAGCATTCAAACGTTTCCTAGGAACGTTGCTCCAAATAATGAACTGTGAGCTATACCTTTGCGGCGACGTTTCAATCCACGCCGCGCTCCTCTTCCGCCTACTAATCCGGACTGGCCCTTGTTGGTCAGCCGCTGCGGGCTCGGCTTCCCGCCATGAAGGCGCTTCCTGCAAAACGCCATCGTATGCGAAGGTCAGAAATGAGCGAGGAAGAAATAATGGTGTCGGGACTTCAGTCGCAATCACCTGGGAAGCCGGATATAGTCCGGGGTAGTCAGCCGTAATGGGTTGGGCACCCCATCGATTAACTCCACCTTTATGTCCGGATCCTCTTCGGAGGCCGGATCCTGGGATGTCTCTGGATCCTCAGGTTGCGGAGCTGGACTCCGCATGTCCTCCACAACCCGGCGCAGCTCCTGCGTCGAAAAACGCAATGTAAGAAACCTAAACTTTGAAAGTATGGGTTGGGCACGTAAGGTGTTCGCTTACCCAACACCGAGGGTTATTCATGGAGAACCCATTCAACGGGTTTGTCTGGAGGAAGTCCTCCTTTTTTCCCTTGTATAGGCCGAACAGGATCTTCGCCAGGTCCTCGGCCGAATCCGGTCCTTTGCGGCCATGACGGGTGGCGTCGTCTTCCCCGTTGAAATCCCACATGGGTGGTTTCAGACAGCAGTGGCTGCACCTCACAGAATGCATGTTGCCATGACTCCAATCATGGACAACCCGGAATGGGCCAGTAATCTTATTCGGCCCATCAAATAATGGACGCTCTTTTCTTCCTCCAGTTGGGGGCTCCGTGGGCGCCAGCTAAGGCGTTTCTTCACAGGAGCATTACTAAACTCCGGGAGGCTGATCCGAACAGGGTCCGGCAGCGGAGCGTCTTCTATGTAAAACCATTCCGAAGGCCAGTCTTCGGATGCCTTCTTAGGGGTTCCGGATGGATATCCGGTCCCGGCAATGCGCCAAATTTCGGCGCCGCCCACTTGATATATGGACCCTCGTGAGCGGGCACAAGGCGTAACAACCTCTTCCATTAACGTGAAATGGGGCTCGACGCCCAGGAATAGCTCGCAAAGAGCTACGTAACCCGCAATATGCAGGAAAGAGGCGGGCGTGAGGTGATGGAGCTGGAGTCCGTAGAACTCCAGGAGCCCGCGGAGGCACGGATGTATAGGAAATCCGAGCCCCCTTAACAGATAGGGGACGAAGCATACCCGCTCCCCTTTGTTGGGACTTGGGATGGCCTCCGCTTGCTTCCCACCTTTATATGTGGCTAGCCCGGCTCGAACCGGAACCATGAAGGCCGGAGGGAGATATCCCTCCGCTTGGAGCTTCACCAGCTCGTTGTGCAGAACAGAGCATGTCCTCCAATCTCCTGGCAGAGGGCTGGGAGCGCGAGAAGAGGAGCCGCGTCGACGGTCCATGATGGAATGGATTTTTGATCAGAAGCGCTCCGATGAGTACTCGCGGAAGTTAGATGGTGTGATTCGGATCTGGATTCTTGCCTTTCTTATAGGCAGATTATTTGCGCAGCTAGGGGGTAAAACATAAAAGATACCCTGGCTTTTCGCATTCGTGCGACGCGTGGAAGAAGGCCATTATTGGGCGTGGAAGCCAAGAAGCGCAACATTGACAAGGAAGCCGACATCGCTCGCGGTACATGGAACTTAAAGGAGAACCCGCCTTGCAACGCCAAGACTACATACGCTACTGGACTAATCGCCATTGAAGCCTGGTTCGGGGCTACCGAGGAGTCCCGGACTAGGGGTGTTCGGACAGCCGACTATCATCGTCCCACGGACTCCAAGACTATGAAGATACAAGATTGAAGACTTCGTCCCGTGTCCGGATGGGACTTTCCTTGGCGTGGAAGGCAAGCTTGGCAATACGGATATGTAGATCTCCTACCATTGTAACCGACTCTATGTAACCCTAGCCCTCTCCGGTGTCTATATAAACCGGAGGGCTTTAGTCCGTAGGACACAACATCCATTACAACAATCATACCATAGGCTAGCTTCTAGGGTTTAGCCTCCTTGATCTCGTGGTAGATCCACTCTTGTACTACCCATATCATCAATATTAATCAAGTAGGACGTAGGGTTTTACCTCCATCAAGAGGGCCCGAACCTGGGTAAAACTTCGTGTCCCTCGTCTCCTGTTACCATCCGCCTAGACGCACAGTTCGGGACCCCCTACCCGAGATCCGTCGGTTTTGACACCGACACCCATCTTGTTATCCTCGATGGCAACAATACAATACGTGCCTTGCAACTCTTTCTATCACTGAGTAAGGACACCGCAAGATTGAACCCAAAGCTAAGCACTTCTCCCATTGCAAGAACTACCAATCTAGTTGGCCAAACCAAAAAGATAATTAGAAGAAACTTGCAAATATAACTCAGTCATACATAAAAGAATTCAGAGAAGAATCAAATATTTTCCATAGATAATACTGGATCATAAACCCACAATTCATCGGTCTCAACAAACACACCGCAAAAAGAAGATTATATCGAATAGATCTCCACGAGAGAGGGGGAGAACATTGTATTGAGATCCAAAAAGATATAAGAAGCCATCTAGCTACTAGCTATGGACCCGAAGGTCTGAAGTAAACTACTCATACTTCATCGGAGGGGCTATGGTGATGATGTAGAAGCCCTCTGTGGTGGATGCCCCCTCCAGCGGAGCTCCGGAACAGGCCACAAGATGGGATCTCATGGATACAGAAGGTTGCGGTGGTGGAATTAGGTTTTTGGCTCCTGTTCTGATCGTTCGGGGATACGTAGGTATATATAGGAGGAAGGAGTACGTCGGTGGAGCTCCGAGGCCCACGAGGTAGGGGCGCGCCTGTGCGCCCTCCTCGTGACCTCCTGCACCGCTTGGAGTAGGGTCCAAGTCTCCTGGGTCACGTTCGGTTGGAAAATCACGATCCCGTAGGTTTCATTCCGTTTGGACTCTGTTTGATATTCTGTTTCTTCGAAATACTGAAAAAGGCAAAAAACAACAATTCTGGATTGGGCCTCCGGTTAATAGGTTAGTCCCAAAAGTAATATAAAAGTGGAATATAAAGCCCAATATAGTCCAAAACAGTAGATAAAGTAGCATGGAGCAATCAAAAAATATAGATATGTTGGAGACGTATCAAGTTACTTCTCCGTTGCCACTTTTACGATTACTACAAAACTGCTACTGTTACTTTTGCCACCATTACCGTTACCTCCATACTACTTTGCTACTAAATACTTTGTTGTAGATATTAAGTCTTACAGGTGTGGTTGAATTAACAACTCAGCTACTAATACTTGAGAATATTCTTTGGCTCCCCTTGCGTCGAATCAATAAATTTGGGTTGAACACTCTACCCTCGAAAACTGTTGCAATCCCCTATACTTGTGGGTTATCAAGACTATTTTCTGGCGCCGTTGCCGGGGAGCATAGCTCTATTCTTTGAGTCACTTGGGATTTATATCTGCTGATCACTATGAGTAACTTGAAAGATGAAAGAACCAAGATTTTTCCCTAAACTACGAGGGGAGGTAAGGAACTGCCATCTAGCTCTGCACTTGATTCACCTTCTGTTTTGAGTAAACTTGCGACACCTACACCTGCTATTGATTCTGATATGTCACATGTTATTGATGATGCCACTTCTGCTATGCATGATGCTTATGATGAAACTACTTCTGTGCTTGATAATATTGTGCCATTAGGTGAGTTTATTGATGAACAACTTGCTAGGGTTAGAGAGAATGAAATTATTGAAAATGACAATATTGATGAAAGTGATGATGAAGATTCTCCCCCTAGATATGAATTGCCTAATGTGCCTGAGGGTTATGTTATGGATGAAGAAACTGCTAGAAACCTTTTTGCTTGCAAAGATAGATATGATCTTAAGAAACTGTTGGCTAAGCTGAAAGAAAAATCTTTGAATGCTAGAATGAAATATGACCCTGCTTTTGCTACTTCACCTATCTGTATTTCTAATAAGGATTATGATTTCTCTGTCAATCCTGAGTTAATTACTTTGGTTGAATCTGATCCTTTTTATGGTTATGAATCTGAAACTGTTGCGGCACATCTTACTAAATTGAATGATATAGCCACCCTATTCACTCATTAGGAAAAAAATTCGTTATTACTAATATCCTTAAATTGTTTCCGTTCTCATTAAAGGGTGATGCTAAAATTATGGTTTATTTCTCTTGCTCCTGGTTGTGTGCGTAGTCCCTAGGATATGATTTATTACTTCTCTGCTAAATATTTCCCCGCTCATAAGAAACAAGCTGCCTTAAGGGAAATATATAATTTTGTGCAAATTGAAGAAGAGAGTCTCCCACAAGCTCGGGGGAGGCTTCTCCAATTACTTAATGCTTGCCTGGTCATCCTCTCAAGAAAAAATGAAATACTTGATATCTTTTATAATGGACTAACCGATGCTTCCAGAGACCACCTGGATAGTTGTGCTGGTTGTGTTTTCAGGGAAAGAACTGTTGATCAAGCTGAATTGCTATTTCATAATATATCGAGCAATGATAATGATTGGCCACTTCCTGAACCAACTCCTAAGCCAACTCCAAAGAAAAGGGATATTCTATTTCTCGGTCCTGAAGATATGCAAGAGGCAAATAAATCTGTGAAAGAAAAAGGTATTAAAGCTGAAGATGTTAAGAATTTACCACCTATTGAACAAATACATGGTCTTGATAACCCGACACAGGTAGTAAAGGTAAATTCTCTCTATAGATTTGATGAAGGTGATATTCCTTGTTATAAGTCTGCTAGCCAATGCTTGGATGAGTTTGATAATTTTATTGTTAAACAAGAAAACTTTAATGCTTATGTTGGTAGACAATTGAAACGTAATGCTTATATGATTGAACACTTGAGTGATTATATGTCTAGAGTTAAAAGTGACCTTAAGAACATTAGTAAACATGCATCTATGGTTGCCACTCAAGTAGAACAAGTGCTTAAAGCAAAAGATGATTTGGTCCATGAGTTAAATAATAAGAATAATGATAATGCTGTTAGAGTTATGGCTAGAGGGGGTAGAATGACTCAGGAACCTTTGTATCCTGAGGGCCACCCTAAGAGAGTTGAGCAAGATTCTCAGAGAACTAATATTGATGCACCTAGTCCTTCTAAGAAAAAGAAAAACAAAAATGATAGGACTTCACATGCTTCTAGTGAACCTATTATAGATACATCTGAGAATCACAATGACATTTCTATTTCTGATGCTGAAACACAATCTGGTAATGAACATGAGCCTAGTGATAATGTTAATGATGATGTTCATGTTGATGCTCAACCTAGTAATGATAATGATGTATAGATTTAACCTGCTGTTGATCTTGATAACCCACAATCAAAGAATCAACGTTATGACAAGAGAGACTTTGTTGCTAGGAAGCATGATAAAGAAAGAGAACCATGGGTTCAGAAACCCATGCCTTTTCCTCCTAAACCATCCAAGAAAAAGGATGGTGAGGATTTTGAGCGCTTTGCTGAAATGATTAGACCTATCTTTTTGCATATGCGTTTGACTGATATGCTTAAAATGAATCCTTATTCTAAGTATATGAAAGATATTGTTACAAATAAAAGAAAGATACCGGAAGCTGAAATTTCCACCATGCTTGCTAATTATACTTTTAAGGGTGGAATACCAAAGAAACTAGGAGATCCAGGAGTACCAACTATACCATGCTCCATTAAAAGAAACTATGTTAAAACTGCTTTATGTGATCTTGGAGTCAGTGTTAGTGTCATGCCTCTCTCTTTATATCGTAGACTTGATTTGAATAAGTTAACACCTACTGAAATCTCTTTGCAAATGGCCGATAAATTAACTGCTATACCTGTCAGTATTTGTGAGGATGTGCCTGTTGTGGTTGCAAACGTTGTTGGGGAACGTTGCAGAAAATTAAAAAAATTCCTACAGTTTCACCAAGATCCATCTATGAGTTCATCTAAGCAACGAGTCATGGGAGAGTGATTGCATCTACATACCACTTGTAGATCGCGTGTGGAAGCGTTCAAGGGGATGGTGATGATGGAGTCGTACTCGCCGTGATTCAGATCACCGATGACCAAGTGCTGAATGGACAGCACCTCCGTGTTCAACACACGTACGGGACGGTCGACGTCTCCTCCATCTTAATCCAGCAAGGAGGAAGGAGAGGTTGAGTAAGATTGCTCCAACGGTAGCACGGCGGCGCGGTGATGTTGGTGCAGCAGTACTCCGACAGGGCTTCGCCAAGCACGTAACGGAGGAGGAGAGGTGTTGGGGAGGGGAGGGGCTGCGCCTTGGGTAGTGTCCAGCAGCCCTCCCCTCACCCCTCTATTTATAGGGGACGGGTCAAGGGGGGCCGACCCCTCTAGATGGGATCTAGAGGGGGGCGGCGGCCACGGAGGGGGGAGTTGCCCCCCAAGCAAAGGGGGCGCCCCCCTTAGGGTTTCCCCCAACCCTAGGCGCATGGGCCCAAGGTGGGGCGCGCCCAGCCTCCAGGCTGGTTCCCTGCCCTGCGGCCCATGTGGCCCTCCGAGAGGGTGGACCTCCCGTGGACCCGGAACCTCTCCGGTGGCCCCAGACAATACCGATATGCCCCGAAACTTTCCGGTGTCCGCATGACAACTTCCCATATATAAAACTTCACCTCCGACCATTCTCGAACTCCTCGTTACGCTCGGGATCTCATCCGGACTCAACAACATTCGTAATCACATACAAGTCTTCCTAATAACCCTAGCGCCACCGAACCTTATGTGTAGACCCTACGGGTTCGGGAGACATGCGACATGACCGAGACGACTCTCCGGTCAATAACCAACAGCGGATCTGGATACCCATGTTGGCTCCTACATGTTCCACGATGATTTCATCGGTTGAACCACGATGTCGAGGATTCGATCAAACCCCATATACAATTCCTTTGTCAATCGGTACATTACTTGCCCGAGACTCGATCGTCGGTATCCCAATACCTCGCTCAGTCTCGTTACGCAAGTCACTTTACTGCATCTGTAATGATGATCCCGTGACCAACCACTTGGTCACTTTGAGCTCATTATGATGATGAATTATCGATTGGGCCCAGAGATACCTCTCCGTCATACGGAGCGACAAATCCCAGTCTCGATCCGTGTCAACCCAACAGACAATTTCGGAGATACCTGTAGTGCACCTTTATAGTCACCCGCCATTACGTTGTGACGCTTGATACACCCAAAGCACTCCTACGGTATCCGGGAGTTACATGATCTCATGGTCTAAGGAAGAGATACTTGACATTGGAAAAGCTCTAGCAAACGAACTACACGATCTTGTGCTATGCTTAGGATTGGGTCTTGTCCATCACATCATTCTCCTAATGATGTGATCCTGTTATCAACGACATCCAATGTCCATAGCCAGGAAACCATGACTATCTATTGATCAACGAGCTAGTCAATTAGAGGCTCACTAGGGACATATTGCGGTCTATGTATTCACACATGTATTACGATTTCCGGATAATACAGTTATAGCATGAATAAAAGACAATTATCATGAACAAGGAAATATAATAATAATACTTTTATTATTGCCTCTAGGGCATATTTCCAACAGTCTCCCACTTGCACTAGAGTCAATAATCTAGTTACATTGTGATGAATCAAACACCCATAGAGTTCTGGTGTTGATCATGTTTTGCTCGCGAGAGATGTTTAGTCAACGGATCTGCGACATTCAGATCCGTATGTACTTTGCAAATTTCTATGTCTCCATCTTGAACATTTTCACGGATGGAGTTGAAGCGACGCTTGATGTGCCTGGGTCTTCTTGTGAAACCTGGCTCCTTGGCAAGGGCAATAGCTCCAGTGTTGTCACGAAGAGTTTGATCAGCCCCGACGCATTGGGTATGACTCTAGGTCGGTGATGAACTCCTTCACCCAAATTGCTTCATGCGCTACCTCCGAGGCTGCCATGTACTCCGCTTCACATGTAGATCCCGCCACGACGCTTCGCTTGCAAATGCACCAGCCATCGCTTCCACCATTCAACATATACATGTATCCGGTTTGTGACTTAGAGTCATCAGATCTGTGTCGAAGCTTAGCGCCGACGTAACCCTTTACGACGAGCTCTTCGTCACCTCCATAAACGAGAAACATGTCCTTTGTCCTTTTCGTACTTCGATATTCTTGACCGCTGTCCAGTGTTCCTTGCCGAGATTACTTTGGTACCTTCCTACCAAACTTACGGCAAGGTTTACATCAGGTCTGGTACATAGCATGGCATACATAATAGATCCTATGGCTGAAGCATAGGGGATGACACTCATCTCTTCTTTATCTTTTGCCGTGGTCGGTGACTGAGCCGAGCTCAATCTCACACCTTGCAACACAGGCAAGAACCCCTTCTTGGACTGATCCATTTTGAACTTCTTCAAAATCTTATCAAGGTATGTGCTTTGTGAAAGACCTATGAGGCGTCTCGATCTATCCCTATAGATCTTGATGCCTAATATGTAAGCAGCTTCTCCAAGGTCCTTCATCAAAAAACACTTATTCAAGTAGGCCTTAATGTTGTCCAAGAGTTCTATATTATTTCCCATCAAAAGTATGTCATCTACATATAATATGAGAAATGCTACAGAGCTCCCACTCACTTTCTTGTAAATGCAGGCTTCTCCATAAGTCTCAAGATAACCCAAACGCTTTGATCATCTCATCAAAGCGAATGTTCCAACTCCGAGATGCTTGCACCAGCCCATAAATGGATCGCTGGAGCTTGCATACTTTGTTAGCGTTCTTAGGATCGACAAAACCTTCCGGCTGCATCATATACATCTCTTCCTTAAGATGTCCGTTAAGGAATGCCGTTTTGACGTCCATTTGCCATATCTCATCTCTACTCCTAATGTCTCAGTTGGTAGGTCGCGTTCCGGGTTTTATTTTCGTCCGACCTACCCCGGTCTATTTTGGTACTTCTTTGGTACTACTTCCCACCTCCCTCCCAACCGCGGAAAACCAAAAAAACCCGCTATGGAGTCCCGTACCCGCACAACCTCCGTACTTATCATCTGACATGAACGCAAAAAAACTGAAAAACCGCAGGCCACAGACCGTTGAAGATTAACTAGCAAAAAAATGGCATTGGTCTCGAACGAGTACTCGTGCCCTCGAGCGAGGTCTCGTGTGGATCTTGCGAGTGCCCTCCTTCGCCCGCCGCCGCCCATCGGTCCTTCCCCGCCATCCCTCCATTGCTCCGGCGCTGGTCCACGGCACAACTCCCCGCTGAGCGCTTCTAGGATTCGGCGCGGATCATAACCGCCTGTATCCATTGCGCCGGCGCGGATCCCCTTCTGGACCTGACCGCCTGTATCCATTGCGCCGGCGCGGATCCCCTTCTGGACCTGACCGCCTGTATCCATTGCACCGGCGCGGATCCCCTTCTGGACCTGACGCTGGACAGGTCCAGGACGTGACGCCAGCTTCAACGGCGTACAAGATCCGCCCTCCAGGTAACACATATCTGGAACTTACATAGCAGATCCACCCTTCAATGGTATGAACCTGCATAGCAGATCTGAAATTTACATGATTTCATATACACAGTCATCACATACACACTGACAACACATACAAACAAACATATCTGGAGTTTACATCCATACACAAATACAATGGTATGAACCTACAAAGCAAATGTGACAATTTACATGATATGATATACACAGCCATCACATAGACACTGCCTGCACATACACTATGTCTGGAGTTTACATCCATACAGAAATACAATGGTATGAACCTACAAAGCAGATATGAAATTTACATGATATGATATACACATCCATCACATAGACACTGCCAGCACATACACACATACATATCTGAAATTTACATACATACACAAAGCCCATGGTATGAAACTCACAATATACAAATCAATAACAGAATAGATGCAAGCCAAAACTACTTCTGAGTAGCAAACCAGTGAACGACTACAAACCGTAGAACTTAGGGAACCACAGCCAAAAAAGAATGTGACTGCGTGTATAAATAAAATGTGATTTGCAGGTAGGACGTGCCAGAGTTCTTCAAAACATTTGATGCAGAATATTTAGTGCAAAGGATAATGATATATATTTCACTCTCAAAAATATAACCAAAGGTTATCCCAGAATCAAAAGCTCCCACTTGTTGTGGGGTCCTGGGAAAGGGAATTATTAGGTTCTTAGGCCCAATAATAAGGGTTTGGTTCTAAAAGTAATCCTGGAACTCCAGGACACAGGTGGAGATAATTTGTTTGTTAATGATAGCTCAACGAGTAATTAAAAAATGAAGATCAAGTTAACGGTATAAATACGAACCTAGCCTTCTGTATCATGTGCTCTGGTACGGGTCCCAAAACCCTCTCCATCGTTGCTAGGTGTTGCAGGTTCTCATGTGTCTGAAACAATGTCTCCCCCTATAAACTTTAGGGATAGAACCATATATCAAGGTAAAAGAGGAAAGACAGGCATCACAAGCAATCTAACCGAGCATAGCTCAACGAGGATGCAACCAACACTCCAAATATCACATGGCAAACTCCAACCTAACCCTGTCAAAGGAATATTCCGTAACATCAGAACTCAGGAATCCACTCTTGGAGTAGAAACATTAGCCACTGCTACAGCAGTTGGTCTAACACCAAGGAAAAAGGAGAAAAGATGAGTTCTTATTCAACAAAGAAAGAACAGAGTTCAGTATAATCAATATATATCGGTAGTTCAGCGAGGTAAAATAAGAGGATCATTGTGCATGTTTCAGCTTGACATGTATAAAACGCACTGTACAATTTAGACCAATAAATACCCAATTGTACGAACCACTAACGGGCACTCTAGATGTGCCTTTTGCTGAATGTGTTCTATGTTTAGATTAAAGTTCAAGATCTGCTTAAATTTCAGGATATAATAAAGTCGAGGAACTCAAAGATTGACTGTTGATGGTTTGAATTGAAGTACCTTCTTATTCATGCCTTCAAGTTCGCCATCTCTCTTGCGTTCATGTTGCATCCATTATATCCATCTGATCATCTCCCAGGCCTCAAATACACCAGAGCTAGCGGTCATTTCATTTGCGAATGGGTAATGCAAGAAGCAAAGCTGGTGAACATGAACAAGAAGACGGCATAGCTACAGGTAGTGTTCACTGTACTATGAATACTTGCTTTTCTGCTAATATTATGCTTCTTGCATAATGTGTTGCAGATCAGACGAGCGTAAAACATGCTGAAGAATACAACGCAAACTTGATACCCGTTGATGAACAAGTAGATGCTATTCGCGCGATTGAGCCAGGTATATAAACTGTGAAAATATTGTGATGTGATGCCTGACGTGCAAGTCTAACAATGACTTGTACCATGCTTAATGTCTTGCAGCACCTACGAGCGTGACAAAAATGAAAGATGGTAATCCAAACATCGCATCCATAGCTGCAGATGTTGATCCTTTCACTAGTAGAAAACCACCCATTAGTCCCGGTTCGTAAGGGCCTTTAGTCCCGGTTCATGAACCGGGACTAATGGGTCGTTACTAATGCCACCACCCATTAGTCCCGGTTCAAACACGAACCGGGACCAATGTGGCTCCACGTGGTCCTGTGCACCGAGCCCAGTCAGAGGGCCTTTGGTCCCGGTTGAGGCTCCAACCGACCAAAAGTCAATTTTTTACAAAAGTGGCTGCTTTAGGGTTTTGGGGGTTATTTTAGGTTGTTATTATAGCTAGCTAATAGAGAGAAGTGTCCTCTCTTATCTTCGTCCTTGGTTTATCAACGCTGCTGCTATGTTCATTGCACCCGCAGATATGACATGCTCATGCATGCTTTGCATCATACATCATCATATATATGTATATAATAAAGTCCTACTAATCATGCATCATCATACAACTTCTACTCGTTATTAATAATAAGTCATACGATCATCATCCTCATATATAGTCATCGAACCAAACCCTACATAACTGTTCTTAGCACATGATCATCAGTATCAGGTATAGGACCTAAACACCCTTAAGGTAAAATAGCATAAAACAATATAGACCCTGACTCTCCATTATGAAGAATGGCGATCATCCTGTCTCCAATTCTTGCCTTTCGCTGCTTATTGCTTCCAAGAAGCTCCTTACGACTGTCCATACATTTTTTCCATTCTTTGATTGTTATGTCTCCACTTCTTTTAGAAACCCGGTATGGACAGTTGAGATTCGTAGGACGACCTGGTAGTATGTTCAAAACATGAAGGCTACCACGCCGATACATCGATGAGGCACACAATCATTCGGGATTATCTATTGAAAAACATAGTAATAACTTCGTAGTTAGCAATGATGTACTAGTTTTAGAAGTGTGCAAAAAGATGCACGGATGTTGTAATAGTAAAAAAAAATCTTACCAAGGTATCTCCATGGTAGTTACCGTAGTTCAACACGTGCACTAGTGGCACGTATTGACCATAATGTTGAGGAGTTTGATTGTAGATATTGTAATTCTCAAGATCAGTACAAAATCCGACCAGATGTTTTTTCTCCTGCTAAGTTAATTCGGAGCCTTCGGTGTAGTACGTTCTGTCTACCATCTTCCGCACATTCTTTGAAGAATGAAAATAAGCTGTCAATGGAGATAAGTTGTCAACTATATATTTTGAAATAAACAATATAAATTACTTAATAACTATGTTTAGCTCACATGAGGGAAGAACTGGAGGTGTATCCACAAAGACCCAAATCGAAGGTGTCTCTTACTCGATTGTAGGATCACCAAGATCCATGGTGACAATCATACCCTCATCAAGACCATACATCTTGCAAAATGCATCCCAATTTTTGCAACCAAAATGGGTTACACTCTGAGCATTGTACAGCTTTACTTGAAAATCCACACCATGTTCGGTACTTAGGATAACTTTTTTGGTTTCGAAATTTTCATGGTCTTCAAAATCCATCCTCTCCAAGACATAGCGTCTTGCAAAGCATGGGATAAGCTAGTCGAATTGGAAAAGATGAAAAATACACGTTAAAATAGTTGAAGTCGTGCTTAATTACGAAAAAAAACTATTGTCGTCGTTGCTTACCGTATGAACATCGCAAGTCTCCTCGAGCTTAATGCTGAAGCACCGATCTTCGTCCTGCTCAATGAATCTGTCGCACATACCTCGGTCGTCGTGGCACCAGTCGCATTCCCCCGGGCGATTTTCGTCGTCCGATGAGTACGACATTTCCGGCCTACGTTCATAATTCAAATATTAAACTAGATCATTAAACACATTAACAGTCGCGCAAGGGGCGCCCGCTCGTGCATGCCACGTCGGCGCTGGACCCACGTGCTCACGCGAGACAAAAACGTATGCAATTGCGTATTGGCCACAAAAATAGAGGGAGACATACGGTTGTTCCAAGTCTTCCATCCCCAGATACAGCCGTCGCCTTCTCCTCTTCCCCACGCGAGCTCTCCTCTCCCCTTTCAGCGCCTCCTAGCTAGGGTTATCGATGTCGCCCCCTATCCATGACCTGATTCGCGGAGGTGGCTGGTAGGTGCCCTAAGGTCGATGGCGCCGAGGACGAGGCAGAGCGGCAGAGGTGGTTCTGTTGTGCTGGGTTGAGCGGCGGCCGGAGCGGGTCAGCCACAGCCCACGAAGATGGCCGTCCACGGAGTCGTCCTCATCCACAGAAGGGAGGGGAGGACGAGATGAAGAGCGCCACCGGGAGCAGATCTGGCCGTCGGCGGCAAGAAGGCCACGCATTCTTCCACCTCCGTGCGGTCACCCAGGTATGGAGCCATCTTCCTTCTCCATCTGCATATGTGGAATTGAAAGAACTTAGAGCATCTCCAACAGGCGCGGCAAAAGGCGCGCGCGCCGTAAAATCGCGATTTAGCGCTACGCTGATTCCGCGCTCCCAGCGTGGCGGAAATTACCGCTGGAAGCGCTTTGCTGCTGAAGAAAGCGCACGCTGCCGCGCCAAAACTACCGCACCGCTTACCGTGCGCCTATAAATTGCCGCGCCCGCAACGCGCACCGCACACAGCCACGCACATAGCCATCGCGCCTTCCTCGCAAGCTCGCCGCCGCCGCCGCGCCGTTCGCAGCTTTTTTCGCGCCACCACCAGCGCCACCATGCCGCCGCCGCCGGGGTGCCGGGCTATCGCGGCGTCGCGCTACGCTCTAACGGCTGGTTCTCCGCCGAGATACGGTCCGCGACGCGCGGCTCGGCCTCGGGACATTCCGGAGCGCCAGACGAGGCGGCTCGCGCGATACGACGCGGGCGGCGTGGCGCTTGGACAGGCCCCGCCGCAGATGAACTTCCGGACGCTTCACACGCGAAAGCAGCGCAGCGCTCACCCTCCGCCGCGTCTCATCACCGACATGGACCGTGCCGACCACGCCGGCGGTAGCGCCGCCTCGCCGCCGCCGAGGACGAAGCGAGCCATGGCGGAGTGGCGCTGCCGCCACCCGGAGGACGCCGCCGACGAGCACGCCTCTCGGGCGGAGAGGACGGCAAGGCGCCGTCGCGGAGCGGCTGACCGCGCCGCCGAAGGCATTGGCGAACGCCAGCGTAAATTGTTTCAGCAGGTGGGAGGTCGTTCTTCACGCCCGACGATGACCATTGGGAGGACATATGGCTCTCAACCTCGGACGACACCGACGAGGATGATGATGGTGATGATGATGGTAGCGACTTGGAGTAGCTTTTATCTATGCCGTAGTAGTGCCTATCTATGTATGCCGTAGTAGTGTCTATCTATCTATGTATGTCGAACTATCTATCTATGTATGTTGAACTATCTATCTATCTATATGCATCGTTTTTTTTATCTATGAAAAAAATGTTCGCGCGCTGTATTTTACCGTGCCTGCTGGAGCTGCGCGCGCGCGGGGCTTTACAGCGCGGCTGCTGGAGCAAACGCTGCGCGCCGCGCCAAACCAGGCGTTCGGCGCGCGCCAAATCAGTTTTTGCGCGCGGCGCTATAGCGCGGCTGTTGGAGATGCTCTTAGACTTCGATCACTGTATGTACATGGAGGTAAATTTTATATATGTCACCTGTACATGAGTTGCTGGTCATCTATGACATGCAGACAATTCCAGCAGACTTGGCCAAAAATACCATCAATGTATCACCTGTACATATGTTTAGGGCTGATGCGCCCGTCTAAATGAAGTAAGGTACATAAGTAGTAATTTATTTTGCTAATTGTTGCCCTAGCCATAGATTTTTGAATTATGGTCTTCTAATTATCAGATTTTATGCTGCAGATATGGTCTGCACTAAATGAATGTTGGTGTGCTAGGGCTATATGTATCTGCAGTGCACCAGTGTGTCCAGGAGAAGGAGCAGCAACTCCTTGGACAATGGTCTGGCTTAATGATGTATGTTTGTTTGCTAACATAGTGCTAATGGGTGTGCAAATTAAGGTTCGGCCGCGTCTGCGGCAACGGCGGGGACCTCCGCCCGTGGGTCTCCGTCTTGCTGCTCATCCTCTTTCCTAGGCAAAGAAAGCATAGTCAATCAGTCAGCAATCTGTCAGTAAATAGCCATTCCGTCTATAGGTCGCTGTTGCAGCTTGTTTATATAATTATCCCTGGTTCTCTTTCTCTTTGGTTTAGGTACATTGACTCATAATGATGAAGTTGCAACAGTATGGAGTACATACAATTTTTTCTTTCGGAACTAAACTCGTCTCAAGGTAAATACTACAGGAAGCACTGCATATATGTTCATGCCATCCCTGAATATATTGGATTTAGATCTTGATGTATATATGCAGTATGCCTGTTCTATAAAGATCAGCGTGAAGAGTGTTTGTTCATTGGAACATGTTTTTTCTTCCTGATTTAGGGTCTTACTACAATATAACTATCTAGAAAGCATTTTATAGGAGGCCACATTCAGACTTCTTTACTAAATTCTTCATAGCCTTACCATGATAGTTGCAGTACAGCTCTCACATGAGGCCTGCTTATTATTTCTCCCACCTTTTCTATTCATACTACTGGTTTTCCGGCGTTGTTTATTGCCCAATTTCTTTTCCGTTCAAAGTCACCTTATACACAAGCAACTACCAATAGCCCTGAAGCTTCTATCACCAAAACCACTCTGATGTATATTACCTTGGAACTCATCATTTCTGGAGACGACTTCATGTATTCCCACGGTTATCTTCCTATCTCAGTTTACTCCATCATTTGTTTCTGAGAGGCTCGCTATGCGGTTCGCGCTGCTTGCTGTGCCGGCCGGCCCTGCTGATTCACACCATGACTGGTATGCATGCTAGGACGCCTCTCACTGCTGAATCATAATTTCAAGAAATGTTGTTGTCAAATGCAAATAGTTAGTGTGTTATGCAGTCCACTTAGCATACTTTTCGTCTTTGCTTACTTGGATGGTTATTATTCATGCCAAACACTTAATAATTCAAGCTCAATATTTTCCATTTTGTTAATAAAACAATTGTTCACCGATGCCTGTCACTGTCACTTTTTCTTGATATGTTTTCCAACACCACCACTATTAAGTATATGCCTATACCCATCAAACCATCTTTTTAATCTCATCCCTGTACCTTTGCGTGAAGTTCGTTCAAATGATTTTGGGCCTAGAGCCTGGATAATAGTGTACTAGCCTTGTGAAGGCTCACAGTATACCCCTCCACACTGCTCTGTCAATTTCTTTTGGAAAGACTGTTGTCCTATGGTCTTCCGGTATGTCTCTTTCCAATTTGCAAAGTGTACAATAATTACTACTTTACTCTTATTATTTCCTCTGATTGGATTTTAAAACTGTGCTCACTCATCCATAGTTGAATATTATAGTATTGCAAGTTTAGGAAGCACCTGAAATATTGAAAGAAGCTAAGAATCTTGTTTCGTCTGGTGTCGCTCACAAAATTTTCTTCTGATTCTTGCACGAGCTACTAACACAATGGCCACCAGTTCTCTGATCCTACTTATTACATAGTGCAAGCAAATGAGAATCTTATTTTCATTCTTTTGCTTCTTTGACCCATCATCTTCGGGTATTTACATGTAAACAGAAAGTGTCGATGACGCTGCTGCTGCTGCTGCTCTCGCTTCACTTACTATACCCGGTATCACCACTAATTCTTGGCCTTGTGTTTATCTTCTTGTACTGACTTGGACATCATGGACTCCAACCATTTAAGCACATCTTTATGCTGGTGTCCCAGAGGCGATGGAGTCTGCAAAGGAATTTTCCATCAGGATGAGATAGGCGTCGTTTGTTCACCTAAGTAACCCTCTTCTCACCACACTAAAATTTGTAGCATATTCTGATCATACAGATGCCAGATGTGGTTTATTCTTAGAGTTGTTAATTGTTCTGAAAGTGATGGATCAGAAGCTGATAAAGTTGTCCATATTCACACTACAAGTAGTTGGGGACCTGCTAAATGTCATCAACAAAAGAAGGTTCTATCTAGCATTAGGGAGGGCTTTATTTATAATTCTAACAATTATTATGTAAAGTTTTTTTTTCTTTTGATCTGAATGGCATGGAAAATGTTGATTCATTTCATGTCGTCATTTTATTTTATTTTTCTGTCTTGCTCAGTAAAACTTGCTTTTGAAATTAGGCCAAAGTTTCCATCCCTTTTATAAAAGAAAACAAATAACTTGATGCTAACATCTACTGTGCTTATCAGAGAAGACCCCATGCAGATGGGCGACAGGTGCATCAGGGTGACCATCCACCATTGCTTCTTTGACAGCATGCGGCCGATCCACTCACACATGCAGTTCAGCAAGGTCCACCTCTTCAACAAAACTACACCAGGGACTGGGGCATATACGCTGTCTGCGACATTGTCAAAGCTCAGGTAACTCATCTAAGTATGTTGTTTCATATGCTTGCAACCCACACGCTTTGAATGAATCAATACCTGCATTTGCAGGTTGTATCCAGTGTAACATATATGATGAACAGATGAAGACTGTTTTCAAATACATGCCGGAGAAGGTACCTGCATCTTCATACAAGATGAGACGAGGATGCTGGTGAGTAGGGCCTCTCCGGCAAGGCCATGGGTATCTTCTTTGCCATGGGCACCAAGGGCGGGTGTGCCAAGACTGAGACATTGCCACGTGCTGTCCACATCGATGCCGACGAGGGAAAAAATACACGGAGCTACGCAGCCAAATTCGATCCCCATCAACATCAGGTACAACCTTGGACTAGGGGATACCATGAACAAAACTTAGTCAAATAATTTATGAGTGACTACTACTGTTTGCTTGATGTTTGGTTCAGAAAATAGGATCTAGCTTCAATTAAATTGACCATCAATTTGTTTCCTGCACAGATGCTGCATTGTCCGTCCTGAATCCTTGGATGTTGGGAAGTTCGAAGAAGCATGTGCTCTAGGTATGTCTTTGTAATCAGTATATATTTATATGCTTCTGCAAATTATAAATCATGTATTTGCATTCACTGACTGTCCACTAAATATTTCTACCAATGTGATTTGATAATGCGGTTGTTTGGATGCTTAAAGAATAATGAATTGGTGCACATTTTTAATGATAAGACATCGAAGGGCCAACGTCTTGTTAGAAGTACCTTATTCTTGGTCAATCCTTCCACTTTATACCAAGCTAATGAGGGTGATCAAGCACTTATTTTTTACCTGTCCCAAGGGATTTGAGGAATGATTTCGTGCTTTTGATGAATGTGGCTGCAACCATATTCCTACAGCCAGTGATTCAATAATTGTCACATTTTCCTTCCAATTTTTATATTGCTTCTTTCATGTCCAGTTGCTGAATACATGCGCGGACTGATTTTTGCCCACTGGAAACAGTACATACTCTTAAAGATTTTGTGGTGACCACATGGTTGTTGTTCTTGGCTCCATATGCTTTTTGTTAAACTTGCTCATAAAGTACATAACTTTGAACAATGCAATGAAATCAGTAGAAGCATCACATGATATGATTGTTCATGCTGGCAGCACAAAGCATATGGAAGGAATAACCTAGCGGCGGCTGTACAATACTGTCATTGTAGTAGCATTCCCAATTTTTTATATTCCTATGTTCCGAACACTCGATAAAATTATGTCAAAAATGACAAAAAATTGTGAACTGGAGGGAGTAACTTATCTTATTCTCTGTTTTAATGTTGTACTCATGCAACTGAACTTCCATACATTTCGAAATTATCTTTAGATGTTCAAGAATGGGGCTGCTAATCTGTGCTTATGAGCATCGGTAACTACTATCTAATGTTCGCGTACATAGTGTCGTTGATGTCAGAGACCAAACCAAGTGCATAATCTGAGGTTGGGAGGCTATTAATGAATGTCCAGTTTAAATTTTATATGCATAAGCATGTGTGATTTTAAACCAAAAGCATTCTCTCTCTTTTGGAGATCCCCTGCCTTTTGGAAGATGTTTAGCTTTGATTTCAACTGCCAGCCTTCTCTCTGTACTCACTGATCCGCCTGGTAAGACCTACCTGTAAATAAAAATCTACTTGCTATGCTTTATAATTAAAATATCTGCTGCTGCAGTTCTGCTGCATATATTCTTCTTTGTAATCATTGTTGTTTCTTTCAGTGTATTCTTTTTTGAGCAACTGGCAACCATCAGGGCTATCAAACACGTTAAGAATTGTAACAGCAAGGTACGCACTCAGGTGGCGGCACCTGGTTGACTGGTCATGAGTAAGGGCAAGTTGTCTGTTTCAGTTTATGAGTCCAATGATGCAATTTGAGATAAACTAGAGCATATTGAGACACTTTTGAGAGAAATAATTTGTATTATTGCACACATATGCCTGGTTCAGATATGAGGTGTATGATAGAGTTAGTAACATGGTCTAATTCATTACATACTTGTGTTGGTCTATTTATTTGTCAGACAATTTGCTCTGCTCCTGAAATGTCACTAGGTTTGTGAGTTATATCAGAGTCAGTAACTTGGTCTAAGTCGTTACATACTTGTATATATTGATTATTATTTGTTGGACAATTTGCTCTGCTCCTAAGAAAATAGGACTAGCAAGTGATATAACTCTTATGACAACTCATGGTTAGGTTATAGCATGTTTAATTACTCTCATTTCTCTCGGTAACCTTGCATACCCCTTTATAATGGTATGTACACACATCCATATGTTTGGTTGTGGGATGTTGGATTGGTGTGCTTGTGGCCTGAAGAAGAGTGCTCACATCAAATGCGGTTGGAGCCACCAACCGGGACCAAAGAGGGGCATTGGTACCGGTTGGTGCCACCAACCGGTACCAATGGACCCGTCTAACTACTTTTTTATCTTCTGCAGCTTTTTTTTGTTGATTCTTCCTGCAGCTGTTGTTTTAGTCCCACCTCGTCAAGCGAGAGGCACTCACAGCTGTTTATAAGCCCTGATTGCAGATACAATGACGAAGAGGCTCAATGCTCCTGCACGTTGGTTAGCTTCAAGCCTTGCGGAATACGGTAGACTGCACAAGGCTATGTGCAGTGCAGTTGACACTATTCCAAAAGGCTTGAAGCAAATTAACGAAAGATTATGCTTCTTTTTATTTTTAATGACTTATTACAACTCAGAAATAAAAAGAAAAAATAAATGTAGCAGAAAAGAAAAAATATATAAAAACCACTCAGAAATAAATAGAAGAAATAAAAGAAAATAGTTGTGATTAATCTGTACTAAAAAGGAGCATATATGCTTATTTTTAATGGCTTATCACAACACGTAAATAAAAAGAAAAAATAATATAGCAGAAAAGAAAAAAACTATATAGAAAACTACTCGAGAAATGAATAGAAGCAAAAAATAGTTGTGATTAACTATACTAAAAAGGAGCATATATACTTATTTTTAATGGCTTATTACAACTCAGAAATAAAAAGAAAAAATAATATAGCAGAAAAAGAAAAAAAAAACTACATAAAAAACTACTCAAAAATGAATAGAGCAAAAAATAGTTGTGATTAACTATACTAAAAAAGGAGCATATATGCTTATTTTTAATGGCTTATTACAACTCAGAAATAAAAAGAAAAAATAATATATCAGAAAAGAAAAAAACTATATAAAAACAACTCGAAATGAATAGAAGCAAAAATAGTTGTGATTAACTATACTAAAAAGGAGCATATATGCTTATTTTTAATGGCTTATTACAACTCAGAAATAAAAAGAAAAAATATAGAAGAAAAAGAAAAAACTACTCGTAATGAGTACAGATGCACTTATAGAGGAATTAACTTAAATTCATAACTAATTTCAAGAGAAACCGTATGAATTTATGCTAAATTACCTATATAAGCGCATCTATTTTCATTTTCGGAGGAGCTCAATAGGGTAGAGAGGAGGGCTTATAAACCGTCCTGCCCCTTCGGTTGGCGAGGTGGGACTAAACTCTAGTCGCAACGGTACCAACCATTTAGTCCCGGCCGATGGCTCGAACCGACTAATGGAAGCCCATTGGTCCCGCTCAAGTCGCCAACCGGGACCAATGGTTTTGGGCCAGGAGCGAGGACGATTGGTCCAGGTTCGTCCCATCAACCGGGACCAATAGGTCCAGACAAACCGGGACCAATGGCCCACGTGGCCCGGCCGGCCCCCGGGGCTCACGAACCGGGTCCGATGCCCCCATTGGTCCCGGTTCTGGATTAAACCGGGACTAATGGGCTGGGCCGGCCTGGACCATTGGCCCGTTTTCTACTAGTGTTTTTACACGACGGAGATACGTACATGATTGATTGCGTGCATACCAGACAAATATTGAAGTTGTATTCATGCTTACTATACTCTACAGATGGACCGGAAGGGGTAAGGCCTGGGTACCATGATGATGGTCAAACATTAACACCTACGGCTAGCCTAACACTCCATCATGCCATTCATAACATGCAGCTACGAGATAATTCTCAAGGTATCCATAGGCATGATATCCACCTTCCCAACCATCATTTTACTTGTTTTCTTATTTGTATTTATACATGCAGACGACATTGCTTCCGAACATCATGAAACTCTAACATTCAATAATGAATGCAAAAAATATGCGGATAATGCAAGGGCGGAGTACAATGCAAGGAAACGTGCAGCTTATCGGATTAAACGAAATGAGGATATTGTCAGCTTACAAAATGAGAATCAGCCGGTAGTTGGAAAATCTGGTAAGCTTGATGGACACTCTAAGTTTGATGTGCATACCTATGTTGCGTAGTAGGTAATATTGTGCTTATATCCCGGGTAACAGAATATATGATGCACAATAATTTGCCACTTATTAGATCATAGGGATCTTATCAACGCTCGTAGGTGGGCTGCTTATCGCAACAAGTTGTCAGATGTTTTGGGTAACCAACAAGTCATTGGGAAGTCTGCCCGTCGCCAGTCTCTATGTGATATCACAAATGTTCTCGAAGATAGGGAGAGAACTAAACCTAATGTCCAAGATGTAAATGCACTTTCCCTTCAATCATCAGGTAAGCTTAAAGAGTATTATCCATGATATTCGGTATGTCAAAACCATTTAGCTGACATGTGTTTGGACAACTTTTGTTCACCAGACAACCCAGCTAACTCTAACTATACAGCATTCTCGCATGATGCATCAACGTTTTCTATTTCAACTGCGGGCCGTGGTCTCGTTAATGAGAATGAAAGTCAAGGTGATCATATTTTGAGTAGTCATTGAACAAATTGCTCACATTTTTCTGTTTTATTCTCTAATATTTGTGTTTCCCGCTAATGACATCAGATGCAGTAGCAAACAAGTATTACACCCAAGAAACAGAGGATAGAACGGAGGCAGAACGCAAGAGAGACCATAGAAACGCACTGAGAAGGGCCTCCTATCGCCGGAAAAAACTACCCTAATGTCCTAGATGAAATTGCAAACACCCTTGTGTTAACAGGTATGGTTCAAAATATTTTTAACATTATAGTTGGTATCGTCTTGACCAATTAGCATAATTTTGTTTGGTCAAATCCGGTTCACCAGACAACCCAACCAGCTCGGAGTCATTTCCAAGTTCAAATACGGTGTCATCTGGAACCATCTGTGACACCGAGCATCAAGGTGATCATAATGTTCCTAATCATCCACCAATTTCGTAGGCATATCTGTTTTATTCTCTAATATTCGGGAATGTAATCTTGTAAGACACCCAAGAAGTAGAGCATAAAACGGCAGAAGAACGCAAGAGAGACCATAGAAACGCCCTGAGGAGGGCTTCCTATCGGCGGAAGAAACAATCTACCGTACAAGTTGAACATGCACACAACCTGCATTTATCAGGTATGCTATTAATGATTTAATCATTATGGTAAGACCGGTTTTTATCAATAAGCACTAAAATGTCTCGACAACTTTTGTATGCAAGGCAACCACACTAGCTCTAACTATACATCATTCTTGAATGATGCGTCGACATTTCCTGATTCAACGGAGGTCTCGACTGGGATCGTTAATGACATAGAGCTACAAGGTATTGTAGTTTTGTTCTACTATAACAAAATTTGCTTCCATCTTAGTTCCATGATTTTTTTTCGGTAATGTTTGTAATGGCTCCAGACGGGATATTGAATGGCATACAAGAAACAAATGAAAGAACTGAAGAAGAACGCAAGAGAGACCATAGAAACGCCCTAAGGCGAGCTGCTTATTGGAGGAACAAGGATAGGCGAATCCAGGATCAAAACAATAATGCATCTGCTACTTCAGGTATGCGCGTACATTTAATATCCGTTTCTATGGCAGTCCCTGCTACTCTATATGTGACTCCTCCAAATCCGATAAATCAAAATTAACTAAATACGAATTGAACTTATTTTTGATCCAGACGACCGAAATAGCCCTAGCGTTACAGAATTAATGAAAGAGGGAGCAACATGTCCCCCTTCAACTTTACACGCGTCTGTCATTCAGGACACTGTTCTAGCTAGGAGGCACACTGACAATGAGCGGAAGCGTAATTTAACAAACGATCAAAGGGAGACGAAAAACACAAGGAGCAGAGCATGCCATCAGAAGAGAAGTGACGAATTAACGTTCGAGGGCAGAGAAATAATCAACGAAAAAAGACGCGAGAGGAGCGTGCAACGCTGTAAAAGCATGTCGGCGAATGAGAAGGGGAGTCAAGTGCACAGAGGAAGGCCAATTATGACCGAAGGAAAAAACACCTTGCAAAGAATGCATCGCAATCCCCCTTACAGACCTAGCAAACTCAGACTCCGAATGTCCCACATGCCCAAGCCACAAGATCACCCATCTCCTGTGCCGCAAAAGATGATTCATCTGATGACGATCCGGGGACGAATATGCCGACATACTCTGCCGGTGCCACTGGTAAGAATTTGCGAATGTCAGTTTCTTAAGCTCATTCTCAGCATGTCATTCTAACATGATTGTGTCCGCTGTCACTATCTGTATGACGACAATGCAGAGGACATCGATGTTTTCCAAAGCGGCACCATGCGTCATGAGCAGGAAGCACATGAATTGATTGATGAGGAGTACTACATGTTTTGCAACGAAGGTATTGCAAACCCTACACTATTGACACTTTGGAGCTCTATTGTAGTCTCATTTATTTGTTGTTAGTGAATTGTACGTGATTTTGCAACAAATCCCCGTAGGGTCCGATAATGACGTATTGGATGATGATGAGGAAGCGAGCAAGTCTACCGATAAACTTAGCGAGATTGATCCATTTGACACTGTCTACTCAAACATTCCGCATAACACTCACGCCCCAAACTCGATGAAAATTGCAAACACTGTATGGCCAGGAAGTTTGAATCTGAGACTGACGGCTTCTGCTGTCGCAATGGTCAGATCCAGCTTAAGCAACCGGAACCAATCCCAGAGCTAAAGAGGCTATGGTCCAGCATGGATGCAGATTCGAGACATTTTCGGGAGAACATACGGTTCTTCAATGGGCATTTCGCCTTCACCACCCTTGGCGTCAGCCTTGATGAAAACTACACAAACATGAGGTCTGGGGTGTACACATTCCGAGCTCACGGCACCATCTACCACAATGTCCATTCGTTCGGGCCTAGCTCGCGTCCAGAACATCTGCAGTTGTACTTCTATGACGACGACCCTAACCTAGATCATTGTAAGGCGGCCACCAAGCAATTAGACCAAGATGTCGTGAAGAGGTTAGTAGACATACTCAAAGAAAACCCATACTCCCAGCAATTTAGGAGTTTGGGTGCACACAAAGACAACCTCGATGATTATAGGATAGACCTAAACACCGATAAGAGGCTGGACCAAAGAAGGTATAATAGACCGGTGTCCTCTGAGGTCGCTGCAATTTGGGTTGAGGGCACTGACCTAGCAAAAAGGTTTGACCGCAAGATAACACTTTGTGGTAACAACGACGAAAGGCATAGTATTCGTGTGACCTCAGGGGCATAAGACCCGTTGTCTTATCCATTATTCTATTCAATGGGGGAGCTAGGTTGGCATCCGAAGCTACCCAAACGTAATGTTGATTGGGATGTTGTCCAAAATCCTCGTTTGTCTCATGATGATGAGGATGATGCAGGTATGTCGTTTTGTGTCCCACTTTGTTAAAAATATCTTGTTGTGTTTAAAGATAATGCTCATGCGATCTAAATCAAATGTGTGCAGAGGGGAATAGTAGGTTATGCGTCTCCGTTAGAGACTACTACTGTTACATGCTGCAAACAAGGCCTGCAATCTTCAATCCAATTCTCTGTGGAGCACGCCTACTGCAGCAATGGGCGGTTGACATGTACATTAAGATTGAGAGCTGTCGGTTGAGGTGGTACAGGAAGAACCAGACGCAGATCCGTGCCGATCTGTATAAAGGAGTTGTTGATGCAATAACATCCGGGGAGACCCGAGCAAGTGCTGTTGGGAAGAGAATAGTTCTCCCTGGAACTTACCCTGGTGGCGACCGCGACATGAAGAAGAGACATATGGATGCCATGGCAATTGTCCATACATACGGGAAGCCTGACGTCTTCTTGACCATGACTTGCAACCCAAAATGGGAAGAGATAACAAATGAGTTGCTTCCCGGACAGACGGCGCAAGACCGACCTGATATTGTGGCTCGCGTGTTCTATGGCAAACTAGAGGCTATGAAAGATTTGTTGCTCAAGAAGATGGTCCTGGGTGTTGTTGTTGCTTATGTTTACGTAGTCGAGTTCCAGAAGAGAGGCCTCCCCCATGCACATTTTTTGTTGATCATGGATTCAAATTATAAGCTTCTTGTCCTAGAGCAGTATGACCGACTCATTTCCGCAGAGCTCCCAGACAAGCAGAAGTATCCGGAATTGTATGCAATGGTGGTAAAACATATGATGCACGGACCCTGCGGTGCTCTCAACCCGAAGAATGTTTGCATGCAAGATAATGAATGCAAGTGCAGATACCCTCGGCCGTTCAATGAAAACACGATACAAGGCACGGACTCATACCCAGTTTATCGTCGTAGAGACGATGGTAGACGCACTAAGGTTCGAGGGAAAATGTTGGACAACCGATGGGTTGTGCCATATAACCCTTACCTTCTGCGGATGTTTAATTGCCACATCAACGTCGAGGTCTGCTCTAGCCTAAAGGCTGTAAAATACATTTATAAGTACATTTATAAGGGCCATGATAAGGCTTCTTTCTGCATAGACCAGCCAGACGCTGATGGTAACATTGATGAGATCAAGAGATATGTTGATGCAAGATGGGTCACCCCTCCGGAGGCTATGTGGAGGATATTTGGTTTCCCACTGTGTGCCAATTACCCTCCTGTCTTGCAGTTGCCTCTTCATCTCCCGAATATGCACAGGGTTGCATTCAATGCACAGGCTGACTTGAAGAATGTTGTATCCTCCGAGAATGCTTCAAAATCCATGTTAACGGAATATTTCAAGGCAAACGAAAAACACCCTTGGGCAAGGCATATATTGTACAAGGATTTCCCCTGAAGCTTCACGTGGGAGAAGAAGAAGAAGTTCTGGAAGATGCGGGTGGAGCGTTTTCAGATAGGTCGTATTGTGTCTGCCAATCCTGCCGAGGGGGAGCGATACTACCTTCGTGTGTTGTTGAACCATGTTACGGGGAAAACATCATTTGAGGACTTGCTCACCGTCAACGGCGTTGTATGTGGGAGCTTTAGAGAGGCCGGTGAAAGGTTGGGACTCATCGAGGCAGACAACACGCTCGACGATTGTCTTACTGAGGCGGAGCAGTGGGCTATGCCATGTTCTCTTAGGAGGCTCTTTGCAACAATATTGGTGCACTGCGAGCCAGGCGACGTGCGCGGTTTATGGGATAGACACCTCGAGGCTATGTCCGATGACTATCGTCGGACACGCACGTCCCCGAACGAGGTGGAGCAGATGGTGTTGCTTGACATTAGGGGTATGTTGCAGTCTATGGGTAAAGACATTATTGATTTCTCTCTTCCAACGATCGATTATGCGTTTGACCCAACCGAGGGCGAGGCCAGAGAGATCATCGAGGAATCAATTGTTGAGTTTGACGAAAGTGACACTAAATTGTCATCTTCCCTGAATTTTGAGCAAAGGGTTGCATACGACGAAATACTAGCGTCTGTTGAACGTGGTGATGGGGGTATATTCTTTGTTGATGGTCTGGGAGGTACGGGGAAGACCTTCCTCTACAGGGCGATGCTTGCCAAGGTGAGGCGCGAGGGCAAGATTGCTATCGCTACCGCAACGTCGGGTGTCGCTGCTTCTATCATGCCTGGCGGCAGGACTGCCCACTCAAGGTTCAAAATCCCACTGAGTTGCGATGATGGAGCATCGTGCAACTTCACCAAGTAGAGTGCGACCGCCAAGCTGCTAAGGGTGGCCTCATTGATACTATGGGACGAGGCCAGCATGACTAAGTGACAAGCGGTTGAGGCATTAGACAATAGCATGCGCGACATCATGGGAATACGCGACCGACCCTTTGGAGGAAAGACAGTTGTTTTTGGCGGGGACTTTAGGCAGGTTCTTCCGGTCGTCAGAAGGGGGTCATGGGGCCAGATAATTGATGCAAGCCCCCGAAGTTCTTATCTATGGAAGAGTATGCGGTAGCTTCGGCTCATCACCAACATGAGGGCTGGTAATGACACTTGGTTTGCAGATTATTTGCTCATGGTCGGTAATGGCACTGAGGAAGCCGACGACCAAGGCAACATAATACTCCCTGATGATATTTGTCTGCCATCAACAGGTGACGTTGACGACCTAGAGAAGCTGATTGACCATGTGTTTCCAAGTCTAGATGACAACATGGTAGATTCGAGTTACATGACATCTCACGCAATCCTTTCCACGACAAATGACAACGTCGACAAGATAAACATCCGCTTGATAGAGCGTTTCCAAGGAGATGAAGTAATCTACCATAGCTTTGACAGTGCGGAGGACGACCCATATGGGTACTATGCTCCTGAGTTTCTAAATGGATTGACTCCCAATGGTCTTCCTCCGCATGCACTCAAACTAAAGCTGAACTGCCCTGTGATACTTCTAAGGAACATAGATCCAGCTAATGGTCTGTGTAACGGGACTAGGCTTGTTGTTAGAGGGTTTGAGATGAAAACCATTGATGCAGAAATCGTGATTGGACAACACGCTGGTAGGAGGGTCTTCCTTCCTCGAATACCTCTATGCCCATCTGACAACGACATGTTTACTTTCAAGTTTAAGAGGAAGCAATTTCCTATAAGGCTTAGCTTTGCTATGACGATTAACAAGGCTCAAGGGCAGACCATCCCCATTGTTGGTGTGTATCTACCTAATCCAGTGTTCTCTCATGGTCAACTCTATGTTGCTTTGTCTCGAGCCACCGCGAAGAGAAACATTAAAATACTTATTCAGAAGGAGAAGCCAAAGGATAAGGCCAAGAAGCAACATAACAACCCGAAGAAGCGTAAAAGACCGACCGTTTCCTTGCTGACTTCAATGAAGAACATCATCTACAAGGAAGTACTTACAGGATGAAGTTAGGTCTTATAAGACTTGGTGGATTTATATATGCAATTTACTTTTCCGATGGTTAAGAATTGCTGTAATGCGGTTGTATGACATATTTTTTCATTTCGTATCTCGGTTGTTAGAGGTATACACCAATAAGTTAAAGTAATAAATCCATTTCAATAAATTTATAGTGTGTTATGTGTAATCTGATTTTGTACATGACACACAGCGTACTGTGTTATGTGTAAGACTAGAATCAGAAATAATGTTTGGCCTCATGACCTTTATCAGTGTTATTTGCTTTCCACTATCGGAATTTTTCTGGCAATGTATATGTCACACAGCGTTCCGTGTTATTTGTAATTTGATATTCCGAAATAATGTTTGGCTTCATATAGAGCCGCTACCTGTTACATTTACTTTGTACAATTTGATTAAAACATGTAGCATGCATGTGATGTCATCATTTAGCATGCAGATTATATTTGATACATTGAATTTCAGTGTGTGTGATAAATTTTATTTACATACTCATTAAATGGCTAAAATCTTACATGTTGGCCTACTGCCTTGAGATTTATTAGTGTGTATGACTGTGTAATATATCCTTTGTCCAACCCATTTTTAAATGGTGTACATTTTTCATGTACAGCTATAGCTATGAAGGTCTCTTTTTATTTAGTTCCCTAATTCTTGTTTATTTTTTGATGTTCTCATCCCTCTTTGAACAAGGAGATGTAAGTAAATGTTACAGCTGGCACAAACTTGAATGAAATATTTAGGATGCATAATCACGTCGAGCCTATTAACCTGCCTATTAGTAGTACATTGACAGTTACGAAAGACGATAGGAAAGAATGTTTGGGGGACGGTTGGGGTTCTAGAAACGATCTAATTATGTATTGTTTTTATTTAGTTCATATGTTTAATCGTGATTGTGACTTGTATCTTATTTACACCAGTTGTTCATCCCGATTAACATGCCGGGCTACCATTGGTATCTAGCAGTTGCCAACGCCAAAAAACGAGAGATCCAAGTATTGGACTCACTTGGTGAGAATGTCAAATGCAATGACCTTGCTACTACGGTAACTATCTATTTCTTTTATCATCTTAGCATTTATTTTGTTTGGCTTCATCATTAACATTTCTCATATATATTTATAAAAGTTATTAGGGCTCGAGAAATGGCTGAAACTTGCAGAGCATAGTCCGGAGTTTATCAAAAGTCATAAGTGGCCTGATCTCAATGTTACAAAATGGACGGTTGTAGAGCAAATTCAGGAGGCAATACAAACCGATGGGTAAGCACTTCTTTCAATAGTTTGTTTTTTGATTCATCTGTGTGATATTCTAAAGCATTATTTTATAATATTATAGCATATCAAGTGGATTGTTCATGCTAAACTATATGGAATACTGGACACCGCATGGACTGTCAGACCAGTTTACGCAGGTATTTTAGTTTTATACATTAAATCATAATGCTTCATCAAAAAATCATTTAAAATGTTTTTGTATTTTTTTGTAGGAGGATATGAAACATTTTCGACAAAAATTAGCAATTATTTTGCTTGATTCAGAGCTTAATAAGTTAAAAGGATGTCCCATGTACCATCAACCTCTCAAAAAATAAACTTTATCTAATTCTGATCTTGAGATACTGGATGATCCATCTGACGTGGTCGAAGAGAAACGTCCCGCCCCAATCACTATCATTCTTACGGACCAACGTGAAATACTTGCCGGCCTCTGTAAATACATCGTGTCGATTAATGATGCTGGATCTTTGGAGTAAGTATCATGTATCAATATTTAATGTGCAGATATATATTATTGTTCTTCTTACCATCCAAATTACAGGAAGGTATGGGTCCGGAGCTCCACACCCGATCCAATGAGCTTAAGTCTTAAGAAACTTCAGTTCATACTTAACATGGACCAGCCCATGGACAATGATTGCTTCAACACCGCCGTGCTTATGCTGGCATGTGACGAGGGAGTATTGTTCACAGACCCTCCTATACACTACATGGATCTACGATTTTGTGTAAGTTACTGTAACTCTTCATTCTAGGTGTCATTATTACCAACATGTTGAAACATTATTATTTTTCTTTTACTTAGTCCATGCTGCTAGAGTCAACACGAGGTCAGAAGTTTTGTGAGAAGGAAACTATCCAGACGTTGGCAACATTATTTGATAGCTGGCCTGGGATGGAGACCGACATCTCATCTTGCAATAAGGTAAATGAAATAATTTGACCATTGTAATCATGGTTTGTTTTAGTTTCTAATATCTCAACTTGTAGATTTATCTTCCCTATGCATCCATCGGCTGATACATCCTGTACATCATCGACAAAGAGGCACGCCGTCTATATATTATGGATCCTATTCAATCATCACAATCGTCAGAGGATAAAAACATGAGGCATTCACTGAAATTAAAAAGTTTTTCAAGGGATTTCAAAGAAGCACTCAAAATAAAGCTGCCTAGGTGGAATTCTGATATATCTAAATGGCATCGTTTATTTCCGGCCGGTGTTCCAACGAGTATAGATGGGTAATGAATTCGTAACAATAATATTTACATTTGTTATCATTATATTATTTATAATATTAATTGAAAGTTTTCCAGGAATGTCTCTGGCTATTTTTTTTTCATTTTATGCTCTGGTGGAACGGTAAAGAATTGGTCAAGCCGGTTTGCACGGTGAGTATTGTGGGTTACATGTTTTAAGACCTTCTCCGTGAATTTTTCATACAAACTAAATTTATTTTTCCTGTAGGATGGGTATGAATTGAGGAATCATTTTTTATTATACTTGCTAAAACATCACGGGAATGAAGCTAGAGTAGACTTTCCTGATATTGTGAAAGAATTTCTCAAGCGCATCATCTAGATATTAATATATTTTTGTAATAGATGTTAAGTTGCAACATCACTCAGCTTGTGACATTGCAATAATGGACTTCAGTTTGTGTTATATTGTTTGTATGTGTGGATTTTAACATGTAACTCTTGCAAACTATTTCAAAAGCCCGTGGCAACGCACGGGCACTCTACTAGTAATCATAGTATGCGGCAATTGCTAACATGATTCGGACGGACTTCAGCTTCGCTACGGGAGAGAATGTCTCGTCATAGTCAATCCCTTGAACTTGTCGATAACACTTAGCGACAAGTCGAGCTTTATAGATGGTAACATTTCCATCCGCCTCCGTTTTCTTCTTCTTAAAAATCCATTTTTTTTCTATCGCTCGCCGATCATCGGGCAAGTCTGTCAAAGTCCATACTTTGTTTTCATACATGGATTCTATCTCGGATTTCATGGCTTCAAGCCATTTATTGGAATCTGGGCCCGCCATCGCTTCTTCATAGTTCGTAGGTTCACCGTTGTCTAACAACATGATTTCCAGGACAGGGTTGCCGTACCACTCTGGTGCGGAACGTGTCCTTGTGGACCTCGATTCAGAGCAACTTGATCCAAGTACCTTGATCATCATCATATTTTCCTCTTCAGTTGGTGTAGGCATCACAGGAACATTTTCCTGAGCTGCACCACTTTCTCGTTCGAGAGGTAGTACTTCATCGAGTTCTACTTTCCTCCCACTTACTTCTTTCGAGAGAAACTCTTTTTCCACAAAGCATCCGTTCTCGGCAAGAAAGATCTTACCCTCGGATATATTTTTGGTATTTTATAATATAGATGCAAAAATTAAAGATGCAAATAAAAGTAGATTGGAAGCAAATATGATAAGAGATAGACCCGGGGGCCATAAGTTTCACTAGAGGCTTCTCTCAAGATAGCATAAGTATTACGGTGGGTGAACAAATTACTGTCGAGCAATTGATAGAAAAGAGAAAAATTATGAGATTATCTAGGCATGATCATGTATATAGGCATCACGTCCGCAACAAGTAGACCGACTCCTGCCTGCATCTACTACTATTACTCCACACATCGACCGACTCTCGATCGCATCTAGAGTATTAAGTTCATAAAGAATGAGTAACGCCTAAGCAAGATGACATGATGTAGAGGGATAAACTCATGCAATATGATATAAACCCCATCTTTTTATCCTCGATGGCAACAATACAATACGTGCCTTGCTGCCCCTGCTGTCACTGGGAAAGGACACCGCAAGATTGAACCCAAAGCTAAGCACTTCTCCCATGGCAAGAAAGATCAATCTAGTAGGCCAAACTGTCGTGGATTTGTCACGGCAGATGTCCTAGTGAAAGGACTTAGTCGTGGAGCCCTCGCTACGGGTTAACTTGAATGGGTTAAAGAGGACACAAAGACGCAAGGGTTTATACTAGTTCGGCCCCTTCGATGAAGGTAAAAGCCTACGTCTAGTTGTGATGGAATTGATGTGGTTTCGATGGCTAGGGAGCAAACAAGCTTCTCCTAGGCTCGAGTTGTTGTTGTTTCTTGAACCGTCGCCGGGTCGTCCCCTTATATACACGGGTGACACCCGTCGGTCCATGGAGTCCCATACCGGTTCATATTCGTATCCCAGTTGGTCTCTCTCTATTCCTAACTTACAATACAAGTTTACATATTAGCCGGTTTACAGCTACAGGTTCTAAACCGACTACAGGCCTTGAGCCTTCATCTACTTATACTACTAATGAAGTTAACCCGGCCCAGGTAGGCCGGTTCACGCCCAGTCGTCATATCCCCAACATTAGGCCCCAGATTGATTTGAACTGGTTCATGTCAATCCTTCACAAAAAACCTTGTCTTCAACATCTTCTGGTAATTGGTAAACCGCCATGTCGTCATCATCTCTGGTTGTTGTAAACCGGCATGACGTCATTACGAAGTTAAAATACCCAAGTCATCAGCTCCACTTCCGAAATTTTGGCTCCTAGATTCGCGCGCCTGACCCACGTCTGTTGCCTTATAAATAGGACCGAAGGGTCATTTCCTTTTCTCCCCTTCGTCCCTTTCTCTTCGTCTTCCTCGCGTCGCCAACCTCAGAGCTCCGGCGCCGCCGTCGACCTCTGCACCGTCCTGGGCCGCTGCATCAACCTGAACGTACCAGAGCACTGCGGCAGCTTTCCGCGTCTTCCTCGATCCTGGTAAGCCTTCTATTCTTCTTATCATAGATCTGTTCTAGGGTTTCGTGTTCTTGTCGTGTTCATCCCTTGTTCATGCTTGTACTCAAATTCCTGGATAGATCTGTGAAACCCTGCTTTGACTAGCAGTAGCTTTTTAACATCCGCCTGTAGTTTCCCGCTCAAGTCTATAGATCTCATCCACATACATGCCCATTGATTTACTTCCGTTCTGCTTTAACCTTTTGAATATTTTCTGTTTTTCTGAACTTGCTTCAGATCCATTGCTGCAATAAGACCTTGTGAAACCTGTTTCTGCATACTTAGCCATCCGCAACCTCAATTTGCCTTCAATGTTTAGATCAGGCGGTTTAACTTATTATAGAAAAAGTTAATAAACCGGTATATACCATTAGTCCCCTTGTTGAACCGCCAGAACAATTTAGCCATATGATGCCGCTTCATAGAAATCCGGTTTAAATATACTGCCTCCGGTTTAGCATTGTTCGTACCAACGCCTTCTTTTATCCAACATGTTCTTGAACCGGAATCACCTATTTCTTGTAGATCTCACCATGGCCAAACAAGTATATGAGTGAAACAGGGTTCCTTCTCGTGTCACAGAAACTCAGCTGGATAATTTAGTCTCGATCGGCGCCTTAGACAGCAAAGAGACTATCCACTGGAGGGTTCCTGGTAATGAATGTCCTCCCACACCTCAAGAGGGAGAGGTTGTGATCTTTGCGGATCATTTAGCCCGGGGCTTCAAACCGCCCGGCTCTAAATTTTACCGGGATGTGTTAGCCAATTTTCAACTTCGCCCGCAAGATACTGGCCCTAATTCTGTTACCAACTTGTGTCACTTCCAAGTGCTCTGTGAGGTATACCTTCAAGAGGAACCCACAGTTGAATTGTTCAGAGACTGCTTCCACTTAAACCGCCACACAGAATTCACTGATGGCCCCAATACCGAATTGGGCGGTATGGCAATTCAGAAAAGGAAAGAAATCACTTATCCCCATGCCAGATTACACAGTCACCCCAAGGAGTGGAATGCAACATGGTTTTACTACAAAGATACTTCCCCTGAAGATGAAAATCCTTTGCCTGGCTTTCGTCCGGAGCAGCTCAGTAATACACACCCCTTCCCACAAAGGTTAAGTGCCAAGGAGAGGAGTAAATACACTCCGCAATTATCCAAGCTCCGAGCCTTCATGGCCAACGGTTTAACAGGAGTAGATCTCGCACGATGTTGGATATCATGGAGCATACTGCCTCTCAGCCGGCGCTCCGGTTTAATGTGCAAGTACACTGGTAGCGTTGATGACCCACTCCGACACACCAGCATCCAGCTCTCCGATGATGAAGTCACAGAGGTTGTGAAGAAAATGCTGAATGAACCGGAGCACCTCTGCACTCAAACCGGCCTGCTCCCTTCCTCTGCTACCAACAAACCGCCAGTTGTAAGATTTTGATTGTACTTTTTATTGAACCTGTTATTGCTATCTCTGTCTGACATCAATTACTGCTTAACCAGGGTGATAATCCGTTTTGGAGCAAGAAGCTTCCACAAGACAAACCGGAGAAAGCAGAACGGTCAACCCGGCCAAAGACCAAGGTCATTAAGAAGCCTGCTAAAAAGAGGAAAACCACTGCTTCATCTGATCCAGCTGTTGATGATGATGTGGGTAACTCGGACCTTGAGGTAGAACTCGATTCACTAGGCTTACTTTTTACACGCCTAATTGATGATGATACTTGTCAGGACGACGCTGAAGCCAGTAATGCTGATGTCGCTGAGGTAACTATTCTCTCTTCCGATTCAGATCCTTTGCCTTTGCCAAAATTTCGCCAGGCAAACCGAAAAGTTAAATTTTCTCATCCTCTTGCTTACTTGGATCCCAAATTTCTTATGAAGACTCAGCAACATGAAGCTCGCCGCACAACCCGCAGACAAGCCGTAGTTACCTCCGCCGGTTTACCAAACAGCCCGGTTCGAAAACGCCGCTCCGAGGTCTCCGACCTTTTATTAATTTATATCCTAAAGCGGGTTTCTTCCACAACCTCTTAATCCGTCCGACCATTATCGTTACTTCTCATTCTTCCTCCGTGAATCATCGCCACCACCGCCGCCATCGAAAACGGTTCTCGGGTAAGCTAGACTGAACATATGCTTCTGATATACCACGTTATAACTTATACTGTTCCTTGAATCTTTGTTTCTCTTTCAGAGCTAAACCTAAACCGAGCAAGAAAGCCCGCCTGGATAAAGCGGCCGAGGAAGATGTCGCCCTGAACAGGATAATGCACCAGATTTTGAAGCATTCGTTCATGAGGATATTCCCAATGATCCTCCCTTGCAAGATGATGCTATTCCGGAGAAAAGGCCTGTCAATACTTCAGTCCTTGTTGACCCGCCTGCCAGCTCCGTCCGGATTGAAAGATCCCGCAGTCCTTCAAAACCTGCCGATAAACCGACTGCGCCAACGCAAACCGGTGATTCCAAGGATGATGACGTTGTAATTACCGGCGTAGGTCGCTTTGAACCAGGGAACCCTGTCGCTTTAGCCAAGCATATAGTGAAAGAAGATTTTTCTGCCATGAACAAAGGCAGATGGGATGTTGAACTAGAAACATATGCTGCTCTGAGTGCCCAAGATCTTCATTCTGGTTACCTGAACCGGCTATATACTAGTCGTGACTATGAAGCTGGCCTGTTAAAGATGATGAGAGATAAATTTGACGTAACTTCCTTGTGCTTCTTCTTTCTTTACTTACTGCCACTGTATTAATCCTCCTAGCCCCCAAGGGCCGGTTTGTAACCTTCTTCAAACCGGGACTTGAATATAGTCCTCAATACTTTGAAATCCGTCAATGTATCTCCCAAGGGCCGGTTCAAGTTAGTATAGTTAAACCGGGGCTCCAATAAAGATTCTAACATCAGAACATAACTGAGCAAATAGCCATTAGCCCCCAAGTGCCAAGTTGAATACCTGTATTGAGCTTGGGACTTTGCGATTTAGTAATAGATGAAAATTGAAGGTGCATTAGCCCCCAAGTATCAAGCGTATAACTTGTTATGTGGTTGATACTTCCAATTCTTGTACCGTTTGTTTAAAGCCAAGCACTATCTTGATGCAGGCTGAAGTGAGGATCAAAGAAGACCGGATTACTGATCTACAAGCAACTTTGAAAACCCAACAAGCTGAAACCGACAAGGCAAGGGAAGAATTAACCGGCGCTTTGAGCATCACAGAACAGCTGAAGGAGGGCTTCAAGAAGGAGCGGGCTGATTGGGCCACTGAGAAGGCCGCTTTAATAAAAAGAGCTGAAAACACTGAAGCTGCCCTTAAACCGGTGGTAGATGAGCTGACCGCCGTAAAGTGGCAAGTACATTCCATGACCACTGCTATCTTTGGTAAGCTCCTTTTGATTTCTTTGACAACTCTAGCCTGCTTATAATAAATCCGATTTGTGATCGTTCCTGTATCGTTGCAGGTACACGCATTGGTCACTTAGGGTCAGATGTTCGGAAGAAGTTGAAGGCTGCCTACACTTTAATTGAACAACTGTATACCGGAGCGCAGCGGATCATCACCACGGTATCTCATAACAATCCGGCACCCTCTTTAATCCAAGACACTCTTAATAGGTTGTCAATGCTTCCTGCTCAGATTGAAGAACTGAAACAATCTGCTTCTCGAACCGGAGCCATTAATGCCTTAATCCAGGCAAAAGCATGGGTGCCAGATTTCGATCCTGTTGAGGCAGCTCAAGGCTATCCCAGCATGAAGGAAGACGGCTCCGAGTTCAGTGAAGATGATTTGAGGGTGATAAACCGTGCAGTACGCCCTCTGGCTTGTCAATTGGCTGAAGAGGCAGACTTGTTGCTGTTGGGGAACGTAGTAATTTCAAAAAAGTTCCTACGCACACGCAAGATCATGGTGATGATATAGCAACAAGAGGGAAGAGTGTTCGCCCACGCACTCGTGAGACCGTAAGCGAAGCGCTATCACAACGCTGTTGATGTAGTCGTGACGCCTTCACGATCCGACCGATCCAAGCACCAGACGTCGGAGCCTCCGAGTTCAGCACACGCTCAGCTCGATGATGATCTCCGCCTCCGATCCAGCCGAGCTCCGAGATGAGTTCTCACAAGACGACGGCATGGTGACGATGATGATGTTCTACCGGCGCAGGGCTTCGCCTAAACTCCGCAACGATATGACCGAGGTGGAATATGGTGGAAGGGGGCACCGCACATGGCTAAGGAACGATCCTTAGATCAACTTGTGTCTATGGGGTGCCCCCTGCCCCCGTATATAAAGGAGCAAGGGGGGTGCGGCTGGCCCTAGGAGGAGGCGCACCGGAGGAGTCCTACTCCCACCGAGTAGGACTCCCCTTCCTAGTTGGATTAGGACTTGGGGAGGGAAGAGGGGGGCCGCCTCCTCTCCTTGTCCTATTCGGACTAGGGGAGGGGGCGCCTGCCCCGGCCGCCCTTCCTCTTCTCCCTCATGGCCCACTAAGGCCCATTAACCCACGGAGGGTTCCAGAACCCCTGTTCCGATAAAATCCCGATTTCACCCGAACCATTCCAAATCCAAATATAGGCTTCCAATATATCAATCTTTATGTCTCGACCATTCCGAGACTCCTCGTCATGTCGTTGATCACATCCGGACTCAACAAACTTCGTACATCAAAACTTATAAACTCATAATAAAACTGCCATCGAACGTTAAGCGTATGGACCCTACGGTTCGAGAACTATGTAGACATGACCTAAAACCATTCTCGGTCAATAACCAATAGCGGGACCTGATGCCCATATTGGTTCCTACATATTCTACGAAGATCTTTATCGGTCAAACCGCATAACAACATACTTTGTTCCTTTGTCATCGGTATGTTACTTGCCCGAGATTTGATCGCCGGTATCCAATACCTAGTTCAATCTCGCTACCGCAAGTCTCTTTACTCGCTCCATAATACATCATCTCATAACTAACTCATTAGTTACATGCTTGCAAGGCTTAGGTGATGAGTATTACCGAGAGGGCCCAGAGATACCTCTCCGACAATCGGAGTGACAAATCCTAATCTCGAATTATGCCAACCCAACATGTACCTTCGGAAACACCAGAGAGCACCTTTATAATCACCCAGATTCGTTGACATTTGGTAGCACACAAAGTGTTCTTCCGTAGACGGAGTTGCACAATCTCATAGTTGCAGGAACTTTGTATAAGTCATGAAGAAAGCAATAGCAGATACTAAATGATCAAGTGCTAGGCTAATGTAATGGGTCATGTCAATCACATCATTCTTCTAATGATGTGATCCCACTAATCAAATGACAACACATGTCTATGGTTAGGAAACATAACCATCTTTGATTAATGAGCTAGTCAAGTAGAGGCATACTAGTGACTATAGTTTTGTCTATGTATTCACACATGTATCATGTTTCCGGTTAATACAATTCTAGCATGAATAATAAACATTTATCATGATATGAGGAAATAAATAATAACTTTATTATTGCCTCTAGGGCATATTTCCTTCAGCTCCCACTTGCACTAGAGTCAATAATCTAGATTACATAGTAATGATTCTAACACCCATGGAGTCTTGGTGCTGATCATGTTTTGCTCGTGAGAGAGGCTTAGTCAACGGTCTCTGCAACATTCAGATCCGTATGTATCTTGCAAATCTCTATGTCTCCCACTTGGACTTGGTCCCGAATGGAATTGAAGCGCCTCTTGATGTGCTTGGTCCTCTTGTGAAATCTGGATTCCTTTGCCAAGGCAATTGCACCAAGATTGTCACAGAAGATCTTCATTGGTCCCGATGCACTAGGTATGACACCTAGATCGAAATGAACTCCTTCATCCGCACTCCTTCATTTGCTGCTTCGTAAGCAGCTATGTACTCCGCTTCACATGTAGATCCCGCCACGACGCTTTGTTTAGAACTGGACCAACTTACAGCTCCACCGTTTAATATAAACATGTATCCGGTTTGCGATTTAGAATCGTCCGGATCAGTGTCAAAGCTTGCATCGACATAACCATTTACGACTAGCTCTTTGTCACCTCCATATACGAGAAACATATCCTTAGTCCTTTTCAGGTAATTCAGGATGTTCTTGACCGCTGTCCAAAGATCCACTCGATTACTTTGGTACCTACCTGCCAAGCTTATTGCTAAGCATACGTCGTGTCGGTACACAAGATTGCATACATGATAGAGCCTATGGCTGAAGCATAGGAACATCTTTCATTTTCTCTCTATCTTCTCGCTGTGGTCGGGCATTGAGTTTGACTCAACTTCACACCTTGTAGCACGTGCAAGAATCCTTTCTTTGCGATCCATTTTGAACTTTTTCAAAATTTTGTCAAGGTATGTGCTTTGTGAAAGTCCTATTAAGCGCCTTGATCTATCTCTATAGATCTTGATGCCCAATATGTAAGCAGCTTCACCGAGGTCTTTCATTGAAAAACTTTTATTCAAGTATCCCTTTATGCTATCCAGAAATTCTATATCATTTCCAATTAATAATATGTCATCAACATATAAAACTAGAAATGCTACAGAGCTCCCACTCACTTTCTTGTAAATACAGCTTCTCCAAAAGTCTCAGATAAAACCATATGCTTTGATCACACTATCAAAGCATTTATTCCAACTCCGAGATGCTTGCACCAGTCCATAAATGGAACATTGGAGCTTGCACACTTTGTCAGCACGTTTTGGATCAACAAAACCTTCCGGCTGCATCATATACAACTCTTCTTCTAGAAATCCATTCAAGAATGCAGACTTGACATCCATTTGCCAAATTTCATAATCATGAAATGCAGCAATAGCCAACATGATTCGGACAGACTTAAGCATCGCTACGGGTGAGAAAGTCTCATCGTAGTCAACCCCTTGAACTTGTCGAAAACCTTTCGCAACAAGTCGAGCTTTATAGACAGTAACATTACCATCAACGCCAGTCTTCTTCTTAAAGATCCATTTATTCTCAATGGCTTGCCGATCATCGGGCAAGTCAACCAAAGTCCATACTTTGTTTTCATACATGGATCCCATCTCAGATTTCATGGCCTCTAGCCATTTTGCGGAATCTGGGCTCATCATCGCTTCCTCATAGTTCGTAGGTTCATCATGGTCAAGTAACATGACTTCCGAATAGGATTACCGTACCACTCAGTGCGGATCTTACTCGTAGACCTACGAGGTTCAGCGAAACTTGATCTCAAGTTTCATGATCAATATCATTAACTTCCTCACTAATTGGTGTAGTTGTCACGGAACCGGTTCTCGTGATGAACTACCTTCCAATAAGGGAGTAGATACGCTTATCTCATCAAGTTCTACTTTCCTCCCACTCACTTCTTTCGAGAGAAACTCCTTCTCTAGAAAGGATCCATTCTTAGCAACAAATGTCTTGCCTTCAGATCTGTGATAGAAGGTGTACCCAATAGTCTCTTTTGGGTATCCTATGAAGACACATTCGATTTGGGTTCGAGCTTATCTAGTTGAAGTTTCTTCACATAAGCATCGCAGCCCCAAACTTTAAGAAACGACAACTTTGGTTTCTTGCCAAACCACAGCTCATAAGGTGTCGCCTCAACGGATTTTGATGGTGCCCTATTTAACGTGAATGCGCCATCTCTAAAGCATAACCCCAAAACGATAGCGGTAAATCGGTAAGAGACATCATAGATCGCACCATATCAAGTAAAGTACGACATGACGTTCGACACACCATTTCGCTGTGGTGTTCCGTGGCGTGAGTTGCTAAACTATTCCGCATTGTTTCAAATGTAAACCAAACTCGTAACTCAAATATTCTCCTCCACGATCAGATCGTAGAAACTTTATTTTCTTGTTACGATGATTTTCTACTTCACTCTGAAATTCTTTGAACTTTTCAAATGTTTCAGACTTGTGCTTCATTAAGTAGATATACCCATATCTGCTCAAATCATCTGTGAAGGTGAGAAAATAACGATATCCGCCACGAGCCTCAACATTCATCGGACCACATACATCAGTATGTATGATTTCCAACAAATCTGTTGCTCTCTCCATAGTTCCGAGAACGGTGTTTTAGTCATCTTGCCCATGAGGCATGGTTCGCAAGTACCAAGTGATTCATAATCAAGTGATTCCGTAAGTCCATCAAGATGGAGTTTCTTCATGCGCTTTACAATCGATATGACCTAAACGGAAGTGCCACAAATAAGTTGCACTATCATTATCAACTCTGCATCTTTTGGCTTCAACATTATGAATATGTGTATCACTACTATCGAGATTTAATAAAATAGACCACTCTTCAAGGGTGCATGACCATAAAAGATATTACTCATATAAATAGAACAACCATTATTCTCTCGATTTAAATGAATAACCGCCTCGCATCAAACAAGATCCAGATATAATGTTCATGCTCAACGCAGCACCAAATAACAATTATTCAGGTCTAAAACTAATCTCAAGGTAGATGTAGAGGTAGCGTGTCGACCGCGATCACATCGACTTTGGAACCGCTTCCCACGCGCATCGTCACCTCTTCCTTGGCCAAGGCTCGCTTATTCCGTAGTCCCTGCTTCGAGTTGCAAATATTAGCAATGTAACCAGATCAAATACCAGTGCTACTACGAGCTCTAGTTAGGTACACATCAATAACATGTATATCACATATACCTTTGTTCACTTTGCCATCCTTCTTATCCGCCAAATACTTGGGGCAGTTCCGCTTCCAAAGGACCAGTCTAGTTGAAGTAGAAGCACTCGGCCTGTGCTTAGGTCCAGACTTGGGTTTCTTCTCTTGAGCAGCAACTTGCTTGCCGCTCTTTTGAAGTTCCCTTCTTCTTCCCTTTGCCCTTTTCTTGAAACTAGTGGTCTTGTTGACCATCAACACTTGATGCTCCTTCTGATTTCTACCTCCGCTTTCAAGCATCGCTAAGAGCTCGAAATAGTCTTGTTCATCCCTTGCATATTATAGTTCATCACGAAGCTCTTGTAGCTTGGTGGCGTGATTGAAGAATTCTCATCAATGACACTATCATCAAGAAGATTAACTCCCAGCTTGAATCAAGTGATTATTATACCCGACATTCTGAGTATATGTTCACCGACGTAACTATTCTCCTCCATCTTGCAGCTATAGAACTTATTGGAGACTTCATATCTCTCAATCCGGGAATTTGCTTGAAATATTAACTTCAACTCCTAGAACATCTCATATGCTCCATGACGCTCAAAACGCCGTTGAAGACCCGGTTCTAAGCCGTAAAGCATGGCACATCGAACTATAGAGTAGTCATCGCTTTGCTCGCCAGACGTTCTTAACGTCGCCGGTTGCATCAGCAAGCAGGCACTCGCACCCAGCGGTGCTTCCAGGCGTAACTCTTCTCAGCAGCAATGAGGATAATCCTCGAGTTACGGACCCATCCGTGTAATTGCTACCATCATCTTTCAACTTTGCTTTCTCAAGGAACGCATTAAAATTCAACGGAACAACAAAGACGAGCCATCTATCTACAAACAAACATAGACAAGCAAGATACTATCAGTACTAAGTTCATGATAAATTTAAGTTCAATTAATCATATTACTTAAGAACTCCCACTTAGACATCTCTCTAGTCATCTAATTGATCACGTGATCCAAATCAACTAAACCATAACCGATCATCACGTGAGATGGAGTAGTTTTCAATGGTGAACATCATTATGTTGATCATATCTACTATATGATTCACGCCGACCTTTTGGTCTCCGTGTTCCGAGGCCATATCTGCATATGCTAGGCTCGTCAAGTTTAACTCGAGTATTCTGCGGTGCAAAACTGGCTTGCACCCGTTGTAGATGGACGAGAGCTTATCACACCCGATCATCACGTGGTGTCTCCGCACGACGAACTTTGGCAATGGTGCATACTCAGGAGAACACTACTTGATAATTTTAGTGAGAGATCATCTTAAAATGCTACCGTCAATCAAAGCAAGATAAGATGCATAAAGGATAAACATCACATGCAATCAATATAAGTGATATGATATGGCCATCATCATCTTGTGCTTGTGATTCCATCTTCAAGCACCATCATGATCACCATCGCCACCGGTAGCGACACCTTGATCTCCATCGTAGCATCGTTGTCGCTTACACCATCTATTGCTTCTACGACTATCGCTACCGCTTAGTGATAAAGTAAAGCAATTACAGTATGCTTGCATTTCATACAATAAAGCGACAACCATATGGCTCCTGCCAGTTGCCGACAACTTCAGTTACAAAACATGATCATCTCATACAATAAAATATAGCATCACGTCTTGACCATATCACATCACAACATGCCCTGCATAAACAAGTTAGACGTCCTCTACTTTGTTGTTGCAAATTTTACGTGGCTACTACGGGCTTAGCAAGAACCGTTCTTACCTACGCATCAAAACCACAACGATAGTTTGTCAAATAGACTCTGTTTTAACCTTCACAAGGACCGGGCGTAGCCACACTCGGTTTAACTAAAGTGAGAGAGACAGACACCCGCCAGTCACCTTTAAGCACGAGTGCTCGTAGCGGTGAAACCAGCCTCGCGTAAGCGTACAAGTAATGTCGGTCCGGGCCGCTTCATCTCACAATACCGCTGAAACAAAGTATGACATGCTGGTAGGCAGTATGACTTATATCGTCCACAACTCACTTGTGTTCTACTCGTGCATATAACATCAACGCATAAAACCTGGCTCGGATGCCACTGTTGGGGAACGTAGTAATTTCAAAAAATTTCCTACGCACACGCAAGATCATGGTGATGTCTGATGATATAGCAACGAGAGGGGAGAGTGTTCGTCCATGTACCCTTGTAGACCGTAAGCGGAAGCGTTATCACAACGTGGTTGATGTAGTCATACGTCTTTACGATCCAACCGATCCAAGCACCGAACGTACGGAGCCTCCGAGTTCAGCACACGTTCAGCTCGATGACGATCTCCGCCCTCCGATCCAGCCGAGCTCCGGAGATGAGTTCCGTCAGCACGACGGCGTGGTGACGATGATGATGTTCTACCGGCGCAGGGCTTCGCCTAAACTCCGCGACGATATGACCGAGGTGGAATATGGTGGAAGGGGGCACCGCACACGGCTAAGGAACGATCCTTAGATCAACTTGTGTCTATGGGGTGCCCCCGCCTCAGATATAAAGGAGCAAGGGGGTGCGGCCGCCCTAGGAGGAGGCGCGGAGAGGAGTCCTACTCCCACCGGGAGTAGGACTCCCCCTTCCTAGTTGGATTAGGACTTGGGGGAGGGAAAGGAGGGAAGGGGGGCGCCGCCCCCCTCTCCTTGTCCTATTCGGACTAGGGGGGAGGGGGCACGCGGCCTGCCCTGGCTGGCCCTTCCTCTTCTCCCTCATGGCCCACTAAGGCCCATTAACCCCCGGGAGGGTTCCGGTAACCACCCGGTGTTCCGGTAAAATCTCGATTTCACCCGGAACCATTCCGAAGCCCAAATATAGGCTTCCAATATATCAATCTTTATGTCTCGACCATTCCGAGACTCCTCGTCATGTCCGTGATCACATCCGGGACTCTGAACAAACTTCGTACATCAAAACTTATAAACTCATAATAAAACTGTCATCGAAACGTTAAGCGTGCGGACCCTACGGGTTCGAGAACTATGTAGACATGACCTAAAACCATTCTCGGTCAATAACCAATAGCGGGACCTGGATGCCCATATTGGTTCCTACATATTCTACTGAAGATCTTTATCGGTCAAACCGCATAACAACATACTTTGTTCCTTTGTCATCGGTATGTTACTTGCCCGAGATTTGATCGTCGGTATCCAATACCTAGTTCAATCTCGCTACGCAAGTCTCTTTACTCGCTCCGTAATACGTCATCTCATAACTAACTCATTAGTTACATGCTTGCAAGGCTTAGGTGATGAGTATTACCGAGAGGGCCCAGAGATACCTCCCGACAATCGGAGTGACAAATCCTAATCTCGAATTATGCCAACCCAACATGTACCTTCGAAACACCAGAGAGCACCTTTATAATCACCCAGTTATGTTGTGATGTTTGGTAGCACACAAAGTGTTCTTTCGGTACACGGGAGTTGCACAATCTCATAGTTGCAGGAACTTTGTATAAGTCATGAAGAAAGCAATAGCAGTATACTAAACGATCAAGTGCTAGGCTAACAGAATGGGTCATGTCAATCACATCATTCTTCTAATGATGTGATCCCACTAATCAAATGACAACACATGTCTATGGTTAGGAAACATAACCATCTTTGATTAATGAGCTAGTCAAGTAGAGGCATACTAGTGACTATAGTTTTGTCTATGTATTCACACATGTATCATGTTTCTGGTTAATACAATTCTAGCATGAATAATAAACATTTATCATGATATGAGGAAATAAATAATAACTTTATTATTGCCTCTAGGGCATATTTCCTTCAGTTGCATTATCAAGCTCAGTACAATGATCAGAACAAACGAGTGCCTGCACCAACTCTTGAAGCGGAGAATCTGATTCCTCCAATCCGTAAGCATACTTACGCTCCTGATATTGAACCGTCTTCTCTGATCCACGAAGAGGCTGTCTTTCAGGCTTTAATGGGAATCGACTGGACCACTGTTGATTTCCAGCCAATGGATAGAGATGAGGAAGCTGAAGTGGCGCAGGACGACCCACAACCATCAGACCGGGGCGATGAGCAAGCTTGAACCGGAAGCCGGTTTAACTAGCTGCCTTACGATGATCCGCCAGAATAACAATGATCGTATTTGGGCACTGTGTTGCTGAGGGAGTCCTGGACTAGGGGGTGTCCGGACAGCCGGACTATCATCATCCGCCGGACTCCAAGACTACGAAGATACAAGATTGAAGACTCCGTCCCGTGTCCGGATGGGACTTTCCTTGGCGTGGAAGGCAAGCTTGGCGATACAGATATGTAGATCTCCTACCATTGTAACCGACTCTGTGTAACCCTAGCCTTCTCCGGTGTCTATATAAACCGGAGGGCTTTAGTCCGTAGGACATAACCTACATTAAGAGGGCCTGAACCTGGGTAAAACATCGTGTCCCTTGTCTCCTGTTACCATCCGCCTAGACGCACAGTTCGGGACCCCCTACCCGAGATCCGCCGGTTTTGACACCGACATTGGTGCTTTCATTGAGAGTTCCTCTGTGTCGTCACCGATAGGAAGGATGCCTCCACCCGTCTTCAAGGACGGTATTTTCGCCAAAGGGGCCTTGGCCGCCGGCCAAACTATCCGGCTAGGTGGTTTTCTCATGACCGCCTGTCCGACCACCGCTTCGACAATGACTTCTCAAGTCGTCAAAAGCAATCTCCATGTCAGCTCGAAATTCGCCGAGCGGTTGGATCCGATAGAGCTCTCGTCTGTCAACGAACTCTTGGATCGCATCGCCGCCCTGGGAGTCGCTATGGACTACAATCAGATTGGGCTTAAAACCGATCTGAGAGAGATTAACTCTCCCAGGTCACCCACCACGTCGCAGTGGTAGAGGAAAAATGCGGCGACTTTTCTCCTGTATTAAAAACTAGACATGTCCGGGTTCCCGATCCCTCCACGCCGGATTTCCGCGGAGGAACGGAATTCGATCGAGCACTGAACTTAAAGTCAGGCATCGGACCGGACTCGTTGGACAACGTCCAGCAATCCAAGCTTCCAAAATTGGAAACTTCACGGCCTTTAAGACCCGAGATGGGTAGGGATCCGGAATTTATTCCACCCACCCGCCCAGACATATGCGATCTATCATAATACGACAAGAGCCCGCTGAAACAAAGACATCACTCATCGGGCCCGATTCCTCCCGGTCATGGACAGGATAAAGGACTGCCGAGAGGAAAACGCAATTTCAATCTTTTGCAATAATTGCACGACAAGGAATATTGAACGCCATCGGCCGTCAGAAATCACACGCCGCGATCTGCGCCCATAGTACGAAAATATCAGGCGATGGAGAGTTTCCGGAAAACCGAAAATCAGTTTTGGGACAATCCGGCCCCCAATACAACCCTAGTCCGCAACAAAAGGGTGCATCATACTCAGGCCCCAGATACAAAAACCAAAAAGCAAAAACCCCATAAAAGGCACGGAACCGTACTGGCGGGATGGCTCAGCGGACCCTGTAAGCTTCATAGTACAGAGGGCGTCGTCCCAACACATAGCCTTCGAGCATGTTGGATATTACGGCAGGTGGCCAAAAGTGGCAAGGAGCTTCTAGCCCCGGAAAACCACTCCAACAATACCGGTACGGTATCAACAGTCTTCGAGACCTTCGCATCAAATAATATGCGAAAACGAACAATCCGCGGCCTCGCCGAAGTCTACCAAGTAGCAACAAAGAATCCATGGAGCGACACACCATCATCTTCAACGCCAGCGATTTAACTTAAATTCGAACAGCCCGAGCACCAGACGACCGGTGCTTAGCCCCATAGTGGACGGCTTCCGACTTACAAAGGTCCTCATGGATGGCGGCAGCGACTAAACCTCATCTACGAGGAAACTCTTCAAAAATGGAAATAGATCGAGCCGATTGAGCGAAGCAGCACAACCTTCAGAGGAATAATCCCTAGCCCGGAAGCGCGCTGCACCAGAAAAATCACACTCGATGTGGTGTTCAGCTCGCCGGACAATTACAGATCTGAAGAAGTCACGTTCCAAGTGGCCCCGTTCAACAGCGGATATCACGCTATATTAGGACGAGAGGCATTCACAATTTTTCAAGCCATACCCCACTACGGGTATATGAAGCTCAAAATGCCTTGGCCCGGCGGAATAATCACTCTCGCTAGTGATCCGGACATAGCACTCCGCGCCGAAAACAAGACAGCCGCACTAGCCATGGAGGCACTATCCCAAGCCCTAGCGGCAGAAGAACCCACCGCGCTACGCTCTACGGTGAACAGGGACGATGTGATACTCGATAAAAGATCCAAGTCCACCTCCTTCAAACCAGCAGATGAAATAGTAAAATTCCAGGTCCTTCCAACGGACCCAACAAAGACGGCCTCCATTGGGGCACAATTGAACCCCGAGGTACACGTCGCACTGCGCGAATTCCTTCGGGAAAATTGGGACATTTTCGCCTGTCATCCTTCGGATATGCCCGGAATCCCACGCAGATTGGCAGAACACAGCCTAAACATCCTAAAAGGATTCAAGCCAGTCAAACAGGCTCTTTGACGATTTTCCGAACCCAAAAGACAGGCAATGGGAGAAGAGCTAGCCAAACTATTGGAAGCCGGATTCATCAGAGATATCAAACATCCGGATTGGCTAGCAAATCTGGTAATGGTACCAAAGAAGGACAAATCCTGGCGCCTATGTGTCGATTTTAAAGACCTCAATAAGGCTTGCCCAAAGGATCCCTTCCCCCTCCCCCGCATCGACCAAATTATCAATGCTACCGCAGGGCACGATTCGTTGTGCTTCCTCGACGCATACTCTGGCTACCATCAAATCAAGATGGCGGAAGTAGACCAAGCTGCAACGGCATTCATCACTCCATATGGACCATTCTGCTTCAACACGATGCCCTTCGGACTTAAAAATGCCGGCGCAACATATCAGCGCATGATTCAAACATGTCTGGCCACCCATATTGGCAAAACAGTAGAGGCATACGTAGACGACGTAGTCGTCAAAACCAAACACGTCGAAACTCTAGTAGACGACTTGAGGCTCACAATCGACAACCTCAGAGCATATGACATCAAGTGAATCCGAAAAATGCGTTTTGGCGCATTAGCCGGAAAGCTACTGGGCTTCATTGTATCCGTAGAGGAATTGAAGCAAACCCAGCCAAGATCCGAGCTCACACAGCTAGATATCCCAAAAGACCTCAAGCAAATACAAAATTGATCGGATGCGTGGTGGCTCTAAGCCGCTTTATCTCCGCTCTAGGAGAAAAGGCATTGCCCTCTATCGCCTCCACAGCGCATCAACACTTCGAGTGGACGGATGCTGCCACCGCCGGACTCAAGAAATAAAGGCCATATTGGCAAAAATCCGTCCTGGCTGCGCCTAACTGGGCGAACCAATGTTGTTATACATCGCAGCAATGCATCAAGTTGTAAGCGCGGTACTCGTCGTCGAACGAGAGACAGAAGGGCATAAATTCCCTCTTCAAAAACCAGTGTATTATGTATCCACTAACCCCCTGCAAGTCCCGTTACCCACACTATCAGAAGATAGCGTAGGCGGTGTTCATGGCATCCCGGAAGCTCCGACACTACTTTCAAGAGTGTTCGATAACAGTGGCCTCCGAAGTACCACTCAATGACATCATAAATAACCGCGACGCAATGGGCATGATTGCAAAATGGGCCATTGAGCTCTTACCATTCGATATAACTTACAAACCTCGGCGAGCTATAAAGTCACAAGTTTTGGCTGACTTTGTTGCTGAATGGACCGAAGCCGAACTCCCTAAAGAGTACGGCGATACTCCAATTGATTATGCACTTCGACGGCTCTAAAATGTTGGCGGATCGGGGCTGGCGTCAGATTGACGCCCCGACCGGGACACAGTCAATACGTACTTCAAATAATGTACACGGACTCCAACAACGCAGCCGAATACGAGGCCCTTTACACGGTCTCCGGATGGCAATCTCCATGGGCATTCAACGCCTAGAGGTGCGCGGGGATTCAAACCTTGCAATATCCCAAATAAATGGAGATTTTGACGCCAAGGATCCGAAAATGGCAGCATAATGCAATGTTATCTTAAAAATGTCAGCTCGGTTTGAAGGACTCGAATTCCATCACGTAGCCCGAGATAATAACCAAGCGGCCGACGATCGCACGATCGGTGCAAAACGTGACGCTGTCCCTCCAAACATCTTCCCGAACGGCTCTTCAAGCCATCCGCATTATGGGAAGAGGAGTCCGAAACGACAAACCGGAAATAATCGCGACCGACCGCGATCCAGCCGATGACACAACACCTTCAGCCCACGACATAATGGCAGTAATCGCCCCGTGGACAGAACCATTCCTAGCCTACTTGCTTAGGCAGAAACTTCCCGAAGACCAAAATAAGGCCTGCTGCATAGTCCGGCGATCTAAAGCCTACAAGGTCCATGAGGGAGAACTTTATAAGAAAAGCACAACCGGAGTCCTTCAAAGGTGTATCTCCGAAGAGGAAGGGCGAAACCTCCTGGCTGAAATTCATGCCGGACTAGGCGGACACCACGCCGCAGCTCGGGCCCTTGTAGGAAAGGCATTCCGTACAGGATTTTATTGGCCGACGGCTCGGGCGGATGCTCAAGACTTAGTCCAAAGATGCGTTGGTTGTCAGGTCTTTGCTAATCAGAGCCATATGCCACCCACCGCCCTCAAAACTATACCCATTACCTGGTCGTTCGTGGTCTGGGGGCTTGACATGGTTGGACCCCTTAAAGGGGGAACCCACAAGCAAAGGTACCTATTGGTCATGGTGGACAAGTTCACCAAATGGATAGAGGCCAAACCAGTTAAAATGGCAGAGTCCGGACCAGTGATAGACTTTATATCCGGGGTAGTACATCGTTACGGTGTCCCCCACAGCATCATCACCGATAACGGCACGAACTTCACGGCCGACGAAGTTAAGTCATGGTGCAAAAATATGGGCATTAAGCTCGACTACGCTTTAGTCTATCACCCTCAAACCAACAGTCAAGTGGAACGAGCAAATGGTCTAATAATGAGCGGCATTAAACCCAGACTAGTGCGGTCACCTACAAAATCCGACACACACTGGGTAGAGGAGCTCGACTTCGTACTCTGGGGGCTGCGAACAACGCCTAACCGTACTACCGGATTCACACCATTTTTTATGGTATACGGCGCAGAGGCGGTCTTGCCCTACGACATCATTCATGACTCACCTCGAGTGCGCATGTACGAAGAACGAGAAGCCGAGCTGGATCGGCAGGACAGCTTGGACGCATTGGAGGAGGAATGCGACGTCGCCAAGGCTCGTTCCGCATTTTATCAGCAGAAGGCTCAAAGATATCAAAGCATAGAAGTACGGGCCAAGACCTATAACGTTGGCGAACTAGTTCTACGCCTGTCGGACAAGAAAAAGGACAAGCTCAAGCCCAAATGGGAGGGCCCCTTCATCATCGACCAAGTCCTGACCGGCGGGGCGTACCGTCTGCGAAATGCATCGGACAACCGACTCGAGCCGAACCCATGGAACGCAGCCCGCCTCCGAAGATTCTACGCCTAGCGCCGGACTAAGAGTTCGTCCCCTTCCCCCGTCCAAATTTTTACACTCCAGCTGCACTTCGTTTCTCTTTCTTCCCTTAACCTTTCTTCATAAAAAGCCCTTAAGGGCCCACTTGCGCATTGTTCGCACTCGCTTGATGTGCCATCCGCACTCATTATACCTGGGGGCTTCTTTTCAAGAAGCCCAATTGCAAGGGCTTCATGCCTACCACATGTATCAAGCTTCCACATGTACCTTTCACTCACCATTATATGCATCGATATGACTTAAGTTTTGGCCAAGCTGGGTTACCTGGCTCCTGTGCTTACCCCTACGTTCCCGATTGTTCGGCTAGGAGGTAAAGGAGCACCTCTGCGATTATTATTGCGGGTCACCGGATGTGTACCTCAGACTGGGTGAAGCCGAAAGCTAGCGTTCTTAAGGGAATATTCGGTCGGTGACTTGAAAGATGATTTTTTACCAATCTGTTTATCTGCCCCCAGATGTTTTTCTGCTTTTTTTTTGCAGTCCGGACATGCACTTTAGGGCATGCCTCCCAGGGAAAGGAACCCTTAACGGAACAATTCTCCCTGGAAGATGTTTCTTACTAACCATGTAATATAAGATACCTAGTTGGGCACTTGTCTGATAAAGCACTAATGAGCCCTACGCCTGTCTCCATGCATACCCCGGTTGTTTCTTAACCAAAAAGGTATTCGGACACACTCCGGACTCTAGGGTCCCGAGGTCGAAGCGAAAAGGTCGGCAAAGACAAACGATCTACAATCCGGCTAGAAGGCATTTCACATGTCATTTTAAAATACATTGTCAAATTTACTGATTGTATTCCTCCTAAATCCCGTCTAACAGGCTGTCTAACTTACAGTCCCGTTGGGAAAATTTAGCAGCCAACTCTACTTGGCTGTATACTAAACTCACAGGATCTCCTTCCCATCGGGCCCCACCGTCCAACCGGCCATGTGGTTGGGATCCGCCTTCTTGTACAGCGTCTTCACCATGGCCCAAGCCTCCACGGCACCTGGCGGCAAAGGGAAATCTTCCATAAACGGAAGCGCTGCCGCACTCCCTGGAGTTTCTCCGCAAGCTCCCCAAGGCCCTCGGGTAGGGAGACGACTGGCCATAATGCCTGGACGACGCCGCTCATCGCCTGCCGAACTCGTTCGAGCAGTTGCAACAGTTCAGGAAGTTGATCACCCGTCGATACGGGCATCTCCTCCACAGGGCGACCTGTGAGTATACCTACAAGACATATTTTGTCAATTGACTTCCTCGCCGAACTCTTCTTTTCAAAGGAGTTCGCTCAAGCACTTACTATAGATGCCGCGACGAAGCCGCTGATTCTCCTTAACGGAGCCGGACAGCTCGACCCGAGCGCCTTTCAGCTCTTCTCCAAGCTGGGCGTGGGCATCTTGAAGCTTGTTCCTTTCCTGCTGTACCCTATTCAGCACCCTCTCGCCGGCCTTCAGCTGGCGCAGTAGTTCCTACCTGTCCGGATCTTGTCCGGCAGCATCTGCAATGTCATTGTTAGACTTGTGCGCACGCCGCACAGCGCTTATATTTAACAAAAAAATGTGTTACCAGGAGGGGCCTCTGTGTTTCCTCCTGCGGCAGCAAGTGCAGCCTCATGTTGGGCCTTGCATTGCATTCTTGCAGCTCCTGAGACAGCTGGGCATTCTTCTTGGTAAGAGCCTGCATTTCAAATGATCCTTAAATCAGTTAACATAACTACTTTAAGTCTTGGGGGCTACTGGCATATATAACCATTAAATTCCCATACCCGTATGTCTTTTACATACTGCTTCGTGGATCTAGTAAAACCGTCTTGAGCAGCACGGAGGTGCGCGTCCTCCGCGTTAAAGGCGTTCAACACCTCAGGGGAGAAGCACGCTTCACGAAATACTGTCCGGCGGCGCCTGTGGTTCATGGCGCTCTCCACCTCAGACTTGGTGGCGGACAGTCTGTCGACATCCTCCGTTGGAGGAGTATCCAGCCCGCGCCTTGCGCTTGCCTCCCCCTCCAGGCCGGGCGCTGGAGCCTGGCTGGTATAGGTCGGATTGGCAACCTCTACGCCCGCAGTCCCGCGGGCGCTTTTTCTCCTACAAAGATCATGAGCAATCAGACGCTTCCTAGGTACGTTGCTCTGAGTATTTAAACACGAGCTATACCTTTGCGGCGACATTTCAGTCTGTGTCGCGCTCCTTTTCCGCCTGCTGGTCCGGACTGGCCTTTGTGGGTTAGCCGCTGCGGGCTCGGCTTCCCGCCTTGAAGGCGCTCCCTGCAAAACACCATCGTTCGCGAAGGTCAGAAGTGGGCAAGGAAGAGATAATGGTGTCCGGACCTCGATCACAATCACCTGAAAAGCCGGATATAGTCCGGGGTAGTCCGCCGTAATGGCGACTAAAGCATTATCCATACTGAGCTGGTGGAACACCCCGTCGATCAGCTCCACCTTGATATCCGAATCCTCTTCGGAGGCCGGATCCTGGGATCTTTCTGGATCCTCGGGTTGCGGAGCTGGACTTACCATGTCCTCCACAATCCGACGTAGTTCCTGCGCCGAAGACGTAATGTAAGAAGCTTAGACTTCGAAAACATGGGTTGAGCCTTTAAAACTGTTTGCTTACACAGCCTCTAGGGTTGTTCATGGAAAACCCATTCAAGGCGTTTGTTCGAAGGAAGTCTTCCTTCTCCCCCTTGTACAGGCCGGACAGGATCTGCACCAGATCCTCGGTCGAATCCGGCCCTTCGCGGCCATGGCGGGTGGCGTTGTCTTCCCCGTTGAAATCCCACATGGGGTGGCCCCTGTATTGCAATGGTTGTACCCCCCGCATGATGCATGTTGCCATGACTCCAATCATGGTCAACCCGGAATGGGCCAGTAATCTTATCCAGCCCATCAGGTAATGGACGCTCTTGTCTTCCTCCAATTGGGGGCTCCGCGGGCGCCAGCTAAGGCGTTTCTTCAGAGGAGCGGCACTGAACTCCGGGAGTCCGATCCGGACTGGGTCCGGCAGCGGAGCGTCTTCTATGTAAAACCACTCCGAAGGCCGTCTTCGGACGCCTTCTTAGGGGTACCGGATGGATATCCGGTCCCGGCAATGTGCCATACTTCGGCGCCGCCCACTTGATATATAGATCCCTCGTGAGAACGGGGTACGAGGCAGAACAACCTCTTCCACAGTGCAAAATGGGGCTCAATGCCCAGGAATAGCTCGCAAAGAGCTACGTAGCCCGCGATATGCAGGACAGAGGCGGGTGTAAGGTGATGGAGCTGGAGTCCGTAGAACTCCAGGAGCCCGCGGAGAAACAGATGTATCGGAAATCCGAGTCCCCTTATCAGATAGGGGACGAAGCATACCCGCTCCCCTTTGTTGGGACTTGGGGTAGCCTCCGCTTGCTTCCCACCTTGGTAGGTGCCCAGCCCGGCTCAAACCGGGACCATGAAGGTCGGAGGGAGATATCCCCCCGCTTGGAGCTTCACTAGCCCGTTGTGTGGATCAGAGCACCTCCTCCAATCTCCTGGCGGTGGGCTGGGAGCGCGAGAAGAGGAGCCGTGTCGACGGTCCATGATGGAATGGATTTTTGGGTCAAAGGCGCTCCGATGAGTATTCGCGGAAGGAAGATGGTGTGGTTTGGATCTGGATTTTTGCCTCTTTTGTAGGCGGATGACTTGCACGACTAGGGGGTGAAACATAAAAGACACCCTGACTTTTCGCATTCGTGCGACGTGTGGAAGAAGGCCATTATTGGGCGTAGAAGCCAAGAAGCACAGCATTTATGAGGAAGCCGGACACTGTTCGTCAGGTATATGGAACTTAAAGGGAGAACCCGCCTTGCAACGCCGAAGACTATATACGCGTTGGACTTATCGTCATTGAAGCCTGGTTCGGGGGCTACTGAGGGAGTCCTGGACTAGGGGGTGTCCGGACAGCCGGACTATCATCGTCCGCCGGACTCCAAGACTACGAAGATACAAGATTGAAGACTCCGTCCCGTGTCCGGATGGGACTTTCCTTGGCGTGGAAGGCAAGCTTGGCGATACGGATATGTAGATCTCCTACCATTGTAACCGACTCTGTGTAACCCTAGCCTTCTCCGGTGTCTATATAAACCGGAGGGCTTTAGTCCGTAGGACATAACCTACATTACGACAATCATCCCATAGGCTAGCTTTAGGGTTTAGCCTCCTTGATCTCGTGGTAGATCCACTCTTGTACTAACCATATCATCAATATTAATCAAGCAGGACGTAGGGTTTTACCTCCATCAAGAGGGCCCGAACCTGGGTAAAACATCATGTCCCTTGTCTCCTATTACCATCCGCCTAGACGCACAGTTCGGGACCCCCTACCCGAGATCCGCCGGTTTTGACACCGACAGTCGCCTTGTAATAGGATAGTTAATACTTCTGCCTTGAATATGCCTTCGTGCATAAGTACTGATGCTTTTGCTTGAAACCCTCAATTTATATTTCCTGCAATCAGAAAATCTTGAACTTCGGTGGCGGTTATACCGCCAGCCGGTTTGTGACCTTTATATATATATATACAAATGAACCGAATTCCGTTAGCTGAACCGGTAAAAAAGTGTTGTTGGTTTAAAGGAAACACAACAGAAATGGAAGAATAGACATGAAAGAAATATGAAAGCAAAGGCAATGATAAAAACCGTTTGCAAAATCATGCTTTACTGAGCTGATCAAATGGTGTTACCCTGGTCGGACAAGACCAAGCCCCTAATAGGAGTGACAATGGTTCAAGTCAGCCAGGTCCCCAAATGAAACTGTGGCATTTATGCCGATCAAAAGGCGTGGCAATGGTTCGGGTTCGACCAAGCCCCCAAGTGATTCTGTGGCCTTAGGCCGATCAAGAGGCGTGACTGGTTCAGACTTGACCATGTCCCCAAGTGATCTGGTGGCTTTCGCCTATCAAAAGATGTCGGATTGGTTCGGACACGACCAAGGCCCCAAATGATATCACAAAGCTTTTTTGAAAAGCAAATTTCAAGGGGTAAACCGGAGGCCGCTTTAAAACAGAACAACTCCATGTAACCACGCATGATATGAAAGGACAGAGACCCCGCTTTAGGTAAGGCTCCGGTTTATTATATCAATGATAATATATACACTGTCATAATGTGTACATAGATAGAGCCGATGGCTCAAGTATAGTAAGGCTGAAGATGAGCTATATTCCATGGCCTGTTGGTCTCCTCCTCTGATGTGCGTGAGTCTTTATGCTCTCGAATATCGATCAGATAGTACGACCCGTTGTGCAGATTCTTGCTGACCACGAAAGGTCCCTCCCAAGGTGGGATAACTTGTGCATATCCGTCTGGTCTTGGATGAGCCGAAGCACCAAATCTCCTTCTTGAAAAGTTCTGGTTCTAACCCGGCGACTGTGATAGCGACGAAGATCTTGTTGATAAATCGCCGAGCAGGCGGCCGCTATGTCACGCTCCTCATCTAATAGGTCCAAAGCATTTTGCCGTGCTGTCTCATTGTCCGCTTCAACATAAGCCACCACACGAGGCGAATCGTGCCGGATATCACTAGGGAGAACCGCCTCTGCTCCGTAGACCATGAAAAACGGCGTGTATCATGTAGATCGGTTGGGCATGGTATTGATACTCCATAGCACAGACAGTAGCTCTTCAACCCAACAACCTGGTGTTCTTTGCAATGTAACCATAAGTCTGGGTTTGATGCCTCACAAGATCTCTTGATTAGCCTGTTCTGCCTGCCCATTGGACTGGGGGTGAGCCACTGATGATACGTCAAGTCGGATGTGCTCACGTTCACATAATTCCTTCATAGCACCCTTGGATAAATTGGTACCATTGTCAGTAATGATACTGTGTGGAAAGCCAAACCGGAAAATCACCTTTTTAATGAACTGCACCGCTGTAGCTGCATCACACTTGCTGACAGGCTCCGCTTCAACCCACTTGGTAAACTTGTCAACTACCACCAAAAGGTGGGTTTTCTTATCCTTGGATCTTTTAAAAGGTCCAACCATATCCAGCCCCCATGTTGCAAACGGCCAAGTAATTGGAATCATCCGCAATTCTTGAGCCGGTACATGAGCACGCCTTGAAAATTTCTGACAACCATCACACCGTTTAACCAAGTACTCCGCATCAGCATGAGCTGTCAACCAGTAGAACCCGTGAAGAAACGCCTTTGCCACCAGAGACTTTGAACCGGCGTGGTGACCATAATCCCCTTCATGGATTTCACATAAGATTTCACAGCCTTCCTCAGGAGAAACGCAGCATTGAAAAGCCCCTGATACACTGCAATGATGCAATTCGCCATTGACAATAGTCATAGACTTGGATCGCCGGACTATCTGCCTGGCTAGAGTCTATCCTCTGGCAACTCTCCCCGGTTCATGTACGCAAGATAAGGAACTGTCCAATCCGGTATAACATGCAGGGCTGCCACCAATTGAGCCTCCGGATCAGGAATAGCCGGATCCGCTTCACCCGGGAGCTTGACTGACGGGTTGTGCAACACGTCAAGAAAGAAATTAGGTGGGACCGGTTTACGCTGAGAGCCCATCCGGCTTAAAGCGTCCGCCGCTTCATTCTTTCGACGGTCCACGTGATCCACCTGATAACCCTTGAAGTGACCCGCAATATTATCTACCTCACGACGATATGCAGCCATAAGTGGGTGTTTAGAATCCCAAGTGCCAGACACTTGTTGAGCCACGAGGTCCGAGTCACCGAAGAACTTAACCCGACTTAGGTTCATCTCCTTAGCCATCCGGAGACCATGGAGCAAGGCTTCATACTCAGCTGCATTATTAGTACAAGGGAACATTAAGCGGAGAACATAACAAAACTTATCACCTCGTGGGGAAGTTAATACGACTCCAGCCCCCGAGCCCTCCAATTGCCTGGATCCATCAAAATGGATAGTCCAATATGTGTGATCCGACTTCTCCTCTGGTGCTTGCAACTCAGTCCAATCATTGATGAAATCCACAAGTGCTTGAGACTTCACCGCCGTCCGAGGTACGTACTTCAATCCGTGCGGCCCAAGTTCTATCGCCCACTTGGCAATCCGGCCAGTCGCCTCCCGGTTCTGTATGATATCGCTCAAGGGAGCTGAACTGACCACTGTGATGGGGTGCCCTTGAAAATACTGCTTCAATTTTCGGCTTGCCATAAAAACTCCATATACCAGCTTCTGCCAATGTGGATATCTTTGCTTGGATTCAATAAGCACCTCGCTGATATAGTAAACCGGCCGCTGAACCGGATACTCCTTGCCTGCCTCCTTGCGTTCCACCACAATAGCCATGCTAACTGCACGAGCATTGGCCGCTACGTATAACAATAACGGCTCCTTGTCAACCGGAGCCGCAAGAACGGGCGGATTGGCTAATTGCCGCTTCAAGTCCTCCAACGCTTCATCAAGCGGCGGACTCGGATGAATTGATCTGTCTTTCTCATCATCTGGTATAAAGGATGGCCTTCTCTCGGCGGCCGATAAACCGCTCGATCTGGCGATCCGACCCGCCAAACGCTGAACATCGTTGATACACTTCGGTTTAGCCAGGGAGGTGATGGCCGTAATCCTCTCCGGATTAGCCTCAATTCCTCTGTTGGACACAAGAAAACCCAGTAACTTTCCTACCGGAACACCGAAGACACACTTGGCCGGGTTAAGCATCATCTTGTAAACCCGCAAGTTGTCAAAGGTTTCCTTCAAATCATCAACCAGCGTCTCCTTCTGCCTTGACTTGACTACAATATCGTCCACATAGGCGTGCACATTACGACCGATCTGTTTATGCAGGCAGTTCTGTACACATCGTTGATAAGTGGCTTGGGCGCTCTTGAGCCCAAAAGGCATAGATACATAGCAGAAGGCTCCAAAGGGAGTAATAAACGCCGTCTTCTCCTGGTCCTTAACCGCCATTTTGATCTGATGATACCCAGAGTATGCATCCAAAAAACTCAAACGCTCACAACCTGCCGTGGCATCAATAATCTGGTCAATGCGGGGGAGGGCAAAAGGATCCGCTGGACAAGCCTTGTTAAGATCCATGTAATCCACACACATACGCCAAGTGTCGTTTTTCTTAAGAACCAGCACCGGATTAGCAAGCCACTCTGGATGGAACACTTCAATGATAAAGCCAGCTGCTAAGAGCCTGGCCACTTCTTCTCCAATGGTTTTGCGCCTTTCTTCGTTAAACCGGCGGAGAAACTGCTTTACCGGTTTATACTTGGGATCAACATTAAGAGTGTGCTCAGCGAGTTCCCTCGGTACACAGCATGTCGAAGGCTTCCATGCAAAATGTCCCGATTCTCACGGATGAACTTCGATGAGCGCTTTCCTATTTAGGGTCCAAGTTGGCATCGACAAAGGAACTGCTTGGACGAATCGCCGGGCACGAAGTCAACAAGCTTGGTCTCAGCCGCCGATTTGAACTTCAGATCTGAATCATGCTCTGTAGTGGGCTTCTTCAAAGGGGTCATGTCCGCCGGATCAACATTGTCCCTATAATATTTCAACTCCTCCGTGGCACAAACCGACTCTGCATAGGCCGCATCACCTTCCTCACATTCCAAAGCAATCTTGCGGCTCCCATGAACCGTTATTGTCCCCTTGTGGCCCGGCATCTTGAGCTGCAAATAGATATAACAAGGTCGTGCCATGAATTTGGCATAAGCCGGCCGCCCAAACAAGGCGTGATACGGGCTCCGGATTTTCACCACCTCAAAGGTTAGTGTCTCGGATCGGGAATCATACTCGTCCCCAAAATCCACCTCCAGGGCTATCTTACCAACAGGATATGCTGACTTGCCAGGCACCACACCATGGAACACCGTATTAGACGGTCTGAGATCTTTGTCTGTTAGCCCCATGCGGCGGAATGTCTCATAGTACAGGATGTTAATACTGCTCCCTCCATCGATGAGCACCTTGGTGAATTTATAACCTCCCACCTGAGGGTCTACCACTAATGCCAACTGGCCCGGATTGTCAACCCGGGGGGGTGATCCTCCCTGCTCCACACGACAGGCTGCTCCAACCAGCGTAAGTAACGTGGTACAGCCGGTTCAACAGAGTTCACCGCTCGCTTGTGAAGCTTCCGGTCGCACTTATCCAAGCTAGTTGTGAAAACGTGATATTGCCCGCTGTTCAACTGTTTTGGCTGGCTCTGATAACCCGACTGCTGCTGCTGCTGCTGTTGGTTGTAACCCCCTTGACCTCTCTGATAATTCTGGCTATTACTGCCGCCCTGATTGAAACCTGAACCGGAAGCTCCATCGTGACTCGGCCCATGGAAACCGGATCCTGAGCCACCACCTGACCCACGGTCATACCGGAAAGCATTAGAGTTTTTAAATTCCTGCATATTGTAACAATCCTTCCAAAGGTGGTTAGCCGGCGCCTCCTTCGTCCCATGTTTTGGGCAAGGCTGGTTCAACAAATAGTTTAAGCGATCCGGGTTAGGATTTGGAGCCCCATTACGATTCGCCGCTTTACCTCTGCGCCGCTGACCCTTGTCCTGCGCATTAGTGTTAGCCACAAAGTCCATGCTGCCATCCGCTTTACGCTTGCCTCCGTTTCCATGGCCCGCCGGTTTGTATTGATGCCCCTTGGAGTTGCTATTCTTCTTTCCCTTCCCTTCTTCGTCATCGTCAGTCTCAGGATCCTTAGTACTATCAGAATCAGCATACTTCACTAAAGCGGCCATGAGAGTTCCCATGTCATTACAGAATCGCTTCATACGCCCCAACTTCAACTTTAAAGGCGTAAACCGGCAGTTGCCCTCCAGGGTTAAGATCGCAGAGTCAGCATTGATCCTGTCAGACGAGTGCAAGACTTCCGAAACGCGGCGTACCCAATGGGTTGTTGACTCTCCGTCCTCCTGAACACAAGCCGCTAAGTCTACTATGGACTTAGGCTGCTTACACATATCTTTGAAATTCTGGATAAACCGGGCCTGCAACTGAGCCCATGAACTGATAGAATTGGGTGGCAGGCTTTTCAACCAAGTACGGGCCGTGCCTTCAAGCATCATGGTGAAGTACTTTGCACACGCGGTCTCATCCACATCCAGCATCTCCATGGCCATCTCATAACTCTCTACCCACGCTTCTGGAGATAGATCAGCGGTGTAATTCGGCACCTTGCGCGGACCCTTGAAGTCTTTGGGCAGGCGTACATTGCGTAAAGCGGGGGCTAAACAGGGCACTCCCAAGCTAGATGCGACCCCTGGCCCGGCTGAGGTAGTAGGACGAACCGGTGTAAGCTGATCCGCCTCGTTCTGTGCTGCTAACTCGGCCTCCCTTCGTGCCTGGGCCAGGTCCACTAAATCCTGAGCATCGCGAACACCACCTGTCGGGTTATTGCCACGGGCCGCTTCACGGCCCCGCTCATGCTTGATATGGTCGGTTCATCCAGGCACCTACTATAGCTCCGGCTTGGACGAGGTGTGGAATGAATCCGATCGCGGCTGTATGAATATGCCTCCTGTTGAATCAAAGCGGTCCGAAGAAGTTCCTTAACCCGGCGCGTCTCTATTGCTTGTGGAGAGTCTCCTTCGACCGGGATAGCTTCTAATCACGCAGCAGCTGCGACAAGATTGTCCATAGGATTAGAATAATGACCCGGAGGTGTCTGGACCGGCGGAGGAATCACAATGTTCTGCCGAGGAGGTTCCATCAGGCGGGGTTGGACCGTCGCTCCTGGCCCTGGTGCCTCGACCCGGTTTACCTCCTGGTGCCCGTGATTCTGGTTCCAGCTCCGGAGTGTGAAAGAGATTTCGAGGGTCCAACCCTAACGGCAGCGTGATCGTGCTTCCGCTTCAAGACCTCCTGTGATGCGTTACGTCGAGCATGAGCTTGTAGGCCTGGCGTCCAGCGGCCCTCTGCGGCCATCCTGTCCTTCTCTGCTGCCAGATCGGTTTTGGCCTGTACGATCTGCTCTCTCACCTTTGCAATCTTTGCATCATGGGCCTCCTGATCCACTGGATTGGCCTCTGCCATAAGTGCAGCTAGTGCGTCAAACAGGTCAAAAGAACTTGAACAGGCGGGCGCACAAGGCCTCCTGCCCCTGCTGCCGCTGCCGCTGCTGATCCGGAAAGCATTGCTGCTGCGGTCAAAGAGTGATTCGCCGCCTGCGTGCCGGCCATGAATATTCCAACCCGGTTGATCTGATCTGGGGGGTCTGGAATACTGTCGCCATCGGAACAGCCCCTAATCTGGTCATCTTGCAACTGGTACAATGATTCGGTCTCTCCGGTTGAGGACTCGTCACCGGAATACACGACGGTCTCACTACCGTATTCTGACTCGTCCTCATGCTCTCCTCCATGGATGACTCTGACGAAGGCATGCTTCATGGCCGGTTTAACCTGGGTAGATCTCGCACGCTGATCCGTCTCGACGAGGTCGGTGCAGATGTCCGGCTCAGGCCCAGGCTCACCGATCTTGCCGATGAAAACGTGTATGCCACCAAAGGGGACCCGGTATCCATACTCGATCGAGCTGGCTTCGGGGCCCCATCCTGAATCGTCGATGTAGAGCTTGCCGCGACGACTCTTGGTCATCCGGCCCACAGCATAGCCTTCGAGTCCTTTGAGCTTGCCCTCCAAGATCATCAAACCGTCGTGCGATAGCCCCACGGTGGGCGCCAACTGTCGTGGATTTGTCACGGCAGATGTCCTAGTGAAAGGACTTAGTCGTGGAGCCATCGCTACGGGTTAACTTGAAGGGGTTAAAGCGGACACAAAGACGCAAGGGTTTATACTTGTTCGGCCCCTTCGATGAAGGTAAAAGCCTACGTCTAGTTGTGATGGAATTGATGTGGTTTCGATGGCTAGGGAGCAAACAAGCTTCGCCTAGGCTCGAGTTGTTGTTGTTTCTTGAACCGCCGCCGGGTCGTCCCCTTATATACACGGGTGACACCCGTCGGTCCATGGAGTCCCATACCGATTCATATTCGTATCCCGGTTGGTCTCTCTCTATTCCTAACTTACAATACAAGTTTACATATTAGTCGGTTTACAGCTACAGGTTCTAAACCGACTACAGGCCTAGGGCCTTCATCTTCTTATACTACTAATGAAGTTAACCCGGCCCAGGTAGGCCGGTTCACGCCTAGTGGTAATATCCCCAACACAAACCAAACTGATAATTCGAAGAGACTTGCAAAGATAACTCAATCACACATAAAAGAATTCAGAGAAGATTCAAATATTATTCATAGATAAACTTGATCATAAACCCACAATTCATCGGATCTCGACAAACACACCGTAAAAAGAGTTTACATCGAATAGATCTCCACAAGAGAGGGGAGAACATTGTATTGAGATCCAAAAAGAGAGAAGAAGCCATCTAGCTAATAACTATGGACCTGTAGGCCTGTGGTAAACTACTCACAACTCATCGGAGGGGCTATGGTGTTGATGTAGAAGCCCTCCGTGGTCGATTCCCCCCCGTGGAGGCGTCGTGCCAAGGCTCCAAGATGGGATCTCATGGATCTGAATGTTCTGATGGTGGAAATTGTGTTTCGTTGGCTCCTAGATGTTTTCGAGTGCGTGAGGCTTATATAGGAGGAAGAAGTACGTCGGTGGCCGCCCGAGGGGCCCACGAGACAGGGGGCGCACCCTCCTATCTCGTGGCTGCCTCGGCTGCTTCTTGACTTGCACTCCAAGTCCCCTAGATCACGTTCGTTCCAAAAATCACGCTCTCGGAGGTTTCATTCCATTTGGACTCCATTTGATATTCCTTTTCTTCGAAATACTGAAATAGGCAAAAAAAGCAGTAATACGGGCTGGGCCTCCGGTTAGTAGGTTAGTCCCAAAAATGATATAAATGTGTAAAATAAAGCCCATAAACATCCAAAAGGGGTAATATAATAGCATGGAACAATCAAAAATTATAGATACATTGGAGACGTATCAATCGCACAAGCTACCATAGGGAGCATTCATTTCCCTTCCATACATTATTTTGCTCTCTTTATAGGTAGATGCATTAACAGTAAAGATGAGGTTTGTCTAATGTGCGTTCCAGATCTTAGTGTCCTCAAGAGTGCGGTATTAGGTGATAAACATTATAACTTGGGGGCCATTGTTGCACAGAGGTTGCATCTTAATGGTAAAAATGGAGATTTATTTGGTGGAATTTATGTAATTCGTGTAGATAATTATCTTGGTGTACCCATACATGGAAATGATATGGAGTTGCCACTTGCTTACCTAGATTATAGTGCTCTGGTTCGCCATCAGTTTCTTGAGAGGAACGAACAGTTCTTCCAGTGCCGACTAATCTTTGACAGACGGTGTACTGTCCATGTTGCTCTCCCTGCTCCTACTTTCTTTAACTTTTAGGAAAAAAGGAGATATTTTACAACCAGGGAGGAGGCAAATGAATATGGGAGGAGGACGGAGGCAGCTCGCCTCCAAGGTGCAGTTCTTCAAGCAGTAGCTGCTGCATCTCAGTACAACCCCAACTACAACTTTGGATATCCGCCAGGCCAGCAGTGGCCATAGACCAACTTAGGCCAAAAGCCTAGGCTTGGGGGAGTATGTATTTCTCACCGACATTACATTCATGTTCACACACTCATGCTAGTTGTCGATGCTCATACTTTTTCATTGTACTGTCCATTCTAGTTTAATTTCTTTACTTGATTTCTTCTTGTGTTTTTGATAAACCTTGAGAAAAACCAAAAAAAATAGTTATAGCCTTTAGCTAGTTTACTTTCCATGCTTGTAGTAGTAATACTAAAAGAAAACCCAAAAAGATTTCCCGTTCTTCTTTTGCTTGTTGGGAGCTTTCCCGTGTAAATAGTTTTATCTTTCCTTTGAATTTCTTTTCTTTTCTTTGGGGGTCGAGAGGAGAAGACCATGATGAAAATGTTGAGTGGCTCTCATATGCATTATTGTTGATCTAACCAAGAGCCCATATTACATTGTCTTCTCCTTTGTATTAAATGCTTGCAGATTCCAGCTTAAGTCCAATGGACGTGCACTATTATTATTATCCACACCATTCGGTCGTGCGAGTGAAAGGCAATAATGACGATATATGATGGAATGATTGAGATGAGAGAAGCTGGTATGAACTCGACCTATCTTTTTTTGTAAATATGATTAGTCCATCGTTCCTGATTCAGCCTATTATAGATGGAACATGTTTGCAATGACAATTAGATATTATAGTTGCTCATGCCATGCTTAATCAGCTAGGAGTTTATAATGGTTTACCTTGCGTGCCAACATGCTACTAAAACGGTTGTGATGTGGTATGATAGGTTGGTATCCTCCTTTGAATGATTCGAGTGGCTTGACTTGGCACATGTTCACGCATGTAGTTGAAACAAAATCAACATAACCTCCACGATATTTATGTTCATGGTGATTTATATCCTACTCATGCTTGCACCCATTGTTGATTAATCTTAATGCATGTTCATGACTATTGTCGCTCTCTAGTTGGTCGCTTCCCAGTCTCTTTCTAGCCTTCACTTGTACTAAGCGGGAATACTGCTTGTGCATCCACTTCCATAAACCTCAAAGTTATTCCATACGAGTCCACCATACCTTCCTATATGCGGTATCTACCTGCCGTTCCAAGTAAATTTGTATGTGCCAAACTCTAAACCTTCAAATGAAATTATGCTTTGTATGCTCGAATAGCTCATGTACCAACTAGGGTTGTCTATATCTTCCATGCTAGGTGGGTTATTCTCACGATGAGCGGACTCCGCTCATCATTCACGAGAAAAAGGCCAGTAACCGGGATGCCCAGTCCCATGCTTAAATAAAATCAAAATAATTGCAAACAAAACTCCCCCAGGATTGTTGTTAGTTGGACGGCACCCGTTGTTTCGGGCCAGCCATGGATTGATGCTCGTTGGTGGTGGGAGAGTATAAACTTTACCATTATGTTTGGGAACCGCCTATAATGTATGTAGCATGGAAAATATCGAGATCTCTTGGTTGTTATGTTGACAATGAAAGTATGCCACTCAAAATATTATTTATCTCTATTTCAACACTCGATCTCTGGCACCTCTGCAAATCTCTGCTTCCCTCTGCGAAGGGCCTATCTATTTACTTGTATGTTGAGTCATCATCCTCTTATTAAAAGCACCAATTGGACAACACCGCTGTCATTTGCATGCATTGCTATTAATTTACATTGAGTATGACTGTGACTAGATCTCTTTTACCATGAATTACAATGTCTAGTCAGTCCTTGATCTTCAGGGGTGCTCTGCATTTATGTTTTGCGGTCTCAGAAAGGGCTAGCGAGATACCATCTTGTTATATCATATTATGATTGCTTTGAGAAAGTGTTGTCATCCGAGATTTATTATTATTGCTCGCTAGTTGATTATGCCATTGATATGAGTAAACATGAGACCTAAATGTTATTATGAATATGGTTAGTTCATAATCTTCGCTGAAAACTTGAATGCTAGCTTTACATATTTGCAATAACAAGATCAAACAGAGTTTGTAAAAGTTTTTCTTTATCACTTTCAGTTTGTCAACTGAATTGCTTGAGGACAAGCAAAGGTTTAAGCTTGGGGGAGTTGATACATCTCCAACATATCTACTTTTCCAAACACTTTTGCCCTTGTTTTGGACTCTAACTTGCATGATTTGAATGGAACTAACCCGGACTGACGTTGTTTTCAGCAGAACTCCATGGTGTTATTTTTGTGCAGAAATAAAAGTTCTCGGAATGACCTGAAAATCCACGGAGGCACGTTTTGGAATTAATAAAAAATATTGGCAAAAGAATCAACGTCAGGGGCCCCACACCCTATCCACGAGGGTGCAGGGTGCGCCCCTGGGGCGCGCCCCCTGCCTCGTGGGCCCCCTGGGACTCCACCGACCTAAACCCCAACTCCATATATTCACTTTCGGGGAGAGAAAAAATCAGAGAGAAGGATTCATCGCGTTTTACGATATGGAGACGCTGCCAAGCCCTAATCTTCCTCGGGAGGGCTGATCTGGAGTCCGTTCGGGGCTCAGGAGAGGGGAATCCGTCGCCATCGTCATCATCAACCATCCTCCATCACCAATTTCATGATGCTCACTGTCGTGCGTGAGTAATCCCATCGTAGACTTGTTGGACGGTGATGGGTTGGATGAGATTTACCATGTAATCGAGTTAGTTTTGTTAGGGTTTGATCCCTAGTATCCATTATGTTCTAAGATTGATGTTGCTATGACTTTGCTATGCTTAATGCTTGTCACTAGGGCCCGAGTGCCATGATTTCAGATCTAAACCTTTTATGTTTTCATGAATATATGAGAGTTCTTGATCCTATCTTGCAAGTCAATAGTCACCTACTATGTGTTATGATCCGGCAAACCCGAAGTGACAATAATCGGGACCACTCCCGGTGATGCCCGTAGCTTGAGGAGTTCATGCATTCACTAAGTGTTAATGCTTTGCTCCGGTACTCTATTAAAAGGAGGCCTTAATATCCCTTAGTTTCCAATAGGACCCCGCTGCCACGGGAGGGTAGGACAAAAGATGTCATGCAAGTTCTTTTCCATAAGCACGTACAACTATATTCGGAATACATACCTACATTACATTGATGAATTGGAGCTAGTTCTGTGTCACCCTATGTTTAATTGTTGCATGAGGAATCACATCCGACATAATTATCCATCATTGATCCATTGCCTACGAGCTTTTCACAAATTGATCTTTGCTTAGTTACTTCTCCGTTGCCACTTTTACGATTACTACAAAACTGCTATTGTTAGTTTTGTCACCGTTACTGTTACCTCCATACTGGTTTGCTACTAAATACTTTGTTGCAGATATTAAGTCTTACAGGTGTGGTTGAATTGACAACTCGGCTACTAATACTTGAGAATATTGTTTGGCTCCCCTTGTGTCGAATCAATAAATTTGGGTTGAATACTCTACCCTCGAGAACTATTGCGATCCCCTATACTTGTGGGTTATCAGGGACTTGTCCGTCTTCATGTGCATCCTCGGGAGGGTCCTCTTGGTACCTAATCATGCACAACATCCCGGACTTAGGTAGTAGCCATGTCTCGAATGGATCATATGTGATATCACTAAGGAAAGAAGTCACCTCGGTCTCAAGAGCTCTAGCTCGTGCTCGTGTCATAGGTCCTCTTGGCACTTGGCGAGACGATGATAGGTCCGTGGGGATGACCGTAGGATGCTCCGCATCAGTGAGGATCCCTCAAATAGTAAATACAGGTCAACCGCGAGTTGATATTCAACCTAGTGTTGAAAGACACCTAAAGGATGTTATGCATCCGGAATCCAGTACAACTGTGCACACCAATATTGGTGTTGGGGCATCGGTACACCTTGATTCAATTGTTTTGGGAAATCATGATGAGTTAGAAGGTATTGATGAGATTTCCATCAACTACGTTGAATCAGGAGAATCGTTCAATAGAAAGACTACAATTGCCGCCATGTTTTTCACCTCAAAGATTGTCGATGACCTAGCATTGGATTGTGAACCTAAATCCATGGCAGAGTGTATGAAACGCTCAGACTGGTCCAACTGGAAGGTTGCAATAGAGGATGAATTGCGCTCGCTTCCCGAGAGAGGGGTATTTAATGCAGTAATATCCAATCATCGTAATGTTTTCCTTGTGGGGGTGAAATGGGTTTTTTCGTAAGAGGAACAGAAACAATGAGGTGGTGATATATAAAGCGAGGCTTGTAACACAAGGGTTTACACACATAGACCTAGCATCGAGTATGACGAAATGTATTCTCCTGTGGTGAGTGGAATCATGTACCAATACTTGATATCACTGGCAAAACAAATGAATTTGTATATCCAATTGATGGATACATGTGGTGACTGCATATTTATATGGGTCACTCAATACAAATATCTATATGAAGTCCCGAGGGACTGAAGATTCCGAACCCGAAAGCTAATCGCAACATGTATTGCGTAAAGCTACTGAAGTTGTTATACGGCTTGAGATAGTTGGGTAGAATGTGGTATAACCGACTAAGTGAGTTCCTCCTAAAGATGGGTTACTCAAACAACAATGATTGCCCATGTGTGTTCATCAAGAAAATCCACTAATGAATTTTGTATAATTTTCATGTATGTTGATGACTTGAACATCATTGCAACTACACAAGGCAAGTAATCATCTAAAGACTGAATTCAAGATGAAAGATTTGGATAAAACCAAATTTTGTCTTGGTTTGCAACTTGAACATTTTTCTCCAGGAATACTTGTTCAACTTACATCCAAAAGATACTGGAAAAGTTGAATATGGATAAAGCATACCTGTCAAAAACACCTATGGTCGTCAGGTCTCTTGATAGAGACAAGGACCCATTTAGGCCTAAGGGTGATGATGAAGAGGTATTGGGACTAGAGTTTCCATATCTCAGTGCCATTGGTGCACTAATGTATCTAGCAAACCACACTAGACCTGACATAACATTTGCAGTTAATTTACTGGCTAGATACAGTGCATCACCAACGAAAAGGCGTTGGGTTGGTCTGAAGAATTTTTTTTAGATATCTTCATGGCACCAAAGATCTTGGTTTATTCTATCAGAAAAATCAAGAGAGAACCATGGTAGGGTATTGCGATGCTGGATACTTGTCAAATCCCCATGATACCAGATCACATACTGGTTTTGTCTTCTTACATAGAGGCACTGCCTTCTCTTGGAAGTCAACAAAGCAAACCTTAGTGGCGACGTCCACCAATCATTTTGAGATAATTGCTTTGATTGAAGAAGTGAATGTGTATGGCTTCGGAGAATGATGAACTTTGTCCAAAGTTCAAGTGGGATTGGTTCGTTGAAATCACCCACCATTATCTACGAAGATAATGTTGCTTGTATTGCACAAATGCAAACGGGTTATATTAAGAGCAATATTACAAAGCATATTTCTCCAAAATTATTTTATTCCCATGATCTTCAGGAGAAGGGGAGATAAATATTGTGCAAACGAAGTCATGGGATTATCTCGCTTATTTGTTTACTAAGTCCTTACCAAGTTCTTTGTTCCACAAATATGTGATTGAAATTGGTACGAGACGACTTCGAGACTTGCAAAATCCAGTGGGAGAAATCTCTTAGGATATAACATGTTAAGATCATGAGATCTTTAATATTGCAGTCTTTTCCTTTGTGAGTTTTTTCAAATGGTTTCTCATGTAAGGTTTTTAATGAGGCAATATCAATGCAAGTATGGACAATATATGTCATTTTCTCCTTATTTTTTCACTGGGTTTTAGAAGAAGTTTTTCATGGCATGTTGTATATTTTCTTCTCATTTTTTCCATAGAGTTTGGAGAAGAATATTTCAAGGATGATCAGTCTCGAAGACAAGTGACGATTAGGGAGAGTGTTAGAATTAATTAATTTCAGTAATTAAGGATAATCCTCCCTTGTACAAACCGCTGGTGCGGATTGCTAGACAACCGACGCGGCGGTTCTCCAAACGCCCGCACGATGGACGCGTCCTTTTAATCGCGTCTCTCTGCTTGCATATAAACTGTGATCATCAATGGAATAGTTACTGGTTCGATCAATTCATTTACAGCAGCCTCATCCGGTTCGAGTTTTTTGCATGCGGCAACGGCGAGGACGGCTATCCCCTGCATGAACATGGATCCGGGTCTTCGTCATGTGCATGACGGAGTAATGCTATACATACAAACGAGTTACAAGGTTTTACAAAGAGGGTTAATTTGATTGGTCAATAGTTGGGGAGGCGGCCCACCCCCCTTGAAATCAGGGGGGGCAAGTTTGTGATTGGTTAGTAGATGAAAAAAATCCTAGTCAGCGTGTAATTGCGTGTAACTCTTTGTATGTTTAGCATTATTGGTGCATGACGTGGGATCCAAGCCAACGGCAACCACGTACGCGCGCGTCTCGGATCACGGGGAGTGCGAATTTCTGCGGTCGACATCTACACCAATTCCTACACCGGCGTAGATTATATAGTAGAGAAGATAAAGGTGGCTTCCCTTGTAGTCCTATTCCGAGTCTCTTCCCCTCTTCTCTGCTTTATATATACCCTACACCGGGCTCAAATCAACACATAGAACTATATATCCTATATTTACATGTTCTATCTAAATTGCGGAGAGCAGTTTGGAGTGTCAATGGATGCTAATCCGCCCAAGAAGAAGAGGAAGATCTGCACTGACGAGACAGCGGCGGCGCTGGCACTTCCCGATGCCGTCGTTCTCGATATTCTGGAGAGGCTGCCCACCGACGATCTACTACGATTTCGCCACGTATGTAGAGCCTGGCGCGCCACGGTCGGCCGCGACCCTGCCTTCGCCCGCGCGCACCTGCAGCGCTGGCGGGCGGAGATGCCCGTGGTCTCGCCGTGCAGCCCCGGGTCGGGCCCATGCCTCAAGATATACCGGTACCGTGAGTCCGGCGAGTGCGGCGGGCCCGTGTCACGGGTCCAGCTCCGCTCCCCGCGGAGCTTCGACCGCAGCATCGTGCACTGCGACGGCGTCCTCGTCGTCTGCAGCGCCGCGGAGCTGTTCGCGTGGAACCCGGCCACCGGCGAGTCGGTGCGGCTCCCGCGCGGCGCGCCCAGCTGCACCGCCGCCGGCATCGACCGACTCGGCTTCTGCTACGACGCGGCCGCACGCGCGCTCAAGGCGGTCCGCTACTACTACCGCGTCCACGACGTCCAGGCCGGGGCGTACAGCATCGGCGTCGAGGTCCTCGCGCTGGGGCAGGGCCAGGGCCCGCCCTCGTGGCGCCCTGCTGCCCGTGACCCGCCGTGCCCGATCTACGGCACGCCCCCCGCGTCCGTCGGCAGCACGGTGTACTGGGTCATCGACGACCGCTTCCTCGACGGCGCCGGCGCCGGCCCCAAGTCGCAGGCCAAGTCTGGAGCGTCCACCCTCCTCTCCTTCGACGTGACGAGCGGCGAGTACAGCGTCGTCGACGGTCCCCCGTGCCGGTGGAGGTGCCAGGACGTGGCGCTGGGCAACGTGGGCGGCGCGCTGTGCGTCGTCGTGACGTGGAAGAGCCTGCAAGGCACGGTGTGGCTGCGCACGGCGGCGGGGACGTGGACGCAGGTCCTCGGGTTGGACACGGAGTACATATTGGCGCGTGTGGTGCCGGTGGGGATGTGCGCGAGCACAGGGGAGATGCTGCTGCTCGCGGGCCGATCCATGCACCACTGCTGCATCGCCGGCACCGGAAGCGGAAAGGCGCGCGTGGTGGTCGACGTTAGAGGGCAGCTTAAGAACTGTGGACGTAATTCTGCGCGCAGTGGAGTGATCGCCAAGACGCTCGTGTTCATGTACACGCCGTCGCTCATAAAAATTGCTGGTTGATTGAAAGCTGGATTTCACCGGAAAGTCCTTTCTCAGCCCGAGCTCAAATGAGCTCGGGTGAACAGTAAAATCGATAAATATTTTTAAAACATTTGAAAAATTCTGAAATTTTTTCTGGTAAACTTTGACAAATATTCTAATTGCTTGCAAAATTTCATCTTCAGATCACATTCGTACAAGGCGTAAAACAAAATCAGTGCTCCAAAATGCTTTAAAAGTAGCATTTTCAGAGCATCGATTTTGTCTTTTTTGTCACGCCTTCCATGAATGTGATCTGAAGATGAAATTTTGCAAGCAATTAGAACATTTGTCAAATTTTACCACAAAAAAATTTCAGAATTTTTTGAACCTTTCAATAATGTTTTTCGATTTTACTGTTCACTCGAGCTCATTTGAGCTCGGGTGTAGATACTCCGCGTCCGGATTTCACCCGGATCTTGGTAGGTGTATAGGCCAAACTAGCCATGCGCGCGCGATTGTATGCCGCGTCCCATCGATACGTTATGTGTATATATACTACTTTTATTTCATGTGATGAAAAATAAGAGTTTTATGAGGATAAGTTTGTAATCAAAAAAACAAAAAAAAAACAAGGCATGCACAAGAGCAATATGATTCCTCTCCATGTTAACGAAGAGATGATATACAACCTCTCATAAATAAAATTTTAAAAGAATTGTTGGGTGGAGGGGTAAACTACTCTCTTATAAGGGGAGGCTTGTTCTCATTCAAGCTTGTCTTGCTAGCATCCCAATACATCTCCTTTCCTTCTTCAAATTTTCAAAATGGGCCGTAGATATTGTTAATACCCAAATGAACATTGTTATGGAATGATTTTAAAGGACATAGGAAATTACACCTGGCTAACTGGGGCATGATTTGTATGAAAAAAAGAGTTTGGTGTGCATGGTATACCCAACCTTAAAGAAGTGAATATGTGTTTACTAGGCTCTTGGCTCAAAAGATATGTTAATGGAGGCGGTAAGCTTTGGAAAACTGTCATATATAGACAGCCAGTACAACAATAACTCTCCAAACAGTTTCACCAGTTCTTCTACTGATGCATCAGTTTTCTTGAAAGGAGTCACTTCTGTTACTAGAGTAATCAAAATTGGTTATAGATGGATCACTTGGGATGGTGCCAAAGTAAGATTCTAGGAGGATAATTGGTTTGGCACATCCCCACTAGTTGTTCAATTACGGGACTTGTATCTAATTTGTAATGAGAAAAATGTCTCAGTTTGTGTGGCTTGGGATGGCTCACTGAAACTATCCTTTAGGAGAACTTTTACTGTTGCTATGATGGAAAAATGGTATGAACTGGTAGAAATAGCTGCTAATATCAACATATTGACGGCCGAATCTGGCAGATCTCGGGTAGGGAGTCTCGAGCTAGTGATCTTGGCAGTAACAGGACACATGGGGGACACGGTGTTTACCCAGGTTCAGGCCCTCTCGAAGGGGTAAAACCCTATGTGTTGCTTTGTTGTATTGATTATGGATGGGGTATAGAGTACAGGTTGATGTACCTCGAGATTGTGTATGAATGAGTCACTCTACGATCTAAACCACTCGGCGTATATAGACGCTGGGGCTGGAGAACGTGGCCCACTTGTTTGTTGTTTCGGGGGTCCTCGACCCAGCCCATGTCGGGGAGCCGACGCGGTCAGCACCCCCTTATCTAGGACACCATCAATAGCCCTTGAACCGGTCTTCAAGCTGAGGACTGTCCTCGGACGGCTTGTTCTTTGTCATTGGTCTCCGTCCTTGCAAACTGGTTCAACACCTTCTTCACGCATCTATCTCCAAAGTGACCAAAATTTGGTCCGAGGAATAGTATACCTCGAACATCCGAGGACCCCCAACTAATCCTTCCGAGAAGTATTCTTCCTTTTTTGTCAGGTCTAGAGACCCCCTCAATGCCTAGTTATCTTAATGGCGAAATTTTCTTCTGCCGAAATGGGGGCACCAGTTTGATCACGTTCTGACAACTTTGGCTGAACCGGAAAGGCCACAACGTACTACAGAACCAAAAGGTCCTTTCAACAGTAACTATGTCGTGTTAGCGCAACTCGGGGCCATTGCCATTGGCATGTCTTGTGAATAAAGAGATTGTGCCCCAGATTTTCGGCGGCATTATCAGTAACATCTTCTCAATTTGTGTGTGCACGTAATTAATATCGCCTTGGGAACTCGCAAAAAATACTGCCACACAGTACGCCTCTTCGATGTTTTTACTAGCTTATAAAAGGTACTCCTGAAGAAAAGAGCACAACGCCTGAAGAAAAGAGCACAACGAATCCTTTCGATCCCTTTTCCCCTCCTTTTCGATCTTCAGCGATGGCCAAGAAGAGCAAGCGTACCGCAATAGTGCAAACTTCCAAGGGTGAGACTAACCATGTGCTTAAGCTACACAAGTCACATGCATATGCAAAAGAGGCATAATACAGTTAGGTTTCCCTCGGAAAGGAAAAGAATGAAGAAGATGTTGGAAATATGAGCAATTTACCATATGATTTTATTAACGGAAATACTAGATAAAGCATGACTAAAATAGCAGAGATAAAGCAAGTCATGCGATCTGACAGAGAGAAGGTAAATGACATCTTCAAATATAAACTAGAACCGAACATCTCTAGAGTAGACAATAGACCAAGTTGCATATATGAATTAGAACCTATCGAGTCTAGGGCAAAGACTAGAACAAGGAACTGTGGCAGAACCTCTAACAGGAAAAACCGAAACACGTACAGGATAGCAGCAGCAACAGTAGCACTGGACTTGGGATCGGTGTCCTCCATGTCATCGAGGAGGTTGTCGACATCGGGGAAGTAGTCGTCGGAGTCCGGGGCGTCCGTGACGAAGAAGTCAGTAGTCGCGCAGAGCACTCCCCAAAAACCTTATCACCCTTCTGCCGTACAGGACTCAAAGAGGTGCGGTTTCGGAGGCCTACTGTCCCGACCTGCGGTGCACGCCGCAAGTAGGGATGAGGAAGATCGTAGTAGCAGCGTAGTGTTCAGGAACCGGTGGCGAGAGGAAGAATGAGTTCTTGTACGTCTCTCTGAGAGGAGCGACCTCCCTTTTATAAGTGCAAGAGAACGAGGCGAGAGGCTGCGCCGGGAGCTGAAGGGAACGAGGGAGACGAAACGAACAGGCAGCAGCCGAAGGGTGTAGTGTTCGTATTCAATATCCACTCAGCAAAACTTTCCAGCTCCCGAGTGACCTTTCGTATACCCGTAGTGCATGGCAAAAATTTAGATATCGGCTCGGCTCATTCCTGCAACCCGCGGCGCGTCGTGACGAGGCATGTCGAGGCGGGCGGCTGAGGAGGAGCGCGCCTGGATGTCCCTCTTGTTCTCATGCTCATACAAGTGAGGAAAGAACCTCCCTTATAAAGAGGTCCAACTCCCTCTAAACTAGCAATGTGGGACTAAACTTTAGTTTCATCTCTTGCCTTGCATGAATGGGCTGCGTGGGCCTCTATGATTTATTAGGAATTTCTGAAACTGCTATTGGGCTAGGCCCAAATAGACAAAAATTCCAGCAATCCCCCACCAGATCCCAGAGGCACACAAAATTTGCCTTTGGTTCCAAAACACTGTTTTATATACCGGTACTGCAGTGGAGACTGTTAAGTTGAACTTCCACCTCGAACTCTATGCTACACTAGTAAGCAACTTGAACAGTGGACTGGGCCTTGAACTGTAAGTTTTCTGCGAATCTAGCTTCACACAAAGCCTTGACCGGTACGTGGCTACCGTGGGTCTTCCCCGCGGGTGGAGCTTATGCGTCATACTCCGAGACCTTTCATTAGTTTACTAGAGAGAACCCTACTCTCATAGATTGTGACGTTTAACAATCGACTCATATAGGTGCGTTCTTCAAAAGATGTTACGCAGACAACATCTCTGCTTCAAAGAGCCACTTAGAACACATTAAGATATATATCAATCTGCCATGCAGATTAGGAGAGTATTGCATCTTCATGGAGTGGTATTTTTAACAGTAAGGGTACTCTCCTCCCAGTTGATCAACAGCTTGTCTTCCACATCTAATTCACGGGATCTCCGATCACAAAGAATAGGTTGCCACTGTGAACAACTCATTTTGAGGGTCTCATACACATCTCCCTCGATGAATTATCTATCACATTACATGATAGACCCTTAGTGAAAGGATCTGCCAGATTTTTAGACGTTTGGATATAATCCAATGCAATAACTCCGGAGTTTCTCATTTTTTCGATAGACTTTAACCTTCTCTGAAAGTTTCTTGATGACTTCATGTTATCCTTTGAGTTGTTCACTTTTGTGATCACAGTTTGATTGTCGCAGTTCATAAGGATAACCGGTACAGGTTTCTCAACAACCGACAAGTCATTCAAGAGCCGGCGAAGCCAATCTGCTTCGACCGTAGCTGTATCTAGTGCTGTGGGTTCTGCTTCCATTGTTGACCTCGTTAAGATGGTCTGCTTGCAAGACTTCCAAGAAAACAGCGCCACCTCCATGAGTGAATACATATCCACTCGTGGCCTTTATCTCATCAGCATCTCAGATCCAGTTTGAGTCACTATACCCTTCAAGCACCATTGGGTGCCCAGTGTAGTGAATTCCATAATTTGCAGTGCCTTTCAAATAACCGAAAACTCTCTCTAGAGCTTTCCAATGCACATCTCCTGGTTTTGAGACAAACCGGCTCAGTTTGCTAACAGCAAAAGAGATGTCAGGTCTTGTAGCACTGGCTAAGTACATAAGCGAGCCAATAATCTGAGAATATTTCAATTGGTCTCTAGAAATTCTTTGATTCTTTCGAAGCAACACACTAGTATCATATGGTGTTGGAGAGGGCTTGCAGTCACTGTAGCCAAAGCGACTCAAGATCTTTTCCACATAGTGAGATTGAAGCAATGTAATCCCACCATCATCGTCTCTCAACAACTTGATGTTCCGAATGACATCAGCCACTCCTAAATCCTTCAGCTCAAAACAACGAGATAGGAAATCCTTGACCTCCTTAATAACATTCAGATTTGCTCCGAAAATCAGTATGTCATCAACATACAAGCAAAGCATAACTCCCTCGCCCCCACCATGGCGATAGTACACACATTTGTCAGCTTCGTTCACAACAAAGCGTGCAGCTGTTAAAGTTCTTTCGAACTTCTCATGCCACTATTTGGGTGCTTGCTTGAGTCCATACAAAGACTTTAGCAACTTGTACACTTTCCCTTCTTGACCATCTATTACAAACCCATCTGGTTGTTCCATATAAATTTCCTCGTCCAACTCTCCATTTAGGAAAGCAGTCTTAACATCCATTTGATGAACGAGAAGACCATGTGAGGTAGCTAGTGAAAGTAGAACTTGAATAGTGGCCAGTCGAGCCACAGGTGAGTAAGTATCAAAGAAGTCTTCACCTTCCTTTTGGGTATAACCCTTAGCCACGAGCCAAGCCTTGTACTTTTCAATAGTACCATCAGGCCGAAGCTTCTTCTTGAATACCCATTTGTATCCTATAGGTTTGCACCCATAAGGACGATCAGTTATCTCCCAAGTTTCATTCGCCAAGATGGAATCCATCTCGCTTCTGAACTGCTTCCTTCCAATGAGTCGGCATCTTGGATGCATAGGCCTCTGAAATAGAACTGGGAGTGTCATCTATGAGATACACAAGAAAATCATCACCAAAGGACTTTGCAGTCCTCTGTCTCTTGCTCCTAGTTGGAACTTCATTGTTCTCCTCCACAGGACTTTCAAAGTGTTCCATCGGAATGGAGGTTTAGTAATTGTAACTAGTTCCTGATTCGATGAACTAGGCATCTCCTGATTAGATGAGGTAGCCATATCCTTCATGGGAAAGATATCTTCAAAGAAAGTCGCATCATTCGACTCCATGATCGTACCGACATGCATGTCAGGTACCTCAGATTTTACAACCAAGAATCTATAACCAATGCTATGAAAATCATATCCCAGGAAAACACAATCCACAGTTTTTGGTCCCAGCTTCCGCTTCTTTGGAATTGGCACAGTGACTTTCGTCAAACAACCCCAGGTTCGTAGATAAGAGAGCTTTAACCTTTTCTTCTCCCATTCCTTGAATGGAGTTATCTCTTTGTTCTTTGTGAGAATTCGGTTTAGGACATGACATGCTGTCAATATCGCCTCCCCCCACCATGCCTTGGAGAGACCCGATGTGTCTAACATGGCATTAACCAAATCATTTAGAGTAGGTTCTTTCTTTCGGCCACCCCATTTGACTGAGGTGAATAGGGAGGCATCCTCTCATGGATTATACCATGTTCTGCACAAAAGGAATCAAATTCATTTGAGAAATACTCTCCACCACGATCGGACCTAAGCCTCTTGATCTTTCGATCAAGTTGGTTTTCCGCTTCAGCTTTATAGATCTTGAAATAGTTCAAAGCCTCATCCTTAGATTTGGAAGATACACATGGCGGTATCTAGTGGAGTCATCAATTAACGTCATAAAATACTTCTTTCCACCTTTTGTCAAAACACCATTCATTTCACATAGATCTGAATGTATGAGCTCTAATGGTGCAAGATTTCTTGTTTCCATAGTCACATGAGACTTACAAGGTTGCTTAGCTTGCACACAGACTTGACACTTAGATCCCTTGACAGTGGTGAAACTAGGGATTAAGTTTAGCTTCGTTAGTCGCGACATGCAACCAAAGTTGACATGACAGAGACATGAATGCCACACATTTGATTCACTATTGTTGCAAACATGATTAACAACTTTATTGCAAACGTCTGATAAGGATAAACGAAACAGGCCTCCTGACTCATAGCCTTTACCAACAAAGGTTCCATAATTGGATATTACAAATTTATTCGACTCAAAGACAAGCTTGTAGCCATCTCTACACAGAAGAGATCCGCTAACAAGATTTTTATTGACGGAAGGGACATAATGCACGTTCTTCAGCCGCACGATCTTCCCCGAAGTAAACTTCAGATCAACCGTGCCAACACCACGATCAGAAGCACTTGAACCATTGCCCATCAGCACGGTTGAAGTCCTGCGATCCGATAAGGCGAAAACATGGAAATATCACGCATACATGCACATTAGCACCCGTGTCAATCAACCAATCAGGAGAATGACATACTGAAAGAATAGTGGGAAATATACCATACCCAACATCCTTCATGTCAGTGTCTCCAATGACAACATTAGCGGTCTTGCCGCCTTTCCCAGGATGATGCTTGTCATAGCGATTAGGGCAACTAGGAGCCCAATGATCAGGATCCCCACACACATGACAAACACCTTTCTTCTTGTCATTCTTCCTCTTGAAGTTCGTGTGTTGCACAGCCTCGTTCTTCCCATCAAACTTGCCCTTGTTCTTGAACTTGTGGGGCTGGAAGTTCTTCTTTTGTACCAGATTGGCACTAGAACCTCCCTCAATACCTCGATCATGGTTGTCTTTGCTCTCGCCTTTTCTTCCACATCAAGAGTACCAATGAGATCCAGAACAGAAAACTCCTGCCTCTTATGCTTTAGTGAGGTAGCAAAGTTCCTCCACGTGGGAGGAAGCTTAGTGATGATACCTCCGGCAATAAACTTGTCCGGTAGGATATAATTGAAGTGCTCAAGTTCTCTAGCAAATGACTGTATCTCATGAGCTTGCTCAACCACGGAGTGCTCTTCAGTCATCCTGTAGTCATAGAATTGCTCCATGATGTACAGCTCAGTGACAGCATCCGAGACCCCAAACTTGGCCTTGAGTGCGTCCCACATATCTTTTCCATCATCAATTGACGCATAAGCATCAACTATGTTCTCACCAAGAACACTCAAGAGAGCAGCCTTAAACAGGGTATCCATTTTCTGAAAAGCTTGTGCCTATTAAGCATCTTGCTCTCCTTCAGGTTTGCCAAGAGTGGCGTCATAGCAATTCATGGTTTGAAACCATAAGACTGCTCTCACGCGCCACCTCTTATAGTGGATACCCTCAAACATAGGAGGTCTCATGGAAGCAGCAAAACCACTTGGGGTAAATTGCCTGTCATAAGGTTTTTGGATTGTTGGAAATATGAGTAATTTACCATATGATTTAATTAACGGAAATACTAGATAAAGCATGACTAAAATAGCAAAGATAAAGCAAGTCATGCGATCTGACAGAGAGAAGGTAAATAACATCTTCAAATATAAACTAGAACCAAACATCTCTAGAGCAGACAGTAGACCAAGTTGCATATATGAATTAGAACCTATCAAGTCTAGGGCAAAGACTAGAACAAGGAACTGTGGCAGAACCTCTAACAGGAAAAACCAGAACACGTATGGGACAGCAGCAGCAACAGTAGCACTGGACTTGGGATCGGTGTCCCCCATGTCGTCGAGGAGGTTGTCGATGTTGGGGAAGTAGTCGTCGGAGTCCGGGGTGTCCGTGACGAAGAAGTCAGTAGTCGCGCAGAGCGCTCCCCAAAAACCTTATCACCCTTCTCCCGTACAGGACTCAAAGAGGTGCGGTTTAGGAGGCCTACTGTCTCGACCTACGGTGCATGCCGCAAGCCGGGATGAGGAAGATCGTAGCAGCAGCGTAGTGTTCAAGAACCGGTGGCGAGAGGAAGAATGAGTTCTGGTACGTCTCCCTGAGAGGAGCGACCTCCCTTTTATAGGCGCAAGAGAAGGAGGCGAGAGGCTGCGCCGGGAGCTGAAGGGAACGAGGGAGACGAAACGAACAGGTAGCAGCCGAAGGGTGCAGTGTTCGTGCTCAATATCCACTACAGCAAAACTTTTCAGCCCCCGAGTGACCTTTCGTATACCCGTAGTGCGTGGCAAAAATTTAGGCATTGGCTCGGCTCATTCCCGCAACCCGCGGCGCGTCGTGACAAGGCATGGCGAGGCGGGCGACGTAGGAGGAGCGCGCGTGGATGTCCCTCTTGTTATCATGCTCATACAAGTGGGGAAAGAACCTCCCTTATAAAGAGGTCCAACTCCCTCTAAACTAGCAATGAGGGACTAAACTTTAGTTCCACCTCTTGCCTTGCACGAATGGGCTGCGTGGGCCTCTAGGATTTATTAGGAATTTCTGAAACTACTATTGGGCTATGCCCAAATAGACAAAAATTCCAGCAGAAGATGTTTCTGGCAATTTTACTTTCTTTGGTAATAGGAAATCTGTATTATTAAAAAGGGATCCATGTTGGATGGTATGGGTAGAATCAAATCATATAGAAAAGACAAATGTTGCACCTACATTTCCTTCCCAAGTTTCCGAGCCTCAAATCCTATCAATATGCTTCTGCTTGTACACCTAGTAGTACCACAGGTAGCAGCAGTAGTACCGCCTCTTCATGGGAGCAATACTACCACTACTGGCTCTAGGCCGGCAGTACCTGATGCGTCCATTTTGCATCATGCTTTTATATTAATATTTATTGCATTATGGACTGTTATTACACATTATATCTCAATACTTTTGGCTATTCTCTCTTATTTTACAAGGTTTACCATGAACAGGGGGAATGCCGGCAGCTAGAATTCTGGCTGGAAAAGGAGCAAAAATTGGAAACCTATTCTATACTGCTCCAAAAATCCTGAAACTCCATGAAACATGTTTTTGGAATTTATAAGAATTATTGAGCGAAAGAAATACACCAGGGGGCCCACACCCTGCCCAGGAGAGTGGAGGGCGCCCCCCTCCCCCTACTGGGCGCGCCCCCCTATCTCCTGGGCCCCCTGGTGGGCCTCCGGTGTCCATCTTCTGCTATAACAGAGCTTTTACCCTGGAAAAATTCGTGGGCAAGCTTACGGGACGAAAATCCACCGCCACAAGGCGGAACCTTGGCGGAACCAATCTAGGGCTCTGGCAGAGCTGTTCTGCCGGGGACACTTCCCTCTGGGAGGGGGAAATCATCACCAACGTCATCACCAACGATCCTCTCATCGGAAGGGGGTCAATCTCCATCAACATCTTCACCATCACCATCTCCTCTCAAAACCCTAGTTCATCTCTTGTATCCAATCTTGTATCAAAACCACAAATTGGTACCTGTGGGTTGCTAGTAGTGTTGATTACTCCTTGTAGTTGATGCCAACTGGTTTACTTGGTGGAAGATCATATGTTCAGATCCTTTATGCATATTATTACCCCTCTGATTATGAACATGAATATGCTTTGTGAGTAGTTACGTTTGTTCCTGAGGACATGGGTGAAGTCTTGCTATTAGTAGTCATGTGAATTTGGTATTCGTTCGATATTTTGATGAGATGTATGTTGTCTTTTCCTCTAGTGGTGTTATGTGAACGTCGACTACATGACACTTCACCATTATTCGGGCCTAGAGGAAGGCATGGGGAAGTAATAAGTAGATGATGGGTTGCTAGAGTGACAGAAGCTTAAACCCTAGTTTATGTGTTGCTTCGTTAGGGGCTGATTTGGATCCATATGTTTAATGTTGTGGTTAGGTTTACCTTAATACTTCTTTTGTAGTTGCGGACGCTGGGTTAATCATAAGTGGGATGCTTGTCCAAGTAAGGGCAGTACGCAAGTACCGGTCCACCCACATATCAAATTATCAAAGTACCGAACGTGGATCATATGAACATGATGAAAACTAGCTTGACGATAATTCCCATGTTTCCTCGGGAGCTCCTTTCTCATTATTAGAAATTGTCCAGGCTTATCCTTTGCTACATAAAGGATTGGGTCACCTTGCTGCACTTTATTTACTTTATTTACTTGTTACTCGGTACTATTTATCTTATCACAAAACTATCTATCACCTACAATTTCAGTGCTTGCAGAGAAAACCTTGCCGAAAATCGTTTATCATTTCCTGCTGCTTCTTGTTGGGTTCGACACTCTTACTTATAGAAAGGACTACGATAGATCCCCTACACTTGTGGGTCATCAAGACTCTTTTCTGGCGCTGTTGCCGGGGAGTGTAGCGCTTTTGGTGAGTGGAACTTTGTAAGGAAACATTTATATAGTGTGCTGAAATTTTACATTACTTGTCACTATGGAAACTAATCCTTTGAGGGGCTTGTTCGGGGTATCTTCACCCCGACCCGAAGAGCAAAGAGTTTCTCCTCAACCTACTGGACTTCATGAAAATATTTACTTTGAGATTCCTTCGGGTATGATAGAGAAACTGCTAGCTAATCCATTTGCAGGAGATGGAACATTGCATCCCGATTTACACCTTATCTTTGTGGATGAAGTTTGTGGATTATTTAAGCTTGCGGGTATTCCCAATGATGTTGTCAAAAGGAAGGTATTCCCTTTATCTTTGAAGGGATATGCATTGACATGGTATAGGCTATGTGATGATACGAGATCTATGAATTATAAACGATTGAAGTTGGAATTTCACCAGAAGTTCTATCCTATGCATCTTGTTCATCGTGATCGCAATTACATATATAATTTCTGGCCTCGCGAAGGAGAAAGCATTGCTCAAGCTTGGGGAGGCTTAAGTCAATGTTATATTCATGCCCCAATCATGAGCTCTCCCGGGAAATGATTATTCAAAACTTTTATGCTCGGCTTTCTCTGGATAATCGCGACCTGCTTGATACTTCCTGTGCTGGTTCTTATATGCTGAAGACTATTGGTTTCAAATGGGACTTATTGGAAATAATTAAACGCAACTCTGAAGATTGGGGTTCCGACAATGGTAAGGAGTCAAGTATGACACCTAAGTTCGATTGTGTTAAATCTTTTATGGATACCGATGCTTTTCGTGGATTTAGCGCTAAGTATGGACTTGACTTTGAGATAGTAGCTTCTTTCTGTGAATATTTTGCTACTCGCGTTGATCTCCCTAAAGAGAAGTGGTTTAAATATAATCCTCCTGTTGAAGTGAAAGTATTTGCACCTACTACATTTGAAGAAAATACTATCACCTATAGTGATCCTATTGTTCCTACTACTTATGTTGAGGAACCTCCTTTTCCTGTTAGGATTAAGGATCATGCTAAAGCTTCGACTGTTGTTTGTAAGAGTAATACTAGGACTTATACACCTCCTGAGCAAATTAATGTTGAACCTAGTGTTGCTATGGTTAAGATCTCTTAGATGATGATTTAGATGGACATGTTATTTATTTCTGTGGTGAGACTGCCAATATTGCTAGACCAGATACTAAAACACGTAGACCTGTAGTAGGCATGCCTGTTATTTCTGTCAAAATAGGAGATCATTGTTATCATGGCTTATGTGATATGGGTGCTAGTGCTAGTGCAATACCTTATACCATATATCAAGAAATTATGCATGACACTGCACCCATTGAATTAGAAGACATTGATGTTACTATTAAGCTTGCTAATAGGGATACCATTAAACCCTTTGGGATTGTTAGAGATGTTGAAGTTTTGTGTGGGAAGGTTAAATACCCTGCTGATTTTCTTGTTCTTAATTCCCCACAAGATGATTTTTGTCCCATTATTTTTGGTAGACCCTTCTTGAAAACAGCTAGTGCTAAGATTGATTGTGAAAAAGATACTGTCACCGTTGGCATAGACGGTATGTCTCATGAGTTTAATTTTGCTAAGTTTCGTAGACAACCTCGTGATAGGGAACCACCTAGTAAAGATGAGATTATTGGTCTTTCTTCCATTGTCGTGACTCCTACTGATCCGTTAGAACAATATTTGCTAGACCATGAAAATGATATGTTTATGAAGGAAAGAAGGGAAATAGATGAAATGTTCCTTAAACAGGAACCTATGCTGAAACATAACCTTCCCGTTGAAATTCTTGGGGATCCCCCTCCACCCAAGGGTGATCCCGTGTTTGAACTCAAACCATTACCTGATAATCTTAAGTATGCTTATCTTGATGAAAAGAAAATATATCATGTTATTATTAGTTCTAACCTTTCAGAGCAAGAAGAAGAAAGATTATTGAAAACTCTGAAGAAGCACCGAGCAGCTATTGGATATACTCTGGATGATCTTAAGGGCGTTAGTCCCACATTATGCCAACACAAAATTAAATTGGAGGACGATGCCAAACCAGTTAGAGATCCTCAATGATGACTAAATCCCAAGATGAAAGAAGTGGTAAGAAAGGAGATACTAAAGCTCCTTGAGGCAGGTATTATTTATCCCGTTGCTGATAGTGAATGGGTAAGCCCTGTCCATTGTGTTCCTAAAAAGGGAGGTATTACCGTTGTTCCTAATGATAAAGATGAATTGATCCTGCAAAGAATTATTACAGGTTATAGGATGGTAATTGATTTCCGTAAATTAAATAAAGCTACTAAGAAGGATCATTACCCTTTACCTTTTATTGATCAAATGCTAGAAAGACTATCCAAACACACTCATTTCTGCTTTCTAGATGGTTATTCTGGTTTCTCTCAAATACCTGTGTCAGTGAAGGATCAATCTAAAACTACTTTTACTTGCCCTTTTCGTACTTTTGCTAATAGACGTATGCCTTTTGGTTTATGTAATGCACCTGCTACCTTTCAAAGATGCATGATGGCTATATTCTCTGATTTTTGTAAAAAGATTTATGAGGTATTCATGGATGACTTTTCTGTTTATGGATCCTCTTTTGATGATTGTTTGAGCAACATTGATCGAGTTTTGTAGAGATGCGAAGACACTAGTCTTGTCATGAATTGGGAAAGTGACACTTTATGGTTAATGAAGGCATTGTCTTGGGGCATAAGATCTCCGAGAGAGGTATTGAAGTTGACAAAGCCAAAGTTGATGCTATTGAAAAGATGCCATGTCCCAAGGACATAAAAGGTATAAGAAGTTTCCTTGGTCATGCCGGTTTTTATAGGAGGTTCATTAAGGACTTTTCTAAAATCTCTAGGCCTCTGACTAATTTATTGCAAAAAGTGTTGGGTAACGTAGCATAAATTCAAAATTTTCCTACGTGTCACCAAGATCTATGTATGGAGAAACCAGCAACAAGGGGAAGGAGAGTGCATCTACATACCCTTGTAGATTGCTAAGCGGAAGCGTTCAAGAGAACGGGGCTGAAGGAGTCGTACTCGTCGTGATCCAAATCACCAGAGATCCTAGTGCCGAACGGACGGCACCTCCGCGTTCAACACACGTACAGCCGGTGGCGTCTCCCATGCCTTGATCCAGCAAGGAGAGAGGAGAGGTTGAGAAGACTCCATCCATGGCAACTGGGGCGTGGTGGTGGTGGAGGAGCATGGTGATCCAGCAGGGCTTCGCCAAGCACCGCGAGATATGAGGAGAAAGAGAGGTAGGGCTGCGCCAAGAGGGAGAGAAACTCATGTGTTGGGCAGCCCCTAGACCTCAACTATATATAGGGGGAGGGGAGGGGGCTGTGCCCCCTCTAGGGTTCCCTCCCCAGGGGTGGTGGCAGCCCCCAGATCCCATCTGCGTGGCGGCCAGAGGGGGAGAGAGGGGAGGCGCACCTGGGGTGGGCCTTAGGGCCCATCTGCCCTAGGGTTTGCCCCCTCCCACTCTTCCCTGCGCCTTGGGCCTTGGTGGCAGGGCGCACCAGCCCACCTGGAGCTGGTACCCTCCCACACTTGGCCCATGCAGCCTTCTCGGGCTGGTGGCCCCACCTGGTGGACCCCCGGGACCCTCTCGGTGGTCCCGGTACGTTACCGATAAAACCCGAAACTTTTCCGGTGACCAAAACAGGACTTCCCATATATAAATCTTTACCTCCGGACCATTCCGGAACTCCTCGTGACGTCCGGGATCTCATCCGGGACTCCGAACAACATTCGGTAACCACATACAAACTTCCTTTATAACCCTAGCATCATCGAACCTTAAGTGTGTAGACCCTACGGGTTCGGGAACCATGTAGACATGACCGAGACGTTCTTCGGTTAATAACCAACAGCGGGATCTGGATACCCATGTTGGCTCCCACATGTTCCACGATGATCTCATCAGATGAACAACGATGTCAAGGACTCAATTGATCCCGTATACAATTCCCTTTGTCTAGCGGCATTGTACTTGCCCGAGATTCGATCGTCGTTATGCCGATACCTTGTTCAATCTCGTTACCGGCAAGCCTCTTTACTCATTTTGTAACACATCATCCTGTGATCAACCCCTTGGTCACATTGTGCACATTATGATGATGTCCTACCGAGTGGGCCCAGAGATACCTCTCCGTTTACCGGAGTGACAAACCCCAGTCTCGATTCGTGCCAACCCAACAGACACTTTCGGAGATACCCGTAGTGCACCTTTATAGCCACCCAGTTATGTTGTGACGTTTGGTGCACCCAAAGCATTCCTACGGTATCCGGGAGTTGCACAATCTCATGGTCTAAGGAAATGATACTTGACATTAGAAAAGCTTTAGCATACGAACTACGATCTTTGTGCTAGGCTTAGGATTGGGTCTTGTCCATCACATCATTCTCCAAATGATGTGATCCCGTTATCAACGACATCCAATGTACATGGTTAGGAAACCGTAACCATCTATCGATCAACGAGCTAGTCAACTAGAGGCTTACTAGGGACATGGTGTTGTCTATGTACCCACACATGTATCTGAGTTTCCTATCAATACAATTATAGCATGGATAATAAACGATTATCATGAACAAGGAAATATAATAATAACTAATTTATTATTACCTCTAGGGCATATTTCCAATAGTCTCCCACTTGCACTAGAGTCAATAATTTAGTTCACATCGCCATGTGATTAACACTCACAGGTCACATCGCCATGTGACCAACATCCAAAGAGTTTACTAGTGTCACTAGTTCACATCATCATGTGATTAAGACTCAATGAGTTACGGGGTTTGATCATGTTTTGCTTGTGAGAGGTTTTAGTAACAGGTGCGCAGCGTTGAGATCCGTATGCACTTCATAAATCTCTAGGTCATATTGTAAATGCTGCTTCCACGCTCCACTTGGAGCTATTCCAAATGGTCGCTCCACTATACGTATCCGGTTTGCTACTCAGAGTCATTCGGATAGGTGTTAAAGCTTGCATCGACGTAACCCTTTGCGCCGAACTCTTTGTCACCTCCATAATCGAGAAACATATCCTTATTCCTCTAAGGATAATTTTGACCTCTATCTGGTGATCCACTCCTTGATCACCTTTGTACACTCTTGCCAGATATGTAGCAAGGCACACATCAGGCGCGGTACACAGGATAGCATACTGTAGAGCCTATGTCTAAAGCATAGGGGACGACCTTCGTCCTTTCTCTCTTTTCTGCCATGGTCGAGCTTTAAGTCTTAACTTCATACCTTACATCTCAGGCAAGAACTTCTTTGACTGATCCATCTTGAACACCTTCAAGATCATGTCAAGGTATATGCTCATTTGAAAGTACCATTAAGCGTTTTTTGATCTATCCTTATAGATCTTGATGCTCAATGTTCAAGTAGCTTAATCCAGGTTTTCCATTGAAAAACACTTTTCAAATAACCCTATATGCTTTCCAGAAATTCTACATCATTTCTGATCAACAACATATACTCATCAGAAATTCTATAGTGCTCCCACTCACTTCTTTGAAAATACAAGTTTCTCATAAACTTTGTATAAATCCAAAATCTTTGATCATCTCATCAAAGCGTACGTTCCAACTCCGAGATGCTTACTACAGTCCTTAGAAGGATCGCTAGAGCTAGCATACCTTTTAGCATCCTTAGGACCGACAAAACCTTTCTGATTGTATCGCATACAACCTTTCCTTACGAAAACTGGTAAGGAAACTCGTTTTGATATCCATCTGCCAGATTTCATAAATGCAGCTTGTGCTGACATGATTCCGACGGACTTTAAGCATCGCTACGGATGAGAAAATCTCATCGTAGTCAACTCCTTGAACTTGTGAAAAACTCTTCGCCACAAGTCGAGCTTCATAGATGGTGACATTACCATCCTCGTCCGTCTTCTTCTTACAGATCCATTTATCTCAATGGCTTGCCGATCATTGGGCAAGTCCACCAAAGTCCATGCTTTGTTTTGATACATGGATCCTATCTCGGATTTCATGGCTTCTAACCATTTGTCGGAATTTGGGCCCACCATCGCTTCTCCATAGCTCGTAGGTTCATTGTTGTCTAGCAACATGACCTTCAAGACAGGATTACTGTACCACTCAAGTAATCGCATCCTTGTCACCCTCGAGTACAGTAGTGACTTGACCCAAAACTTCATGATCACTATCATAAGCTTCTACTTCAATTGGTGTAGGCGCCACAGGAACAACTTCCTGTGCCCTGCTACACACTTGTTTAAGTGACAGTTCAATAACCTTATCAAGTCTCCACCATCCTCCCACTCAATTCTCGAGACAAACCATTCCTCGAGAAAGGACCCGATTCAAGAAACAATCCCTATTGCTTTCGGATCTGAATTAGGAGGTATACCCAACTGTTTTGGGTGTCCTATGAAGATGCATTTTATCCGCTTTGGGTTCGAGCTTATCAACCTGAAACTTTTTCACATAAGCGTCACAGCCCCAAACCTTTAAGAAATGACAGCTTAGGTTTCTCTAAACCATAGTTCATATGGTGTCATCTCAACGGAATTACGTGGTGCCCTATTTAAAGTGAGTGCGGTTGTCTCTAATGCCTAACCCATGAACAATATTGGTAATTCAATAAGAGACATCATGGTACGCACCATATCCAATAGGGTGCAACTATGATGTTCGGACACACCATCACACTATGGTGTTCCAGGCGGTATTAGTTGTGAAACGATTTCCACAATGTCACAATTGTATGCCAAACTCATAACTCAGATACTCATCTCTATGATCATATCATCGACATTTTATCATCTTGTCACGACGATCTTCAACTTCACTCTGAAATTACTTGAACCATTCAATAATTCAGACTTGCGTATCATCAAGCAAATATACTCAACATCTACTCGAATCATCTGTGAAGTAAGAACATAATGATATTCACTGCATGCCTCAGCACTCATTGGACTGCACACATCAAAATGTGTTACTTCCAACGAGTTGCTATCTTGTTCCATCTTACTGAAAAACGAGGCTTTTCAGTCATCTTGCCCATGTGGTATGATTTGCATATCTCAAGTGATTCAAAATCAAGTGAGTCCAAACGATCCATCTGCATGGAGTTTCTTCATGCGTATACACCAATAGACATGGTTCGCATGTCTCAAACTTTTCAAAAACAAGTGAGTCCAAGAGACCCATCAACATGGAGCTTTTTCATGCGTTTTATATCAATATGACTTCCATGGCAGTGCCACAAGTAAGTGGTACTATCATTACTATCTTATATCTTTTGGCATGAAAATGTGTATCACTACGATCGAGATTCAATAAACCATTCCTTTAGGTGCAAGACCATTGAAGGTATTATTCAAATAAATAGAGTAACCATTATTCTCCTTAAATGAATAACCGTATCGCGATAGACATAATCCAATCATGTCTATGCTCAACGCAAACACCAAATGACAATTATTCAGGTTTAATACTAATCTTGATGGTAGAGGGAGCGTGTGATGTTTGATCACATCAAACTTGGAAACACTTCCAACACATATCGTCAGCTCACCTTTAGCTAGTCTCCGATTATTCCGTAGCTCTTTTATTTCGAGTTACTAACACTTAGCAACCGAACCGGTATCTTAATACCCTGGTGCTACTAGGAGTACTAGTAAAGTACACATTAACATAATTTATATCCAATATACTTCTATCGACCTTGCCAGCCTTCTCATCTACCAAGTATCTAGGGTAATCCTGCTCCAGTGGTTGTTCCCCTTATTACAAAAGCACTTAGTCTCGGGTTTGGGTTCAACCTTGGGTTTCTTCACTAGAGCAGCAGCTGATTTGCCGTTTCATGAAGTATCCCTTCTTGCCCTTGCCCTTCTTGAAACTAGTGGTTTCATTAACCATCAACAATTGATGCTCCTACTTGACTTCTACTTTCGCGGTGTCAAACATCACGAATACTTCAAGGATCATCATATCTATCCCTGATATGTTATAGTTCATCACGAAGCTCTAGCAGCTTGGTGGCAATGACTTTGGAGAAACATCACTATCTCATCTGGAAGATCAACTCCTACTCGATTCAAGTGATTGTTGCACTCAGACAATCTGAGCACAAGCTCAATGATTGAGCTTTTCTCCCTTAGTTTGCAGGCTAAGAAAATTTTCGGAGGTCTTATACCTCTTGACATGGGCACGAGCCTGAAATCCAAATTTCAGCCCTCGAAAACATCTCATATGTTCATGACGTTTGAAAACCTTTGGTGCCTCAACTCTAAACCGTTTAACTGAAATATCACGTAGTTAACAAAACATGTATGTCGATGTTACGCAACATCCACAAGCGACGTTTGGGGTTCAGACACTGTGGCGGTGCATTAAGGACATAAGCTTTCTCTGTCCGCATAATCGCTCTCACAACTTTCAACTATATTTTCTCTAGGAACATATCTAAACAGTGGAACTAAAGCGCGAGCTTACGACATAATTTGCAAAGATCTTTTGACTATGTTCAGGATAATTAACTTCATCTTATGAACTCCCACTCAGATAGACATCCCTCTAGTCATCTAAGTGATTACATGATCCGAGTCAACTAGGCCGTGTCCGATCATCACGTGAGACGGACTAGTCATCATTAGTGAACATCTTCATGTTGATCATATCTACTATACGACTCATGCTCGAGCTTTCGGTCTCTTGTGTTCCGAGGCCATGTCTGTACATGCTAGGCTCGTCAAGTCAACCTAAGTGTTTCACGTGTGTAAATCTGGCTTACACCCGTTCTATGTGAGCGTAAGAATCTATCACACCCGATCATCACGTGGTGCTTGAAGCAACGAACTTTCGCAATGGTGCACAGTTAGGGGGAACACTTTCTTGAAATTTTAATGAGGGATCATCTTATTTACTACCATCGTTCTAAGCAAATAAGATGCATAAACATGATAAACATCACATGCAATCAAAAAAGTGACATGATATGGCCAATATCATATTGCTCCTTTTGATCTCCATCTTCGGGGCTCCATTGTAACGCCCCAAGACCGGAGCTTCAAAAGACTTCCAGCTATTCCGAGTTTCGCCGTGTGTTTTATTTGCTTGTTGCATTGCATCATGTCACCTTTTGCATTGCATCATGTCATCATGCCATCATTTCATTAATTTTAAAACCTCAACTAAATAAATTGCATAGATCTTTTGATCTATTTAAATTGAGGGATATTCACATGGTGATTTCTCTTTAAAACATATTCAAAGTCTCCTACTATTATTAGGGAGCTATACTAAAATTATTCCATTTATTTGGAATTGATCATAACACACTTGCAAAATAATTTCGTTCCTTTTCTGCTTCAAGTTTGGTCTCCAAACTTTGCCCCAAAAATTCTTTCTTCACTTTCCGGAGCTTCATAAAAAATCTGAACATTTTTGGACCTTCCAAACTCCCACTTCCTATTTAAACTCTTTTGAATGTAATTCAAATGAGGTTGTATTCAAACCCTTTGACACGTATCTTTGCAATTTTTCTGGATCAAGACCATTTTGGTGAGCCCAGGAAAATTAACTCCATTCCCAAATTGCTTCTCTAACATCTTCTTTTCTCTCTTTTTCTTTCCTTCTATTTTTTTCCTTCTGTTTTTGGAAGAGAGAGGAGAGCCCAGCCGCCAGCCCAGACCGGCCCATCCATCCCCAAGCCGGCCCACCTAACCCTCCTAAACCCTAGCCCGACCCCCTCGCTCGATCTCATCTCCCTCTCGTTCCCTCTGCCCGCCGCCACGCACACACATACACCGCATCGAGCCAGGGAGAGGAGCTCCCTGCGCCCGATCCCCTCGTTTCCCTCTCTCGTTCCCTCTGCCCGAGCGCGCAGCCCTTGACCTCCCCTCGCTCCCGCGCTCTGCCCTCGCCGGAGAAGAGAACTAGGACGGAGCCCCATCGGCCTCCTCTGCGCCCCACCTCTCCATCTCCCCCTCGCCCGCAACCCGAGCTATGCGCTCATGGCTGCGCCATGGCCGCCTCCCTTCGCTGCAGTCGCGCCCTTCGGTCTCTGTGCCTCGCGTCCCGAGCTCTGCCACACCTCTGCTCCTGCTTCCCCTTCGTGCACCTGCTGACCACCATTGCACCAAGCCTCTGCACCTTCCCGTCGGCCCGGTTTCTCCTCGCCCTGTGCGCTCGACGCCGCCCCGTCTCCTCACGCCGGCCCTGCCGCCAAGCCCTGCCGTCGGAGCTCGCCTTCATCCCGAACTCCGACTGGATCAGGCCCCTGCTTGTCGCACCCCGCCGGATCCGCCCTCCCGCGACCCGGATCCGCCGCTGCCGCTCATCCATGGCGCCATGGCCTCTGCGTCTTTTGGCCGACCCGTTGCTGCCGTGCACAACCTCTGCCGTGCCCTGTTTGCGTGCTCTCTGCTGCCTATCACTGTTGACGTCAAGTCCATGGCCGCAACAACCTGGGTGCCAAGTTCCTCTTCCGAAGTTATCAAGTGCGCGAGGACCTCGATACGACTACACGATTCTGCGTCAAGTACCTCTCACGAGATAAGCGTGTACAACTACTTCCCCTCGACCCGTGAGCGACTACTTCCCTCGACGATTTTGAACCGCCCCGAAATGCACGCTTCGAAGGTATAAACCCGAGACGACGACCACGAATGAATGTGTGTTGTACGAGATGCCCGTGTTGCACCGTGATCGATTTGTCTTTGCACGTTCCTCCTCGGTTGCCAAGCCGTCGACCCATGTGGGACACCCGGTATCCGGGAGCACTCCTCCATCTTGCATGACTCGCTCACGCTCACTTCCTTTTGCACCGGTATCTCCATGAGCTACCGGAACCGATATGTTGTCGTGGCATCATTTTCGGATTCGTTGCCATGGCACCCCTTTCTTCCACCACGGTGATAAATGCTTTATAACATGCTCATGTCAACGTTTTCATAAAATTGCATAATACTTGCATATGTCATCCGCATCATGATAATAACAATTAAAATGTTTAAAATTGTTGTTTGCTTTAACTACTAAAAGACATGTGGGGATTTACCGGAATTGTTGTTTGTTGTTCCGGCCTCATTTAAACTTGCCTAAATAGTTAGTTTATTTATGCTTCACCTCTTGCCATGTTTAACAACACTTAATATTGTTTGGTAGCATAATCGAGAGAGAACTAAATAATTGATGTGGTGTTTCGTCAATATGCAACTCGTTGCATATTGGGCTCCATTTAACTTGTAGTTTTGTTTGTGCATATTGCCATGTCATGCTATTTAAACCGGGCATGCATCATACTTGTTTGCGCATCATGCCATGTTTATGTGATGGTTGTTTACCATGTTTTTTGTTTCTTTCCGGGTTGGTTCTCTCTTTAGCTTCGGTTTCGTTCCGGAGTTGTGAGGATCCGTTCGACTTCGTCCGTTTGTCTTCTTCATGGACTCGTTCTTCTTCCTTGCGGGATCTCAGGCAAGATGACCATACCCTCGAAATCACTACTATCTTTGCTATGCTAGTTTGCTCGCTCTTTTGCTATGCCAATGCTACGATGCCTACCATTTGCTTGTCAGCCTCCCAAATTGCCATGTCAAACCTCTAACCCACCATGTCCTAGCAAACCGTTGATTGGCTATGTTACCGCTTTGCTCAGCCCCTCTTATAGCATTGTTAGTTGCAGGTGAAGATTGAAGTTTGTTCCTTGTTGGAACATGGAGATGTTGTTCCTTGTTGGAACATGTTTACTTGTTGGGATATCACAATATATCTTATTTAATTAATGCACCTATATACTTGGTAAAGGGTGGAAGGCTCGGCCTTAAGCCTGGTGTTTTGTTCCACTCTTGCCGCCCTAGTTTCCGTCATACCGGTGTTATGTTCCCGGATTTTGCGTTCCTTACTGCGGTCGGGTGATTTATGGGACCCCTTGACAGTTCGCTTTGAATAAAACTCCTCCAGAAGGCCCAACATTGGTTTTAACATTTGCCACCTAAGCCTTTTTCCCTTGGGTTCTGCAGACTCAAGGGTCATCTTTATTTTACCCCCGGTCCAGTGCTCCTCTGAGTGTTGGTCCAAACTAGAGCACCGTCTTGGGATCATTCCTTGGCAACTTGGATTACGTCGGTACTGTGACGCTTTGCTTATCCGGTGTGCCCTGAGAACGAGATATGTGCAGCTCCTATCGGGATTTGTCGGCACAGTCGGGTGGTCTTGCTGGTCTTGTTTTACCATTGTCGAAATGTCTTGTAAACCGGGATTCCGAGACTGACCGGGTCTTCCTGGGAGAAGGTCTATTCCTTCGTTGATCGCGAGAGCTTGTCATGGGCTAAGTTGGGACACCCCTGCAGGGTATTATCTTTCGAAAGCCGTGCCCGCGGTTATGTGGCAGATGGGAATTTGTTAATGTCCGGTTGTAGAAAACCCGAAGTTGACCTTAATTAAAATACATCAACCGCGTGTGTAACCGTGATGGTCTGTTCTCGGCGGAGTCCGGGAAGTGAACACGGTGTTGGAGTTATGTTTGACGTAAGTAGGTTGCTATAGGATCACTTCTTGATCATACTTTTATCGACCGTGCTTTGCCTTCTCTTCTCGCTCTCATTTGCGTATGTTAGCCACCATATATGCTAGTCGCTTGCTGCAGCTCCACCTCATGCCTTTACCTTACCCATAAGCTTAAATAGTCTTGATCTCGCGGGTGTGAGATTGCTGAGTCCTCGTGGCTCACAGATACTTCCAAAACCAGTTTGCAGGTGCCTATGTTACCGAGCAGGTGACGCAACCAAGCTCAAGGAGGAGCTCGATGAAGATCTTGCTCTTTGTGTTGTTTCGTTCTAGTTGATCAGTAGTGGAGCCCAGTTGGGGTCGATCGGGGACCTTTATGCATTTGGGGTTCTTCTTTTATTTTGGTTCCGTAGTCGGACCTTGATTGTATCTGGATGATGTAATGCTTTATTCATGTAATTGTGTGAAGTGGCGATTGTAAGCCAACTATGTATCTCTTTCCTTATGTATTACATGGGTTGTGTGAAGATTACCTCACTTGCAACATTGCTTTCAATGCGGTTATGCCTCTAAGTCGTGCTTCGACACGTGGGAGATATAGCCGCATCGAGGCGTTACAAGTTGGTATCGAGCCTTCCCGACCTTAGGAGCCCCACCGCTTGATCATTTTTAGCGGCGAGTTGTGTCTAGAAAAATGTTTTGAGTCATTTAGGATTATATATATCGAGAGTAGGATTCTTTTTACTCCTCGGTCTCTTCATCGCTCTGGTAAGGCATCTGACGTAGAGTTTTGACTCTTCTCTTCTCAAATTTCACTAAAAAAATTAGGATCACGCGGGTATCTTGGAATCGTTCGATGGTTTTATGATGAGAACATTGTCTTGGTGCCTCCTGTCGGGGTTTAGTGGAAGTGTCCCGGAGTTGAGCTCGAGGTGTTGTCGTCATAATTTTATCGTTGCAGTTCGGAATACGAGTTTAGTACGCCGACATTGAAAATCTCTTTTATGCGATTGTTGGTGAGATAACCCGATAACCCGATCTTGAGGTGAGTGCGGAGTATCGCCATAACTTGTATAACGGATGCTTTTGAAGGTTGAGGTAGATGATTTCGAAGGTTTCTTGGTTATGTGTTGAAGGATGGATACTGACTAGATGTAGGATTTGCTAGTTTTGGGTGAGATATTATGCTTCCTGTATCCCCAACACCTGATTGCATAACGGAAAAATTTCGGAGTTTCATAGGTGGGAATTCAAGTAGCTCTTAGGATACCTTTCCGACGGATGTATGATATGAAATTGGGGTTCGACGTCTAGTAGTCCGCCTATTCACGGTTGGTTTCTGATGGTCTCGCTTGTGTCTTAAAGAGTCCTTGGCTATGCCGACTGGGGCGCTTTGTATGTCATGTGCACTGCCTTGTACATGATGGTGTTGTCTGATCGAGCCGTGTAGGCCCCACCACGAAAACTTGGACGAAATCTCTATCATATGTTTGTTCCGCATATTCGCAAGCCAGTCCTTTGTTTTTGTTTTGAGTTGTGGTATTCGAGTTGCTTCAATGTCAAGTGTTGATTCCATACCTTTCCGAAATGGTGTTCTCATACTCCGATGTAAATACCAATCCTTCTCGACAATCGAGATTGTCATGTCAATCCTTTTCAACCGGCGTGTTTCTCTTCAAGTGGATCCGATCACTTCAACATCAGCAAGACCAATTATCATTTCTTCTCAACGGTGTTTGTTTCATCCGTCTCCAAGTTGCCTTTGTTTTTCCGCCCACCCACCCTTTTTCCTCAAGGACTAAGATTTATTTACCAAGTATCCTTTTATTTTTGTGAAGTTTCTCCATTCTTTTCCGCAATGTTCTTACCCGGTGCTTCTCATGAAGATGTTCTTCAAGTTCATCATTCGTCATTCTTTTCTTCTCCGGTGGTTTCAATTCAAGCTTTATCGATCATATCTTTTCCTCATTTCAAATGTCTTCTCATACCGGTGCACCTCTTAATCATCCACCTCTCGCTATTCATTTGTTCCCAAGTGTTGAAGATATCTCTGAAGATTCGTGTTTCCATTCTTAATCCGTTCAAACTATTTCAAGATTGTTATCCCATTCAAGCCATTTAATTCAACCGGTGCAACATCTCTTTTAAATCTTTTCAACGGTGTTCTTTTGAGTGGGCCCTAACCCACGTGTCTTTTCGAGGATCTTACGACTCTTCTATTTTCCCGAGCTATCCTAAATTCTTCTCCAAGTTTGGCGTAAGAATGAGTTATCATCACCAAATGCTTTTCTCCAAGATCTTTCAAATTCTTTTCATAGTTGGCTCAACCTCTTCGCTTTTGATTCTTCGGTGTGCCTCAATAATTCTTGGTGGTGTTTCTCATTGTCATTCTCATCATTTGAAGACCGAAGAAGAGTTTCTCTTTAATCTTGCTCTATTCTCTTCAAGATTCATGGTGCTAGCTTGTTGCCATCCTCTCTTAATTGTTTTCGATTGTGAGAATCTTTTTCACCCATCCGGAGCATTTTAGGAGTCTTTTCAGTTTCATTCTTTGAAGCCCATCATCTCAGTATTATTCATTCAAGCTTTCAGCTCTCGTTCTCCAAACCATACCGGTGCATCATTCAAGTATTCTCTAATCAGCTCGTGATCTATTCGTTCATTTGTATCTAAATACCCTCAAGTATATTCATTCATTTTGCAATTCTTCCCGGTGATTTGTGCATTTGCTACGTTCAATTTCAATTCTTACGGTGGTTCTTTCAAGATCTCTCTTCCTTGTTCATCATATCAATTCATTAGTTGTTCCAATCCTACAGGTGGTTCGTTGAAGACCTTCTCAAGTTTTGATATATCGCTTTTAATCCTTTCTACGAGAATAAGTAGTATGCCAAATCCGTTGATTGTCATCAATTTAATTGGTGAAGGATAAGCATAACATAATTCTTATTCTTGTTCATCCAAGTGATTAATTCTTTATTCCGGAGGCCCTTAAAATTCTCGGTTTCATTTGTTTCATCTTCTCTTTTTCCCGGAGTTCCAAGCTCTAATTATCACGGAGATCCATCTAAATCATTGCAAGGATTCACCTTGTGTTTTCAATTTCTATTTCTTTTCATTCCTTTTGTTTACCGGAGTTCTTCATGGAGGTTCTACCTGATGGTTCATCAAGGATTTAATTCCCTTCTCAAAGTTTTCATCGAGATTCTTTCCTAAGGAGCTCAAGCTTTCTTCATATGGTAATCCGGAGTGCAATCCTTTCTACCATATTTTGGAGGTGGTATTATGTCATTCTTGATAATTTGAGTTCATGTTCCATGATTCACATGTTGTTAAGAATGAGTTATTTTTAAATCCATCAATATCCTTGTTGGAGTTATCTTGTGTCATTTTTCACCTAAAGCCTTCCCTAAGGAATGTTGCTTTTGTGGTGCTTATCAATGATCCAAGTTATCTCTCTATCATCTTGGTGGAAGAAAATTTTCATCTCATTGGTGTTATCAATTATATTAATTGTTTCCGTTAGTGGTCGGTTGTCACCTCATAATGTTGAGATGTTTCCATAAGCCCACTACAAACTTATTCTTTTCGTTGTTGGTCTTCCAACAACTCTATTCTAACCTTCTTGCAAGGGTGCTTTCCAAGCTCAATTGTGGCAGAAGTTGTCATTTCCCCCTCCATTCTGTTATTCCAGTGATCTATCTTCTATTCTTTCTTCCGGAGGCATTGTGATGTTGCTCTTTTCACTCATCATCTCGAATTGTGAGGATCATGTTCTTTTCTTGCTTATCCATTTAACCGGAGTGTTGTGTTCTCATTCAAGTTCTTTCATCTTATCAAGTTTTGCCTCTCTTTTCAACTTGAGTGCTGTTTGAAATCCTTCTTACCCATTGTGCCATTCCTTCAATAGTTCCGGAGGCAGTGTGTTGTTGATTTCATCAAGTATCATCCCATCTTCTCAAGTTCATGTTCTATTCCTTCCATGTTCAGCCGGAGTGCTGCCCGAATTCTTCCTCTCTCATCTTGTTTTAACCGGAGTGGTTTCGAATTCTATCTTGTCCATTAAACTCTTGATTCATGCCTTTGCAACCTTCAAGTCCTCGTAATGTTCCTTGTTCCTCTTTTCTAATGGATTGTTTGCAATATCGTTCTTCTCAGTTGTGCTCTTTCTTTTAAATTGCTCAATCTCCCAAGGTTCATGGTTTCACTCATTGGTCGAAGAAGCAACTTAGTTTTACCTCTTCTCTTCCTCTTCCTTTTTCTCTCCGGTGCCATCCTAGATCTCGGGACAAGATCCTCTTGTAGTGGTGGAGTGTTGTAACGCCCCAAGACCGGAGCTTCAGAAGACTTCCAGCTATTCCGAGTTTCGCCGTGTGTTTTATTTGCTTGTTGCATTGCATCATGTCATCTTTTGCATTGCATCATGTCATCATGCCATCATTTCATTAATTGTAAAACCTCAACTAAATAAATTGCAGAGATCTTTCGATCTATTTAAATTGAGGGATATTCACATGGTGATTTCTCTTTAAAACATATTCAAAGTCTCCTACTATTATTAGGGAGCTATACTAAAATTATTCCATTTATTTGGAATTGATCATAACACACTTGCAAAATAATTGTGTTCCTTTTCTGCTTCAAGTTTGGTCTCCAAACTTTGCCCCAAAAATTCTTTCTTCACTTTCCGGAGCTTCATCAAAAATCTGAACATTTTTGGACCTTCCAAACTCCCACTTCCTATTTAAACTCTTTTGAATGTAATTCAAATGAGGTTGTATTCAAACCCTTTGACACGTATCTTTGCAATTTTTCTGGATTAAGACCATTTTGGTGAGCCCAGGAAAATTAACTCCATTCCCAAATTGCTTCTCTAACATCTTCTTTTCTCTCTTTTTCTTTCCTTCTATTTTTTTCCTTCTGTTTTTGGAAGAGAGAGGAGAGCCCAGCCGCCAGCCCAGACCGGCCCATCCATCCCCAAGCCAGCCCACCTAACCCTCCTAAACCCTAGCCCGACCCCCTCGCTCGATCTCATCTCCCTCTCGTTCCCTCTGCCCGCCGCCACGCACACACATACACCGCATCGAGCCAGGGAGAGGAGCTCCCTGCGCCCGATCCCCTCGTTTCCCTCTCTCGTTCCCTCTGCCCGAGCGCGCAGCCCTCGACCTCCCCTCGCTCCCACGCTCTGCCCTCACCGGAGAAGAGAACCAGGACGGAGCCCCATCGGCCTCCTCTGCGCCCCACCTCTCCATCTCCCCCTCGCCCGCGACCCGAGCTATGCGCTCATGGCTGCGCCATGGCCGCCTCCCTCCGCTGCAGTCGCGCCCTTCGGTCTCTGTGCCTCGCATCCCGAGCTCTGCCACACCTATGCTCCTGCTTCCCCTTCGTGCACCTGCCGACCACCGTTGCACCGAGCCTCTGCACCTTCCCGTCGGCCCGGTTTCTCCTCGCCCTGTGCGCTCGACGCCGCCCCGTCTCCTCACGCCGGCCCTGCCGCCAAGCCCTGCCGTCGGAGCTCGCCTTCGTCCCGAACTCCGACTGGATCAGGCCCCTGCTTGTCGCACCCTGCCGGATCCGCCCTCCCGCGACCCGGATCCGCCGCTGCCGCTCATCCATGGCGCCATGGCCTCTGCCTCTTTTGGCCGACCCGTTGCTGCCGTGCACAACCTTTGCCGTGCCATGTTTGCGTGCTCTCTGCTGCCTATCACTGTTGACGTCAAGTCCATGGCCGCAACAACCTGGGTGCCAAGTTACTCTTCCGAAGTCATCAAGTGCGCGAGGACCTCGAGTACGACTACACGATGACGCGTCAAGTACCTCTCTGAGATAAACGTGTACAACTACTTCCCCTACGACCCGTGAACGACTACTTCCCTCGACGATTTTGAACCGCCCCGAAATGCACGCTTCGAAGGTATAAACCCGAGACGACGACCACGAATGAATGTGTGTTGTACGAGATGCCCGTGTTGCACCGTGATCGATTTGTCTTTGCACGTTCCTCCCCGGTTGCCAAGCCTTCGACCCATGTGGGACACCCGGTATCCGGGAGCACCCCACCATCTTGCATGACTCGCTCACGCTCACTTCCTTTTGCACCGGTATCTCCGTGAGCTACCGGAACCGATATGTTGCCGTGGCATCATTTTCGGATTCGTTGCCATGGCACCCCTTTCTTCCACCACGGTGATAAATGCTTCATAACATGCTCATGTCAACGTTTTCATAAAATTGCATAATACTTGCATATGTCATCCGCATCATGATAATAACAATTAAAATGTTTAAAATTGTTGTTTGCTTTAACTATGTAGGATCGGAAGTATGTCTAGAGGGGGGGTGATTAGACTACTTGACAACTTAAAAATTTTGCCTTTTGATTGGAGTAGTTTCTTAGCAAGTTCACAATGACAACCAAGTCAAGTATCACCCTACACATGCAATTCTAGAGTTATGGCAGCGGAAAGTAAATTGCACGTATAGTAAATGAGAGGTGGAGAAGAGCAAACGCAAGTTGGTGACACGGAGATTTTTCTCGTGGTTCCGATAGGTGGTGCTATCGTCAATCCACGTTGATGGAGACTTCAACCCACGGAGGGTAGCGGCTGCGCGAGTCCACGGAGGCTCCACCCACGAAGGGTCCAAGAAGAAGCAACCTTGTCTATGCCATCATGGCTTACGCCCACGGAGGACTAGCCTTACTCGGGGTAGATCTTCACGAAGTAGGCGATCTCCTTGCCCTTACAAACTCCTTGGTTCAACTCCACATCATGACGGAGGCTCCCAAGCGACACCTAACCAATCTAGGAGGCACCACCCTCCAAAAGGTAATAGATGGGGTTGGTGATGATGAACTCCTTGCTCTTGTGCTTCAAATGATAATCTCCCCAACACTCAACTCTCCTCACTGATTTGGCTGTGGTGGAAGAAAGGATTGAGTGGAAAGCAACTTGGGAAGACTAGAAATCAAGTTTCATATGGTAGGAATGAAGCAACTTGATCTCAACACAAGGGTAGGTAGTTTTCTTCTCAGAAATGTAAGGTAGGAGTGGTAGTTCTTTCTGATGGCTCTCTCCACGAATGAAGAGGAGGTGGAGGGTATTTATAGCCTCCACACAAAATCCAACCGTTACACATTTGACCAATCTCGGTCGGACCGAAGTTGACAACTCGGTCGGACCGAAAGTTCAAATCTTGTGAGCGTTGGGATTTTCAGTGGGACCGAAAATACAATCTCGGTTAGTCCGATTCTTCCAAAGTCTAGGGTTTGCCAATCTCGGTGGGACCGACTTTCTCATCTCGGTGACACCGATTTGAGTCTGAAGATTCTGAAGCTTGGCAACACCAATTCGAATGACCGAGTTTGGAATCGGAAAATCCGAGATTCTTAGGGTTTGGCTATATGGTGAGGTGGTTCATCTCGGTGTGGTGAGTTTGGAATCGGTGGGACCGAGATTACTTGTGAGTTTATGTTGGAGTGAAAGATTGCTGATAGTTTGAGAGATAAATCACTAAGCACTTAGAGCAACCAGATCATCATCATAACCTCATCCCCTTTTAATAGTATTGGCTTTCCTATGGACTCAATGTGATCTTGGATCACTAAACCAAAATGGAGTCTTGAGCTTTTGCCAATGTTTTCCTTAGCATTTTGAGGGGTCCACATCATCAGTCATTGCCATACCCATATCACTGAACTTTCTGAAATATTCTCAAGAAATGATTAGTTCAATGATATATATGTTGTTATTAATTACCAAAACCACCTAGGGATTAGTTGCACTTTCAAACTACTAAAAGACATGTGGGGATTTACCGGAATTGTTGTTTGTTGTTCCGGCCTCATTTAAACTTGCCTAAATAGTTAGTTTATTTATGCTTCACCTCTTGCCATGTTTAACAACACTTAATATTGTTTGGTAGCATAACCGAGAGAGAACTAAATAATTGATGTGGTGTTTCGTCAATATGCAACTCGTTGCATATTGGGCTCCATTTAACTTGTAGTTTTGTTTGTGCATATTGCCATGTCATGCTATTTAAACCGGGCATGCATCATACTTGTTTGCGCATCATGCCATGTTTATGTGATGGTTGTTTACCATGTTGTTTGTTTCTTTCCGGGTTGGTTCTCTCTTTAGCTTCGGTTTTGTTCCGGAGTTGTGAGGATCCGTTCGACTTCGTCCGTTTGTCTTCTTCATGGACTCGTTCTTCTTCCTTGCGGGATCTCAGGCAAGATGACCATACCCTCGAAATCACTACTATCTTTGCTATGCTAGTTTGCTCGCTCTTTTGCTATGCCAATGCTACGATGCCTACCATTTGCTTGTCAGCCTCCCAAATTGCCATGTCAAACCTCTAACCCACCATGTCCTAGCAAACCGTTGATTGGCTATGTTACCGCTTTGCTCAGCCCCTCTTATAGCGTTGTTAGTTGCAGGTGAAGATTGAAGTTTGTTCCTTGTTGGAACATGGAGATGTTGTTCCTTGTTGGAACATGTTTACTTGTTGGGATATCACAATATATCTTATTTAATTAATGCACCTATATACTTGGTAAAGGGTGGAAGGCTCGGCCTTATGCCTGGTGTTTTGTTCCACTCTTGCCGCCCTAGTTTCCGTCATACCGGTGTTATGTTCCCGGATTTTGCGTTCCTTACGCGGTCAGGTGATTTATGGGACCCCCTTGACAGTTCGCTTTGAATAAAACTCCTCCGGCAAGGCCCAACATTGGTTTTAACATTTGCCACCTAAGCCTTTTTCCCTTGGGTTCTGCAGACTCAAGGGTCATCTTTATTTACCCCGGGCGGTGCTCCTCGAGTGTTGGTCCAAACTAGAACACCGTCTTGGGACCATTCCTTGGCAACTTGGATTACGTCGGTACCAGACGCTTCGCTTATCTGGTGTGCCCTGAGAACGAGATATGTGCAGCTCCTATCAGGATTTGTCGGCACAGTCGGGTGGTCTTGCTGGTCTTGTTTTACCATTGTCAAAATGTCTTGTAAACCGGGATTCGAGACTGATCGGGTCTTCACGGGAGAAGGTCTATTCCCGTTGATCGCGAGAGCTTGTCATGGGCTAAGTTGGGACACCCTGCAGGTATTATCTTTCAAAGCCGTGCCATGGTTATGTGGCAGATGGGAATTTGTTAATGTCGGTTGTAGAAAACCCGAAGTTGACCTTAATTAAAATACATCAACGCGTGTGTAACCGTGATGGTCTATTCTCGGCGGAGTCCGGGAAGTGAACACGGTGTTGGAGTTATGTTTGACGTAAGTAGGTTGCTATAGGATCACTTCTTGATCATACTTTTATCGACCGTGCTTTGCCTTCTCTTCTCGCTCTCATTTGCGTATGTTAGCCACCATATATGCTAGTCGCTTGCTGCGGCTCCACCTCATGCCTTTACCTTATCCATAAGCTTAAATAGTCTTGATCTCGCGGGTGTGAGATTGCTGAGTCCTCGTGGCTCACAGATACTTCCAAAACCAGTTTGCAGGTGCCTATGTTACCGAGCAGGTGATGCAACCAAGCTCAAGGAGGAGCTCGATGAAGATCTTGCTCTTTGTGTTGTTTCGTTCTAGTTGATCAGTAGTGGAGCCCAGTTGGGGTCGATCGGGGACCTTTGTCACATTTGGGGTTCTTCTTTTATTTTGGTTCCGTAGTCGGACCTTGATTGTATCTGGATGATGTAATGCTTTATTCATGTAATTGTGTGAAGTGGCGATTGTAAGCCAACTATGTATCTCTTTCCCTTATGTATTACATGGGTTGTGTGAAGATTACCTCACTTGCGACATTGCTTTCAATGCGGTTATGCCTCTAAGTCGTGCTTCGACACGTGGGAGATATAGCCGCATCGAAGGCGTTACATCCATGATCATCATCGTCACCGGCATGACACCATGATCTCCATCATCATGATCTCCATCATCGTGTCTTCATGAAGTTGTCTCGCCAACTATTACTTCTACTACTATGGCTAACGGTTTAGCAATAAAGTAAAGTAATTACATGGCGTTGTTCAATGACACGCAGGTCATACAATAAATTAAGACAACTCCTATGGCTCCTGCCGGTTGTCATACTCATCGACATGCAAGTCATGATTCCTATTACAAGAACATGATCAATCTCATACATCACATATCATTCATCACATACTTCTTGGCCATATCACATCACATAGCATACCCTGCAAAAACAAGTTAGACGTCCTCTAATTGTTGTTTTCATGTTTTACGTGGCTGCTATGGGTTTCAAGCAAGAATGTTTCTTACCTACGCAAAACCACAACGTGATATGCCAATTGCTATTTACCCTTCATAAGGACCCTTTTCATCGAATCTGTTCCGACCAAAGTGGGAGGGACTGGCACCCGCTAGCCACCTTATGCACCAAGTGCATGTCAGTCGGTGGAACCTGTCTCACGTAAGTGTACGTGTAAGGTCGGTCCGAGCCGCTTCATCCCACAATACAGCCAAAACAAGATTGGACTAGTAACGGTAAGCATATTGGACAAAGTCAATGCCCACAACTACTTTGTGTTCTACTCGTGCAAAGAATCTACGCAATAGACCTAGCTCATGATTCCACTGTTGGGTAACGTGGCATAAATTCAAAATTTTCCTATGTGTCACCAAGATCTATCTATGGAGAAACCAGCAACGAGGGGAAGGAGAGTGCATCTACATACCCTTGTAGATCTCTAAGCGGAAGTGTTCAAGAGAATGGGGTTGAAGGAGTCGTACTCGTCGTGATCCAAATCATCGGAGATCCTAGTGCCGAACGGATGGCACCTCCGCGTTCAACACATGTACAGCCCGGTGACGTCTCCCATGCCTTGATCCAGCAAGGAGAGAGGGAGAGGTTGAGGAAGACTCCATCCAGCAGCAGCACAACGGCGTGGTGGTGGTGGAGGAGCGTGGTGATCCAGCAGGGCTTCGCCAAGCACCGCGAGATATGAGGAGAAAGAGAGGTAGGGCTGCGCCAAGAGGGAGAGAAACTCATGTGTTGGGAAGCCCCTAGACCTCAACTATATATAGGGGGAGGGGAGGGGGCTGCGCCCCCTCTAGGGTTCCCTCCCCAGGGGTGGCGGCAGCCCCCAGATCTCATCTGGGTGGCGGCCAGAGGGGGAGAGAGGGGAGGCGCACCTGGGGTGGGCCTTAATTAGGGCCCATCTGCCCTAAGGTTTGCCCCCTCCCACTCTTCCCTGCGCCTTGGGCCTTGGTGGGGGGGCGCACAAGCCCACCTGGAGCTGGTCCCCTCCAACACTTGGCCATGCAGCCTTCTGGGGCTGGTGGCCCCACCTGGTGGACCCCCGGGACCCTCCCGGTGGTCCCGGTACGTTACCGATAAAACCCGAAACTTTTCCGGTGACCAAAACAGGACTTCCCATATATAAGTCTTTACCTCCGGACCATTCCAGAACTCCTCGTGACGTCCGGGATCTCATCCGGGACTCCTAACAACATTCGGTAACCACATACAAACTTCCTTTATAACCCTAGCGTCATTGAACCTTAAGTGTGTAAACCCTACGGGTTCGGGAACCATGCAGACATGACCGAGACGTTCTTCGGTCAATAACCAACAGCGGGATCTGGATACCCATGTTGGCTCTCACATGTTCCACGATGATCTCATCAGATGAACAACGATGTCAAGGACTCAATCGATCTCGTATACAATTCCCTTTGTCTAGCGGCATTGTACTTGCCCGAGATTCGATCGTCGGTATGCCGATACCTTGTTCAATCTCGTTACCGGCAAGTCTCTTTACTCGTTCCGTAACACATCATCCTGTGATCAACCCCTTGGTCACATTGTGCACATTATGATGATGTCCTACCGAGTGGGCCCAGAGATACCTCTCCGTTTACCGGAGTGACAAATCCCAGTCTCGATTCATGCCAACCCAACAGACACTTTCGGAGATACCCGTAGTGCACCTTTATAGCCACCCAGTTACGTTGTGACGTTTGGTGCACCCAAAGCATTCCTACGGTATCCGGGAGTTGCACAATCTCATGGTCTAAGGAAATGATACTTGACATTAGAAAAGCTTTAGCATACTACGATCTTTGTGCTAGGCTTAGGATTGGGTCTTGTCCATCACATCATTCTCCAAATGATGTGATCCCTTTATCAACGACATCCAATGTCCATGGTTAGGAATCCGTAACCATCTATCGATCAACGAGCTAGTCAACTAGAGGCTTACTAGGGACATGGTGTTGTCTATGTACCCACACATGTATCTGAGTTTCCTATCAATACAATTATAGCATGGATAATAAACGATTATCATGAACAAGGAAATATAATAATAACTAATTTATTATTGCCTCTAGGGCATATTTCCAACAAAAAGATATTCCTTTTGTCTTTGATGATGATTGTGTAGAAGCATTTGAAATACTTAAGAAAGCTTTGATCACTGCACCTATTGTTCAGCCACCAGATTGGAATTTACCTTTTTAAATAATGTGTGATGCTAGTGATTATGTTGTAGGTGTTGTTCTAGGGCAAAGAGTCGATAAGAAATTGAATGTTATCCAGTATGCTAGTAAGACTCTTGATACTGCCCAGAGAAATTATGCTACTACTGAAAAAGAGTTCTTGGCAGTTGTGTTTGCATGTGATAAGTTTAGACCTTATATTGTTGATTCCAAAGTTACTATTCACACTGATCATGCTGCTATTAAATATCTTATGGAAAAGAAAGATGCTAAGCCTAGACTCATTAGATGGGTTCTCCTGCTCCAAGAATTTGATTTACATATTATTGATAGAAAGGGAGCTGAGAACCCCGTTGCAGACAACTTATCTAGGTTAGAGAATGTTCTTGATGACCCACTGCCTATTGATGATAGCTTTCCTGATGAACAATTAGGGGTCGTCAATGCTTCTCGTACTGCTCCTTGGTATGTTGATTATGCTAATTACATTGTTGCCAAATTTATACCTCCTAGTTTCACATACCAGCAAAAGAAAAAGTTGTTTTATGATTTAAGACATTACTTCTGGGATGACCCACACCTTTATAAAGGAGTAGATGGTGTTATTAGACGTTGTGTGCCTGAGCATGAACAGGAACAGATCCTATGCAAGTGTCACTCTGAATCTTATGGAGGACACCACGCTGGAGATAGAACTGCACACAAGGTACTACAATCTGGTTTTTATTGGCCTACTCACTTCAAAGATGCTCGTAAGTTTGTCTTATCTTGTGATGAATGTCAAAGAATAGGTAACATTAGTAGACGTCAAGAAATGCCTATGAATTATTCTCTTGTTGTATTGTTTGATGTTTGGGGCTTTGATTATATGGGACCTTTTCCTGCCTCTAATGGTTATACACATATTTTAGTTGTTGTTGATTACGTCACTAAGTGGGTAGAAGCTATTCCAACTAGTAGTGCTGATCATAACACTTCTATTAAAATGCTTAAAGAAGTTATTTTTCCGAGGTTTGGAGTCCCTAGATATCTTATGACTGATGGTGGTTCACATTTTATTCATGGTGTTTTCCGTAAGATGCTTGCTAAGTATGATGTCAATCATAGAATCGCATCTCCTTATCATCCGCAGTCTAGTGGTCAAGTAGAGTTGAGCAATAGAGAGCTCAAATTAATTTTGCAAAAGACTGTGAATAGATCTAGAAAGAATTGGTCCAAAAAACTTGATGATGCATTATGGGCCTATAGAACTGCGTACAAAAATCCTATGGGTATGTCTCCTTATAAGATGGTTTATGGAAAAGCGTGTCATTTACCTCTTGAACTTGAACATAAAGCATATTGGGCTATTAAAGAGCTCAACTATGACTTCAAACTTGCCGGTGAGAAGAGGTTGTTTGATATTAGCTCACTTCATGAATGGAGAACGCAAGCCTATGATAATGCCAAGCTATTCAAAGAAAAAGTCAAACGATGGCATGATAAAAGGATACAAAAGCGTGAGTTCAACGTAGGAGATTATGTGTTATTATTCAACTCTCGTTTAAGATTTTTTGCAGGAAAACTTCTCTCAAAATGGGAAGGTCCCTCGTTATCGAGGAGGTCTATCGTTCGGTGCCATAAAATCAACAACCCGAAGGCACAAGTCCGAGGGTGGTAAGCGGTCAAAGAATTAAGCGTTATATTTCAGGTAATCCTATCAATGTTGAAACTAATATTATTGAAACCGTAACCCGGAGGAATACATAAGGGACACTTTCGAGCGTCCCGGACTCGAAAAGGAATAGGTATGTGGTGCGGTAAGTAAACCGACTCCAAAATAACTCCAATGGCAATTTTTATCAGTTTTGGAATATTTAAGAATTTTAGGAAGAAAGAAGTAGTCCGAAAGGTACACGAGGCCCCCACGAGAGTGGAGGGCGTGCCCCCCTCTACTGGGCACGCCCCCCTGTCTCGTGGGGCACCTCGTGTGCCTCCCGGACTCCGTTTTCTTACAGATTACGTATTTTGGTTGATAAAAATTCATTATATATACTCCCGAAGGTTTTGACCACCATATCACGCAAATATCCTCTGTTTTCGTTTCGAGCTGTTCCTGTTGCAGAATAAAAGCAATGTCTTCTCAGGAGTCAGTCGGGGAGAGCCGGGTGTCTCACCCAACACCTGGTCCAGGAGCAAATAGTGATGCCTATCACTTTGGACCATCAATGGAGGATGAGATGGACGCTGATTTGAAAAGGATAGATGCCATGGAGGAGGATCAAGAAGTTACCTCTCGTCCCCAAGCAGAATTCACTATGGGGGAACTACCTAGCCTGGCTATCCTTACTTCGGTCACCCCTTCCAACTTTAGATTTCTTTCTTATGAAAATATGAAAAAGAGTTTTACTTGTTCTCGAGAAGCTATGCAGCATCCTTGGGTAAAAGGAGCTTTGGCCGTTACGGGCAAGCTCCGTAAAGAAATTATGGACCTCAAACAACAAGTCAACAAGCTCGAGGAGGAGAACCGTATCCTAAAGGGCATCATCGCCAAGAAGATCATAACACCGACCGTGAAGAAGGAGAAATAATCACATGGGTATGGGCACTCCCCTTGGCAACTGCCAAGCTTGGGGGAGGTGCCCCGGTATTGTATCACAATCACACTCTCGTCCACATGTTCGGAAGTATCGCTCGCCTACTGGAACGACACTACCAGAGCTTATGCCAGACGATCTACCGCTGGGGGTTCATTTCCCCCTTTTGTGCCACTGATACCAAGGTGGTACTGTTACAACAGTACCAACTAATGTTTAATACCTAGTACTATTGGGTTCTATTGCGGTAGTACTGCTCAGGCCTTTGTAGTGTAGGCTGAAGCAGTAGTACCGCTCTCCAGAGCAGAACCACCTAGTGCAGAAAATATGCATAACGATTGGATTAGGGAGAGCTATAAAAGGAGGACGTCTTCTGATTGCTTGTATCTACGTTGGTATTTCCACGAAGAGGAGAGGATGATGCAGCACAACAACGGTAAGTATTTTCCTCAGTTATGAAACCAAGGTTATCAATCCAGTAGGAGAACGAAGCAACACTATGTAAACGGTACCTGCACACAAAGAACAAATACTTGCAACCAACGCGTAAGAGGGGTTGCCAATCCCTCCTCGGTATTGAGATAGATTAAATTGTATGAGATTGGATAAATAGATCTGACAAACACACACAAAAATAAAGAAAAGGTGCAGCAAGGTATTTTGGGGTTTTTTGGAACAATAGATCTGAAAACAATATGATAGAAAATAGACCCGGGGGGCATATATTTCACTAGTGGCTTCTCTCGAGAAAATAGCATACGGTGGGTAAACAAATTACTGTTGGACAATTGATAAAAAGCAAATAATTATGACGATATCCAGGGCAATGGTCATGTATATAGGCATCACGTCCAAGATTAGTAGACCGACTCATGTCTGCATCTACTATATTAAGTATATGGAGAAACAGAGTAGTGCAATAAGAAAGATGAGATGATGTAGAAAAGATCTATTCATATAGGAATAGATCCCATATTTTTATCCTTAATAGCAATGATATACGTGCCTCGCTACCCCTTCTGTCACTGGGTCAGTACACCGCAAGATCGAACCCAAGCACCTCTTCCCATTGCAAGAAAAAACTATCTAGTTGGCCTAACTAAACCAAAGTTTGGGAAAAGAAATACGAGGCTATAATAATCATGCATATAAGACATCAAAGAAGGCTCAAATAATATTCATAGATAGATCTAATCATAAACTCGCAATTTATCGGATCCCAACAAACACACCGCAAAAATTCATTACATCAAATATATCTCCAGAACATCCAGGAGAACATTGTATTGAGAATCAAAAAGAGAGAGACGAAGCCATCTAGCTACTGCCTACGGATCCGTAGGTCTGTGTAAACTACCCACGCATCATCGGAGGAGCACCAATGAGGACGATGAACCCCTCCGTGATAGTGTTCCCCTCCGGCAAGGTGCCGGAAAATGGCTCTAGATTGGATCCCGTGGTTCTGGAACTTGCGGCGGCTGGAATTGTGTTTCGTCGACTCCCCTAGGGTTTCTGAACACAAGTGACAGAAGGGTTTAATACTATAACACGTATGCAATCCTTGGGGATTCATGAGTGTAGTCATTAAACGCCCAAAGTTCTTGTCTGATTATTATAATCTTAATTATCAAGGCAACCCCGCACCATGGTAGGGCCTTCGGTTGGACAACTGATTCTTGATGCATGACACGTGTCGGTCAAGATGTAATTTGGACACATCTCCCATTTTGATTCATAACAAGCACATGTCGATGGGTGACTTCCAGCGCACAAAGTAAGATCATATTTGGTCCCAACACGAATACATGGTTGTAAGCATTAAGACCTCATACCCGTACCTCTTTTTATTATAAGTGTTTCATCACAATTAGCTTTTGATTGATCCGGTCAAAAGGTGGAATTATTTCTTTGACAGAAGTTTGCTAGAGACCATCCCTTCAAGGGAACCTTCCTCTTGTGGGTTCGATAATTCGAGGTCACCTCTTTGGGGAAATAGGCGTGGAGTACCTTTACTGTATCACTAAAAAGGAAGTATCGCGATCACGACGACGCCTTTTGGCAGTTGTATTCCTCCCTGGAGGCATCGACGTGAAGCTCCAGTGCATAGCCACCTTGTGCTCTCTGCGAAAGTGCCTAAGATCAAATCTCTAGATCGGACAACAGTGACGTCTGTGACGTCGTAACCTCCATGGAGGCATTCTCTTGGAGTCACTGATCCCTCGCTGGTTGTTTGAGGTCTCGGTGGTTGGCTGATATGAAGTCTGTGGCCGCGGGTGGTGGTGGTTGGTCCTTCTTCCTCTTGCTTCCGGTGTAGGTTCGTGAGGTGTGCTTGTTGGTCTCAGCATTCGTCCAATTCCATGGAACAACAGGATGCTCTCGTCTGAAGCCGGTTTACCAAGCCTTTGATCCACCTCAAATCGCCTCGTTCCCTTTCAACACCCCTTCCCCTTTAAGGGGTATTGTCGGGTGGCAACCAGACAGCCAAGATTCTAGCGCTCTTTGCCTTGCTTGATCATATGAAAATGATAGTTCAAGTCCTCCGTGTGGGTTGTAATATGGCCAGGTTTGTAGTTCTTATTATTGTTCAGTGTGTGTGTTATTTCTCTTCCCAGTATCCCCTTGTAATTTCCCGACTCCGGTGGTTCCTCTCTTAATAAATGAAACATAGCATTTGGTACATTTCATCAAAAAGAAATACAATAGCGAGCGAAATCATCAGGAGCGAGCATGAAAACTATGGGAGCAAAACAAATGAGGAGCGCACGTGATCACACGATCTAAAGATCGATGGCAACGAATGTGTTCGTGTCTAAAATGAAAACCTGTTCGTCCGCCGTTTACATATTTCATATTGAAAATAATGTTATTGTAAAAGACATGATTGTTGGATCATAGTGATCCAAACCATCTTATATTAGTTTACAGAGGGAGTACCGAGTAAAAGTCCCTTATAATCTCAAAAAAAAAAAAAGGTGACATCTTCCCTTATAGAAAAAGAAAAACTAATAGTGGCATCCCAAAGCCATAGACTCGCGGCCGAAGCAGGCGGCCGCGGCCGCTCGGGACAAGGCGAACAGGCGGGACTCAGAGCAAGCGACTTGCGCGCGCACGGGGGGTGCCAAGAAGGACCTGGAGCTCGCGCCAACCTGGGCGATTGCTCCGATCCCATTGTCAATTTCGTTCCTGTTTGCCTCCCCGAGCCTCTCGTAACGTCAGCAGGCACCCCCCGCAAGCGCGGGCACGCCACGCGCTCGACAGAATCTCCCAGAGGGCAGAGGCGCATCCCGCGCGACAATGTCTAGGATCTGACCTTCCACTAGTCTGTACACACTGCCAGTGCTGGTACCACCACCAGCAGCAGCCTGCCTGCCCATGTAATTTAATCTTGTTTAATTTAATTAGCATGCTGTTGCTGGCTCACTTTGGTAGTTCATATTTGGTTCAGTTGCAATGTTGTAGTGAACTACTGAACAGAACTTGCTCACCGGGCTGATTACTGTCTTGCTGACTTTTGCTTCTTGTAGACTTGCGGCATTGTCCAACGGCACTAATGGCTCAAGTTCTATGAACTTAATTCGGTTGATTTTGTTGCCAAGTCGTTGCTAGTTGATGTATCGCGATTCCTATAGGTTCTGTAAGCTAGAGTGGACAGTTGAGCTGGTGTGAATACACGCGATATATGACATGCATTACAACTACTTAACTTGTTTGTGTAGAGTAAGAGTAACAAGAACAGAAGTTGCCATATAGTTTCGCAGGCCGGTCTCCTTAACCTTGCTGGATATGGTGTGTATTTACCTAGACCATAGAATAATTTGGACCTTTCTACATTTCGAATAACGCGTCATCTACATAACTACCGGTTTGACAGAATCTGCAAGGCATAGTTGCGGAGGATCGTCGCCTTGAGGTCATTGCTGGCCAGGGTACTTGGCACCTCTTGCTTGTCTGTTTTTATTATATTGTACATACTACAACCATTGGTGAGTTTACCTTCGGTTAGGGATCTCTAGGCTATAGCTCTAGTCAGAGTTCATTTCAGTGAACGGCTTTGTGCTGACCTTGTGTCGGATGAAGAGTTGGCGGGAATATAGTCCAGCTATGAAATTTCCCGCTGTTTGACTGTAGGGTTTATGTCGACGGCACTGAAATCGGCAAGGTCATCTTACCCGTGGGAGCACCCGTACAACATTAATTATCCAACAGCTACAACTCATCCTTTTCCATGGAATTCGGGCCTCATGCCTTCTGTAATCAATATAATCGCCATGACTCTGTATTCTTCTTCTCAAAGTTCGGCTGCTCCTGGCAATTTCAGGGCGGAACATCGGCGAACTTTTCAACCAGAGCATGCATATGCCGCGGATATCTCCGTCAGATAGGCGTATGACGGTCTCTGACGAGCTACGCTTCCTACTTGGGAAACCAGGCTTCAGAGTTCATACCGGCTGTCATCAAGGCGAATCAAGGCTTCTCGGCATGCTGTTCGCAATCTCGTTCCAGAATGTATGCAAGGTCAGCCTTTTGTATTGCAATTTCATGCTTGGATATCCAACATACTAAGCAGGGTTTTAGGTACATAGTGGCACTTCAGAAGGGGAAAAAAAAAAGAAGACGCAGCCGCAAATCTGAACGGCTCGAGAAGCCCGAGTGCCTACGAGAGCGCTTCAAATAGCCCCTCCTACCGCTCGTCCGCCAGACCGCCACGGCTAATTTTCTGATCAGCCAATCTCAAGTCCTCTTCCACGCTTTCCCAAGAACCCGCCACCCACACCAAGCAAATGGATCCTCGTCGGCGCTTAGGCCGATCACCACCGCGCAAGAGGGAACGCCAGGCATCACCGGCGAACTACAGCAACCGTCATCTCTGGCGCTCACCCCCTCGGGAGCGCGACTTCGCGCCCTCCTGGACAGGCGCGCCTTCTCCTCCTGCGGCCTTCTTTGAGCGGTCGCCCTCACCTCCCCTTCCTCTCCGGCACTACATCGATGACAGCCGCAAGGAGCCCTACGGCCCTCGGCCAAGATTCGAGCCATGGCACGTGTCCTCGCCTTCAGGACAACGGAGGGAGGCTGACAGCTTCGGCAATGGATTCTTGGGCCATGACTGGCCGGAGTACAGCCGCGAGGGCAACTACGGTACGCCTACAAGATTCTTGGAGCTCGCCGGTTCTTTCCCGGGGCAGAGTCGTTTCGATTGCGGCCGTGGTGATGACTTCAGGCGATCGAACCGCTCCCTGCCGCGGTCGCCAATGGACTGGGATTTTCCTCGCGGGCATTCGCCTTTCTTTGCCGACGAGCACCAGTGCTCAAGTTCAAGACCAAGGGATTGGACAGCAGCTTTGGATGACCGCAGGCGGCGTGGCTCGTCGCCGCCAGGGCACCACGAGGGACGCGGTCACGTGCAGTCGTGCGATGACACGTTCGATCGCTTCCCGGTGGAGCGCGGCCGCGGCGACGGCTTCGAGGCGGCTCCACGTCCAAGATTCTTTGAGCGACCGCATCGCACGCCCATGGAGCCCGGCGCCGAGTTCCCCGAGCGCTCCAATGCCATAATCTTGGAGGGCAAGAGGCGATGGACACCGTCTCCTCAGGATCGCCGGCGGGGAGCTCTGTTCCCGGGGTCTGACGGCCATGACCCCTGGACGCAGCGCTCCATGGAGAGACTGGGGCAGCAGAGCTCGCCTCGTGGAGACCGTGGGGGCTCGTTCCTGGAGACAGGAGACCGTGGGGAGCCCTACCCTTTGGGCCCGCCGCCTCCACACAATCTCGGGGGCGGCAGAGGGGGCTTCCCCTGGCGCCGCCGCGGCGGCGGCGGGGGCTTCCCACCACGGCGGTTCTTTCGCGGGAGGGGCGGGCTCCAGCAAACTAGGCCGCCAGGCGGCAGCGGACGCCAGCGTGTTAAGCGATAGCGTAGCGTTGGGTTAGATCGTGTATATCCTAACTATGGCAAGGATCGGTTGTGATCCTTAGCCTTGCCTTGTACTCCAAGCATTGTATATGTGTTGTTGTCTATATAATGAGAAAGCCCCACGTTGGGCAAGTCACGGCAAATACTATCGATCTTTTCGGTTTCAACTTGGTATCAGAGCGATCGTTCCGATCCGATCTCCCGAGGCTGCGCGCGATGACTACGCCCGCGCCGCAGCTTTCTGGCACCGCCGGCGCGATCATCTCCTCCTCTTCCGCTTCCTCGGCCGCCGGCATTGCCACCTCCATCCCCACCACCCTCCCCACCACCTTCAACAACACCATTACCGTCCGTCTAGATCGCTCCAACTATCTCCTGTGGAAAACCCAGGTCGTGCCTGCCATTGCCGGCCAAGGGTGGTATGGTTTCTGGGCGGGTCCTGCGCCGCCCTCCCGCCACCATCACCACGGGGACCGGGGAAACCGCCACCACGACGGCCAACCCGGAGTTCGCGCGCTGGTGGTACGCTGACCAGCGTGTCCTCTCGATCCTTGTTGGATCGATGGCGAGACATCCTCGCGCGGATGATCGGGCGCACCACGTCGGCTTGATGCAGGGCTGCGTCACCGATCTGTTTTCCGCCAAAATCGGGCGGGATCCGTCGATCCGTCGTCGATTGGCGGCGTTGAAGAAACGACATGTCCGCCGCCGACTACTACAGCAAGATGAAGGGTTTGCCGCGCCATGGCAATGGCGGGCTCCCCGTCCCGACGATGAACTGATCGACTACATCGTCGTTGGCCTTGGATCCCAATTCGAGGCACTTCAAGCTCTCGCCGTTCTCGGTGCCGCCAACGCCTCCTTGTCTCTCTCTCTGAATTTTACCCCATGTTGCTGTCTTGTGAGGCGATCCAGTGCGAACGCCCGGGCGGCGGATACTCCTCCTCCGACGCCGCAGCTCGCCATGGTGACAACAGCCGCGGTGGCGGCCGCCCCTTCGACAACACCGGGCGCTCTGGTGGTGCTCCACCGCATGGCAACGGTGGCCAACACGGTGGTGGCCACTCTGGCGGCGGCGGTGGCTCCTACAACAGTGGCCAGCAGGCCAACCGCAACACAAACCGCACCGGCGGCGGTGGAGGACAAGGCGGCGGCGGCGGTGGTGGTCAAGGCAACCGTCGCTGGCGCCCACGTTGTCAGGTCTGCAAAGCATGGGGTCACGAGGCCCTCTCCTGCAAGCAACGCTACAACGACGCCTTTCAGGCCGATGGACAGCGCTCCGGCAATACGGCCGCCTCCACCCACGGCCACAACGACCGGGTGCCTCAGACACAGCCGTGGTTCTTCGACACCGGGGCAACCGATCATCTTACCAATGACATGGACCGGCTAGGCATCCATGAACGCTACCACGGGAAGGACCAGGTTCAAACTGCAAACGGTTCAGGTATGTCTATTACGCACATTGGTCAATCTCGTTTAGCTGGTTCTTCCTTAGCCTTGAACAACATCCTTCATGTCCCTTCGTTAGCCAAAAATTTACTCTCCGTTTATCGCCTTGTTTCTGACAATAACATATTCCTTGAATTTCACAAATATTTCTTTCTTGTTAAGGACAAGGTAACGAAGAAAATCCTTCTCCGCGGTAGAAGTCGTGGCGGCCTATATCCTCTTCCGTTCGGTCGAGCCTCCCATCATGAGAAGTATGCGTCTTCTGGTGTCAAGCTCTCATCGCATCACTGGCACCAGCGTCTTGGTCATCCGTCGAATAAAGTAGTTCAAACCACTATCAAGTCCAATAATCTTCCGTGTACCCCAAACAATGAGTCTTCTATTTGTGATGCTTGTCAGCGTGCTAAGAGTCATCAATTGCCTTATGGTTATTCCACTCGTGTGTCTACTACACCTCTTGAGCTTATTCATACCGATGTTTGGGGTCCGGCGTTATCCTCTTCTGGGGGTTTTAAATACTACGTTAGTTTTATTGATGACCACAGTCGCTACTGTTGGATATACTTGCTTAAGCACAAATCCGATGTTGAGAATGTTTTCTATGTCTTTCAGAAGCACGTTGAGCGCCTCTTAAACACCACTATTCGCTACCAGGATCATTTGGGGTGGTGAGTATCACCGTCTCCATGCCTATTTTCAGCGCACCGGTATTTCCCACCGTGTGTCGTGTCCTCATACATCTCAACAAAACGGTATTGCTGAACGGAAGCATCGACATCTTGTCGAGACTGGGCTAGCTCTCCTTGCACATTCCTCTCTTCCTCTCCGGTACTGGGATGAAGCTTTTCTCACCGCATGTTATCTTATCAATAGAATGCCTACCCCAGTCATAAATCATGCCACTCCTCTTTTTCGTCTTCTCAACATAACCCCCGAGTACTCCTTCCTCCGTACATTTGGATGCGCGTGCTGGCCTAGCCTCCGCAAATATAACTCTCGTAAGTTAGAGTTTCGCTCTAAAATGTGCGTGTTCCTTGGGTATAGTCCTATGCACAAAGGCTACAAATGCCTCGATCGCAGTACCGGTCGTATCTACATATCTCGTGATGTTGCTTTCGACGAGAATGTTTTCCCGTTTGCCACTCCAGGTGCGGTGGTCGATGTGTCCCAACTGCTCCCTGTATCTTTTCCTCCCAAAGAACCAGTTGTTCAGAATGATCATGCGCGTAATTATGACATGTCTTTATTACCCGATGCTGCTCCTGGTTTTTCTTCTGGTGTTTCAGTTCAGGTACCAGCCCGGGCGATCGACGTACACGGCGCAGGACCGGTCGACGTGCATGTGCATGTCCCGCCCCCCGAGGCGCCCACTGCCTCGCTCCGGCCCGACAGCCCACGTCTGGCCCCTACCGCATCTTCGCCGAGCGCCGCTTCTGGCCCATTCGATGGGCCGCCGTCGCCCACCGCAGCTACTGGGCCAGGCGCGGACGCTGGATCGACGTCTCCAGTTGCCTGCTCCCCTGTCCTCGACCAGGGGGAGGATCCTTCGACGCCGCCCTCTGTCGCTGTCTCCTCTGCGACATCCTCCGTGCCGCCTGCTACTCCGACAGCGCCTCCACCTATGACGACGAGGCAGCGCAACAATGTGTTTCGTCCAAAGGTATGGACGGACGGTACGGTTCGGTATAACCCGTATCGCCGCGGAGCGTTTCTTGCTGTTCCGGCAACGCATCGGGTTGCTCTTTCAGAACCTGCCTGGAGGACTGCAATGGAGGCAGAGTTTGACGCTCTTCAGCGGACTCACACATGGGTACTTGTCCCTCGACCCCCCGGTACTAACATTGTTGGCAGTAAGTGGATATTCAAGACGAAGTTTCGCCCTGATGGCTCTGTTGATAAATACAAAGCCCGTCTCGTTGCTCGTGGTTTCACTCAGCAGTATGGCATCGATTATCATGACACCTTCAGTCCGGTGGTAAAACCTGTTACTGTTCGTCTTGTGCTCTCCCTCGCCGTGTCGCGTGGATGGTGTCTTCGTCAGATCGATGTCAGTAATGCGTTTCTCCATGGTTTCTTGTCAGAGGACGTGTATATGCAGCAACCTCCTGGTTTTGAGGATTCTCGGTACCCGCGACATGTTTGCAAACTTCAGCGTGCTCTCTATGGTGCGGCGGTCTCCTCGCTACCGGTATGCCCGTTTGAGTGATAAACTTCATCAGCTTGGTTTTGTTTCCAGCAAAGCAGATACCTCTCTGTTCATCTTCAATCATCAAGGTATTCAGGTCTTCATGTTGGTGTATGTTGACGACATTGTTATTGCTGGCTCTTCGGTTGCTGTTGTTGATCGTCTTGTTCAGACTCTCGCTGGCACTTTCCCTATCAAGGATCTTGGGCGTTTGGAGTATTTTCTCGGTATTGAGGCTCAATATCATTCTTCGGGACTGCTTCTTACTCAGCATAAGTACGCCCTTGATCTTCTGCATCGTGCTAACATGGAGAGTTGTCGTTCAGTTACCACCCCAATGTCATCCACGGATAAACTCTCACGTGCTGCTGGTACTGTGCTTTCTGCTGACGATGCGTTTAAATACCGGAGCTTGGTTGGAGGTTTGCAGTATCTCACTTTGACGCGGCCAGACATTTCTTTTGCTGTCAACAAAGTTTGCCAGTTTCTGTCTCAACCAACCACTGTTCATTATGAAGCTGTCAAGCGTATCCTTCGGTATGTCAAGGGTACTGTCTCTACGGGCTTGCGGTTTGTCAGTTCCCCTTCGTCTGCTCTTCACATCTATACTGATGCTGATTGGGCCGGTTGTTTAGACGATCGGCGCTCCACTGGCGGTTTTGCTATCTTCTTTGGTCCGAACCTTGTCTCATGGAGCTCTCGTAAGCAACCCACTGTCTCTCGTTCAAGTACCGAAGCTGAATACAAAGCCCTGGCCAATGGCACTGCCGAGGCTACCTGGATCCAGTATGTGCTGCGAGAGCTTGGCGTGCATCTCTCCACACCACCGGTCCTATGGTGTGACAATCTCGGCGCTACGTACTTATCGGCGAATCCGGTTTTCCATGCACGTACCAAGCATATTGAGATTGACTTCCATTTCGTTCGCGAGAAGGTGGCCATGGGCGCTCTTCATGTTCGGTTCATTGCGTCTGGTGATCAACTTGCAGACGTGTTCACTAAACCTGCTACTCATCTCACTCTCCGTCGGTTTCAGTCCAATCTAAACCTTGTTCACGTCGGTTCAGATTGAGGGGGAGTGTTAAGCGATAGCGTAGCGTTGGGTTAGATCGTGTATATCCTAACTATGGCAAGGATCGGTTGTGATCCTTAGCCTTGCCTTGTACTCCAAGCATTGTATATGTGTTGTTGTCTATATAATGAGAAAGCCCCACGTTGGGCAAGTCACGGCAAATACTATCGATCTTTTCGGTTTCAACTCAGCGATCGCCTCGCCAGAGCTCGGTACTCCCTGCGCTGCGCACTAAGCCTGAAGCATCGGGCGGCAGCGGCCGCCAGAGCTCGGTACTCCCTGCGCTGCGTACTGGGCCTGAAGCGCCGGGCGGCAGCCGACGCAAGGCATTTCCCCGGAAGAGGTCGGAGAAGCAAGTGGCAGGTGCTATCAAGTCGACAGGAGTCGAGGAGCCGGAGCGTCCTTGGGAATCTAAGCATGATGATTCAAATGGGGCGGTCAGACCAGAAGCTGCAGATAATGAAGGGGCGATCAAGCCAGAAGCTACGGTGGATGAAGGAGATGGGAGTGTCACCTCTGGTCTGATTGCAGGGATGTGCACAGATGTACAGAAAGGCTACCTCCGTCTCACCGGGCCTCCAGATGCAACAAAGGTAAGACTTTCAGTGAACTGTAGTTGAATTGCTACTGGTATGAGTGTTGTGAAAGAAGATGCCTTGAAATCATAGTTCCCAGATCCCACTTGCCGTCCATCTTTTATCGGACCGTGTTATTGATCCCATGTTGTAGCTCAGCATCAGTCATTAGCCGTTTAATAGCTGCTCGCAGATTGCATTGTATGTTAGTATATCTCCTGGATAGAAATTTTCTGCTACAGCCAAACTTGACTAATGTCTGTCTGCTATATTAGATGTAGGAAAGATTTTGTAGCTTCGATCATTTATGTATGACATCTGTTTTTTGACTGTATATGTATATGAAGTCTTCATTGACTGATTCTTGTGCAAATCTGGCTATGAGCCATTGATTTCTGCTGTAGTATGTCAAATACTGTAGCTATACAGTAACCACCACTATGGATTTCCTATCTTATTTAGTACTATTATTTGTGAAGTTCAAGTTTCTGAATGTCAGAGCCAAATACTGTAGTTATGCAGTAACCACTACTCATGTTTCTCTGAATTCCTTTTCTTCCTTTGATATACTTTTATTTTCCTTTTGCTACTTCTAAACAGCAATTGACCTCTTTTCCTGTCTTTCAGATAAGACCAAAGCTTGTACTTGTAGAAGCCCTGAAGTTTGTCCAGGTCTCAAGTAAAGACTACAATTTTAAAACAGATCAACTCAAATCAATTCGTCAAGATATGACTATCCAGAACATAGAGGATGAACTTTCTGTGCAGGTTATTCCCACAAATTCTATTTTCCCTATTTCACTTGTGGCACCGGACTACATTGTTGTTCTAACATATTCTTTTCTCTTCTACAACCATTTTCTACCTTTTCAGGTTTATGAGTATCATGCAAGACTTGCGTTGTGCAATCAAGATATGGCTGAACTTAACTTGGTTAGTACTCCTTGAGATACATTAAAGAATACTTGGTTTGAGATATATTAAATAATACTCCCTCTGTAAACTAATATAAGAGCATTTAGATCACTAAAATAGTGATCTAAACGCTCTTATATTAGTTTACGGAGGGAGTACTTGGTTTGAGATGTATGGCAAATCTGTTATGTTTGTCTTCTATGCATCATTAGCTATTTGTGGCTGTCCATGAGTTAGAATTGGTACCTTTTTTGCATATATAATCAGCAAGTTCAAACTTATCAGAATTAGAATTCGGGAAAACATGTTCTTTATGTGAAATTGTTCTCTAGCCCTGCTACAGCTCCCTTTTTTTCGTACGTAATGTGATTATTTGCACACACTTATCTCATGGTATTGCTCTTGCGTGCTTCTTGGATTTTCAGTGCCTCACGAAGCTGCACTGCCTCTATGGGAATAAGCGGAATGGTGGCCATCAGGGTGAATTTGCAGCTTATGATATATTACTGTCTGCGATTCAAGATAAAAATACTGAACTGATGTCGAAACTAGGAAGGTATATATTTATTCTTTCACTGTGACATAAAAAGTAAACACAGTAGGGTTAGTACAGTTAAACTAAATAGCATGGATAGGTTCACTGGCAAAGTTATGTAGGTATGTTGTATACCCTTGTTCTATTAGTGTCATGATTGGAATGTAACAAAAGTTTTCAAAACAAACACAACCTGCTCAAATAAATGCTGTTAACCGTGGCTGTGAACTGATCTTTTAACATTCATCAAAATCAGATAACATACTGGTGTATGATTGTCTAGAAATAAGACCGGCTCCTGTAACTCAACCAGACAGCCATTATATGTCACCTGCCACTGCACCTTATGGCAACTTAAGTAATCTTTTGCACAAAAGCCCTAATGCATTATGCAAGTAAGGTATCGAATCTGAATAACTGCTCCAATGTTTTGCCACTAATTAAAGACCACACTGTTCCTTTTGTTTCCTAGGCTGTCAAGCGACCTGAAACAGCAAGAAGCCGTGAAGCATGCCAAAGAAGTGGCACACAGTATACAGACAAGAAATTATGCATCATTTTTCAAACTCTACAAGGTGGCTCCAAACCTCAATGGCTACCTGATGGGTAAGTTAAAATCTTTCCTAGACTTTCTTATGCAAATGGTCATCAAATATGTGGTTACTATGTTGATAACAACCGTTGGTTACCTTTTATGCTAATTGTAGTTAATGGTAACATGCTTACGATTTTGTAGGTATCTGCTTTGAGAAGATGAGATTTGAAGGTTTAAAATGCATGGCAAAGGCCTACGCAACCAAGATACCTGTCAAATACATATCCAAAATCTTAGGTTTTGCTGCAATTGACGAAAGTGTCAATTGGCTTAAAAGTCATGGTGCTGTTTTATCATCCTTCGAGAATGGGGAGATGGCTTTACTGCCAAAGGTACCTATCTCGCATTATACCTTTGTACATTTAGCCAATCGCCGCATTTACTCCAGCTACTAGCTTTCAGGATCCCCCAGGGTTCATTTTTTGCTACCTAGCTGACAGAAAATTATCTGTTCATTCTTTGTTTCTGACCTGAAGGCAATGTGGCCTGTAGCTTTGTTAAATCCTGAAATGAACACTACATGCTCTGAATTGTTCATCATTCAAACACATGATGCATATGTAATTGTAGATTGCACGATGGGTCTGCACTTATGTAATCAACGGATAGTGCGCTGACAAAAGGCTCGAGGTTGAGGTTGTTATAGAAATGGATATAGCTTTTGCCGCTCTGTTGCCAGCATGTTATTTATCTGCTGCTATTCAAATCACGGGGTATATTTCCTATCAGATTGCTACCAGATTTCTGAAACTAGTGACTCCGGAAGGGTTAACCAAAACTGTAAGCCTAATGCTGCAGCCTAACACATGCCTTGCCATTTTGCAGGACTCTACAGCTCTCGTCTCTACGCCAGTTGTTGCTGCTGACGGTATTCGTGCTTTCCAAGCCCGCTGATCTGATCCGCCGTTCGAAGTGAAGAATCACTGATCGTAACTCCTCTGCTCAAGAATGGTGCTTGATAACGCTGAAACGATGTAGCTCTTGGTGAACTCATCACTTGTTGTATGTCCTCCCTGATGTTACTACAGAAACTTAGCTTGGCTCCTGTTGGTTGGCTCAGTAGCTTAGCTTGAACAGATTGATTTCTTTTTTCAGCTCTTGGATCTGCCATTGCGGCTTGCATGTGGTTGAGCAAGAATATGGGTCCCCATGTAGTAACATTGTTAATATGTGAAGTAGTAGTTGTCGTGGTAACTCGTCGTTTTAAGCGTCTGCCGGGTGATATTCACTTTCTTAAAAACTTGGAAATGTTGAATGAAGAGCTCATTCGGGCAAAGTAACGATGTTCCTTATGGAACAACTTTTCATATCAGATGTTTTTCTGTCAGTCCACGGTCGCTCTCGCTGGCGTGCTGAGCGACCGTCAAACCTTTTCCTATCCTTGGGGCTCCTAGAACAGCCGACCGTCCTATTCCGCGCTATATTCAGCAGCGTTAAGAGCTGATGTGAACTCTTCAGATTTCCTTTGGCAAGGACAAATTTGCCCGTTTAACTGCAGTCTGTGGTTTGAACTACTCATTTCTGTCAGGTTAGCATTTGCTAGATCTCCGGACTCCACTAGGTAAACATTTGCAATGCAAGTTGATTTTGGATCCGAATTATTTGTGTAGTACTCATATCACCTGCTGCAGCTGTGAGAGCCAGAATGGCTGGTAAGAACTTGCAGCACCCAGCAGAGTAGAAGATGCAACCGCAAGGGTCTGGAGATGCTTAAAACACTCAGGGCACAGCAGTTGCTATCAGAAACCCGCTGGTTTTTTCCTTCACATAAGTTCTCCCTTGTGCTGAGCTTGCCATTGACCCAGAGCCGCGGGAAAAAAAATTGTGAGCCGAGAAAAACTGCGAAGTACTCCCTCTGTCCCATAATATAAGACGTTTTTGCAAGCTAAAACAACTTGCAAAAACATCTTATATTGTGGGACGGAGGGAGTACATTTTAGAGGCCCCGGCGCATTTCATAATCTCCGGGCATTGCTCATGGGAAAACACACACAGCTGCCGCTGCCGAGCTCCGGTAACCGAACAATCAAAGCCCAGAAATAATAATACCTCTTGACCAAAAAAGAAACTTTGAGATATAGCACTCAAAAGGCTAATTGGAGATGCCATCATACATAATTAATCAGCATTACAAGCTTGCAAGGACCGTACAACGGTACAAGTGCCTAGCGCCTAGCATCCGTGGGTTTTGCCAAATTATTTATAACTGCACCTCTGAATCACCGGACACGTCATCAGCATCGCGACTAAATACTCGAGCTGGAAGGACCCAAAAAATCCCAGCAAACTATAGAAGGAACTAATCGCAGTAGCGTGGCCGCGACGCATATCATAATCTAGTTGACATTGTGGAAGGAGTCGATGATGGCATCGGCAAGGTACTCGCACTTCGCCAGGCTCAACCCCGCCAACTCACCAGCTTTCAAAGGATATGCGGGTAAGAATTTTTGGGCAGATTCAATAATCATATGCCAGTAGCCCTCGAGTCTTGAAGCAGTTGGTCCAACTGATTTAAGAGTCGTTACTTTGTTAGGTACTCACGGAGAGGAGTAAAAAGTTATCCAAGGAGCTTGAAGAATGCCGAACAGAGCTGTCTGCTGCTACTGCCGAACTTGAAGATTTAAAGAAATCCAAGAAGGCACCTGATGGTAAGTGCAACAGTAGTTCGGTGATAAGGCTCCGTGAATACAACGAGGTTTCCTAATTATGCTTGTGTCTCGTTGGTAGGCTCGACAGATCGGCTGGAGGAGAAGCTAAGGGTTGCTCAAGCAGATAAACAACATGCCAAAGGGCAAGAAGCCGTTGGTCAACGTGTTTTGACACGGACCATTAATGAGAAGAACAAACTTTAGGATGCCAACATCAAGCGGGCCGAAAAACTGAAGGATTTGAGAGCCCAATTATCGGATGCTTTGAAGGAGAACAAGAAATTGAAAGGCGACATATTCAATATGCATTGTAACCTATTAGTCAAGAATGGTCCCTATTTGAAATTTTGACAAGTTTGCTTCTGTAGGTGTGCTAACCGGTCGTCCCGAAGGAGAAGTGTCCGGATTCCAAGGCGACCTGCTACAAGAGCTGTCCAAAGTGCATGAGCGAGCTCGAAAGGCAACAAGGAACATGGCTAAGGCGTTATGGCCATCTAATTCCCCTCTAGGAAGTATGGATGAGCTTGCGAATTTATTCAAGGGAGTTCGTCACCGTTTGGAGCTATGGAAGATATCAGCATGTCGGGAAGGCGCTCGAGAAGCCTGGGCCATGGTAAAAACACGATATACCAAGCTTGATCCGAATTATATGGCCCGGGTCGGACCTCGGGGACCAGATGGACAAGAAATCCCTGTTAGCTTAGTGTATGACGAAGTGAAAATGGCAGCTAAGTTTTCTCAATAGGATTGTAAACTAGACAACCTACTAGAGGGTCTAGAGGAAGAGTAAGTTTTTGAGTCCAAGTAGTAATGTACTTCATCAACAAACTTTTCTCCAGCCGAATTGTAAAACGATTGTCATGGTAGACTTTCCGCTTCGACCTCCAAAGCCATATGTTTAGAGTGTTTTCGAATATTTTAGACCATTGGTAAGCACCAAGGTATGTTCGGAAACTAGGCGGTCCGGTCATAGTTGCTTGAACAGACAAGTTGTATTCGGGGAGTTCTGTTATACTACATTTGATCGTAAGAAACATCTTCAAGAGAGAATAGTTCCATTAAGGGTTCCTTTCCCTGTGCCAGCATGCATTTTCGCGCATACATAAACTGTGATGGGGAGATCACAGTACACTTTATAATATGGGGGCGTATATTGCAACGTGGGCAGTTTGTCTCTTGTCCGCCGATCGATTATTCCCTTAAGAATGCTAGCTTTCGGCTTCACCCGTCTGAGGTACACATCCGGATAACCCGTCTGTAACAATGACAGAGGTGCTCCCTTTATGCCCTAGCCAAACAAGAGGGAATGTAGTGTTGGGGAACGTAGTAATTTCAAAATTTTCCTACGCACACGCAAGATCATGGTGATGATATAGCAACGAGAGGGAAGAGTGTCCGTCTACGTACCCTCGTGGTATGGCGAGCGAAGCGCTATGACAACGCTGTTGATGTAGTCGTGCGTCTTCACGATCCGACCGATCCAAGTACCGAGCGTCGGCACCTCCGAAGTTCTACACACGCTCAGCTCGATGGCGATCTCCGGCCTCCGATCCAGCCGAGCTCGGAGATGAGTTCCGTCGGACGACGGCGTGGTGGCGATGATGATGTTCTACGGCGCGGGCTTCGCCTAAACTCCGCGACGATATGACCGAGGTGGAATATGGTGGAGGGGCACCGACACGGCTAAGGATTGATCCGTAGATCAACTTGTGTGTCCTAGGGTGCCCCCCTACCCCCGTATATAAAGGAGGGAGGGAGGAGGAGGCCGGCCCAAGGGGGGCGCGCCATAGAGGAGGGGAAACCTACTCCAAGTAGGTTTCCCCCTTTCCTTATCTTATTTGGAGGGGGAAGGAAAGAGTACTAGTATTAGGAATAAGTACTAGTAGTAGTAATAGGAAGAGGGGGGAAGGAGAAAGGAAAGGGGGGGCCGGCCCCCTTCCCCACTTCCGATTGGGCTGGGGGGCCGCGCCCCCCTCCCTTGTTCCTTCTCCCTTCTTCCTATATGGGCCCAATAAGGCCCATATACCTCCCGGGGGGTTCCGGTAACCTCCCGGTAGCTCCAAACTTCTCCGGAACCTTTCCGGTGTCCAAATATATCCGTCCAATATATCAATCTTTATGTCTCGACCATTTCGAGACTCCTCGTCATGTCCGTGATCATATCCGGGACTCCGAACAAACTTCGGTACATCAAAATACATAAACTCATAATATAACTGTCATTGAAACCTTAAGCGTGCGGACCCTACGGGTTCGAGAACTATGTAGACATGACCTAGAACTATTCTCGGTCAATAACCAATAGCGGGACCTGGATGCCCATATTGGCTCCTACATATTCTACGAAGATCTTTATCGGTCAAACCGCATAACAACATACGTTGTTCCCTTTGTCATCGGTATGTTACTTGCCCGAGATTCGATCGTCGGTATCCAATACCTAGTTCAATCTCGTCACCGGCAAGTCTCTTTACTCGTTATGTAATGCATCATCCTGTAACCAACTCATTGGTTACATTGCTTGCAAGGCTTATAATGATGTGCATTACCGAGAAGGCCCAGAGATACCTCTCCGACAATCGGAGTGACAAAACCTAATCTCGAAATACGCCAACTCAACATGTACCTTCGGAGACACCTGTAGTACTCCTTTATAATCACCCGATTCGTTGTGACGTTTGGTAGTACCAAAGTGCTCCTCCGTAAACGGAGTTGCATAATCTCATAGTTACAGAACATGTATAAGTCATGAAGAAAGCAATAGCAACATACTAAGCGATCAAGTGCTAAGCTAACGGAATGGGTCAAGTCAATCACATCATTCTCCTAATGATGTGATCCCGTTAATCAAATGACAACTCTTTTGTCCATGGCTAGGAAACATAACCATCTCGATAAGCGAGCTAGTCAAGTAGAGGCATACTAGTGACACTATGTTTGTCTATGTATTCACACATGTATTATGTTTCCGGTTAATACACTTCTAGCATGAATAATAAACATTTATCATGAAATAAGGAAATAAATAATAACTTTATTATTGCCTCTAGGGCATATTTCCTTGAGCTCCCACTTGCACTAGAGTCAATAATCTAGTTCACATCGCCATGTGTTTTAACACCAATATTCATATCTCATATGATTAACACCCATAGTTCACATCATCATGTGACCAACATCCAAAGGGTTTACTAGAGTCAATAATCTAGTTCACATCGCTATGTGATTAACACCCAAAGAGTACTAAGGTGTGATCATGTTTTGCTCGTGAGAGAAGCTCAGTCAACGGGTCTGTCACATTCAGAGCCGTATGTATTTTGCAAATATTCTATGCCTACAATGCTCTTGCGGAGCTACTCTAGCTAATCGCTCCCACTTTCAATATGTATCCAGATTGAGACTTAGAGTCATCTGGATCGGTGTGAAAACTTGCACCGAGATAACTTTTACGACGGGCTCTTTTATCACTTCCATAATCGAGAAATATTTCCTTAGTCCTCACTAAGGATATTCTTGACCAATGTCCATGATCTACTCCTAGATCACTATTGTACTCCTTGTCAAATCTGAGCAAGGTATACAATAGGTGCGGTACATAGCATAGCATACTTTATAGAACCTATGGTGAGGCATAGGGAATGACTTTTCATTCTCTTTCTATTTTCTCTTTGTGGTCGGATTTGAATCTTACTCAATTTCATACCTTTGCAACACGGCAAGAACTCTTTCTTTGATCGCTCCATTTTGAACTACTTCAAAATCTTGTCAAGGTATGTACTCATTGAAAATCTTATCAAGCGTCTTGATCTATCTCAATAGATCTTGATGCTCAATATGTATGTAGTTTTACCGAGGTCTTTCTTGAAAAACTCTTATTCAAGTATCCTTTCATGCTTTGCGAATAATTCTACTTTATTTCCGATCAGCAATATGTCATTCACATATACTTATCGAAATGCAGTAGTGCTCCCACTCACTTTCTTGTAAATACAGGCTTCACCGCAAGTCTCATAATACTATATGCTTTGATCAACTTATCAAAGCGTATATTCCAACTCGAGATGCTTGCACCAGTCCATAGATGGATTGCTGGAGCTTGCACATTTTGTTAGCACCTTTAGAATTAACAAAACCTTTCTGGTTGTATCATATACAACTCTTCTTTAATAAATTCATTAAGGAATGTAGTTTTGACATCCATTTGCCAAATTTCATAAAATGTGGCAATTGCTAACATGATTCGGACAGACTTTTAAGCATCGATACGAGTAAGAAAATCTCATCGTATTCAACACCTTGAACTTTGTCAAAACCTTTTTCGACAAGTCTAGCTTTGTAGATAGTAACACTACTATCAACGTCCGTCTTCCTCTTGAAGATCCATTTATTCTTAATGACTCACCGATCATCGGGCAAGTCAATCAAAGTCTACACTTTGTTCTCATACATGGATCATATCTCGATTTCATGGCCTCAAGCCATTTCGTGGAATCTGGGCTCATCATCGCTTCCTCATAGTTCGTAGGTTCATCATGGTCTAGTAACATGACTTCCGAACATGATTACCGTACCACTCAGTGCGGATCTTACTCTGAAGACCTACGAGGTTTGGTAGCAACTTGATCTCAAGTTTGATGATCATCATCATTAACTTCCTCACTAATTGGTGTAGGAATCACTCGGAACTGATTTACGTGATGAACTACTTTCCAATAAGGGAGAAGGTACAATTACCTCATCAAGTTCTACTCTCCTCCCACTCACTTCTTTCGAGAGAAACTCCTTCTCTGGAAAGGATCCATTTTAGCAACGAATGTATTGCCTTCGATCTGTGATAGAAGGTGTACCCAACAATTTCCTTTGGGTATTCTATGAAGACGCACTTCTCCGATTTGGGTTCGAGCTTATCAGATGAAACTTTTTCACATAAGCATCGCAGCCCCAAACTTTAAGAAACAACAGCTTAGGTTTCTTCGCTAAACCATAGTTCATACGGTGTCGTCTCAACGGATTTAGATGGTGCCCTATTTTAAAACGTGAATGCAGCTGTCTCTAATGCATAACCCCAAAACGATAGTGGTAAAGAGATATCATAGATTGCACCATATCAAATAAAGTGCGGTTCTGACGTTCGGACACACCATAACGATGTGGTGTTCGGTGGCGTGAGCTGTGAAACTATTCCACATTGTTTTAATTGAAGATCAAACTTGTAACTCAAATATTTGTCTCGCGATCGATCGCGAAACTTTATTTTCTTGTTACGATGATTTTTCCACTTCACTCTGAAATTCTTTGAACCTTTCAACTATTTCGGACTTATGTTTCATCAAGTAGATATACCCATATCTGCTCAAATCATCTTGTGAAGGTCGAAAATAACGATACTTGCCACGAGCATCAAGACTCATTGGATCGCATACATCGGTATGTATTATTTCCAATAAGTCAAGAGCTTCGTTCCATTGTTCCGAGAACGGAGTTTTAGTCATCTTGCCCAAAAGGCACGGTTCGCAAGCATCAAATGATTCATAACCAAGTGATTCCGAAAATCCATCTTTATGGAGTTTCTTCATGCGCTTTACACCGATATGACCCAAACGGCAGTGCCACAAATAAGTTGCACTATCATTATTAACTTTGCATCTTTTGGCATCAATTTTATGAATATGTGTATCACTACAATCGAGATCCAACAAACCATTTTCATTGGGTGTATGACCATAGAAGGTTTTATTCATGTAAACAGAACAACAATTGTTCTCTAACTTAAATGAATAACCGTATTGCAATAAACATGATCAAATCATATTCATGCTCAACACAAACACCAAATAACACTTATTTAGGTTCAACACAAATCCCGAAAGTGTAGGGAGTGTGCGATGATGATCATATCAATCTTGGAACCACTTCCAACAAACATCGTCACTTCACCCTTAACTAGTTTCTGTTTATTCTGCAACTCCCGTTTCGAATTACTAATCTTAGCAACCGAACAAGTATCAAATACTCAGGGGCTACTATAAACACTAGTAAGGCACACATCAATAACCTGTATGTCAAATATACACTTGTTCACTTTGCCATCCTTCTTACCCACCAAATATTCAGGCACTTCCGCTTCGGTGACCATTTCCTTTGCGATAGAAGCACTTAGTCTCGTGCTTAGGACCAGACTTGGGTTTCTTCACTTGAGCAGCAACTTGCTTGCCGTTCTTCTTGAAGTTCCCTTCCTTTCCTTTGCCTTTTCTTGAAACTAGTGATCTTGTTAACCATCAACACTTGATGCTCTTTTCTTGATTTCTACCTTCGCGATCTCAACATCGCGAAGAGCTCGGGAATAACTTTTGTCATCCCTTGCATATTATAGTTCATCACGAAGTTCTAGTAACTTAGTGATGGTGACTAGAGAATTCTGGCAATCACTATCTTATCTGGAAGATTAACTCCCACTTGATTCAAGTGATTGAAGTACCCAGACAATCTGAGCACATGCTCACTAGTTGAGCGATTCTCCTCCATCTTTTAGCTATAGAACTTGTTGGAGACTTCATATCTCTCAACTCGGGTATTTGCTTGAAATATTAACTTCAATCCCTGGAACATCTCTTATGGTCCATGACGTTCAAAACGTCTTTGAAGTCCCGATTCTAAGCCGTTAAGCATGGTGCACTAAACTATCAAGTAGTCATCATATTGAGCTAGCCAAACGTTCATAACGTCTGCATCTGCTCTTGCAATAGGTCTGTCACCTAGCGGTGCATCAAGGACATAATTCTTCTGTGCAGCAATGAGGATTAACCTCAGATCACGGATCAAATCCGCAACATTGCTACTAACATTTTCAACACAGTTTTCTCTAGGAACATATCAAAATAAACATATGAAAGCAACAACGCGAGATATTGATCTACAACATAATTTGCAAAATACTATCAGGACTAAGTTCATGATAAATTTAAGTTCAATTAATCATATTACTTAAGAACTCCCACTTAGACAGACATCTCTCTAGTCATCTAAGTGATCACGTGATCCAAATCAACTAAACCATGTCCGATCATCACGTGAGATGGAGTAGTTTCAATGGTGAACATCTCTATGTTGATCATATCTACTATATGATTCACGCTCGACCTTTCGGTCTCCGTGTTCCGAGGCCATATCTGTATATGCTAGGCTCGTCAAGTATAACTCGAGTATTCGCGTGTGCAACTGTTTTGCACCGTTGTATTTGAGCGTAGAGCCTATCACACCCGATCATCACGTGGTGTCTCGACGAAGAACTTTCGCAACGGTGCATACTCGGGAGAACACTTCTTGATAATTAGTGAGAGATCATCTTAAAAGCTACCGTCAAACAAAACATAATAAGATGTATAACGAGATAAACATCATATGCAATCAAAATATGTGACATGATATGGCCATGATCATCTTGCGCTTTGATCTTCATCTCCAAAATCTCATCATGATCTCTATCGCCACCGCACGACACCATGATCTTCATCATCTTGATCTATATCAATGTGTCATCACATGGTCGTCTCACCAACTATTGCTCTTGCAACTATTGCTATCGCATAGCGATAAAGTAAAGCAATTATTTGGCACTTGCATCTTATGCAACAAAGAGACAACCATAGAGCTTACGCGATTGTCGATAACTTCAACAAAACATGATCATCTCATACAACAACTTATAGCTCATCACGTTTTGACCATATCACATCACAACATGCCCTGCAAAAACAAGTTAGGCGTCCTCTACTTTGTTGTTGCAAGTTTTACGTGGCTGCTACGGGCTTAAGCAAGAACCAATCTCACCTACGCATCAAAACCACAACGATAGTTTGTCAAATAGACTCCGTTTTAACCTTCGCAAGGACCGGGCGTAGCCACACTCGGTTCAACTAAAGTTGGAGAAACCGACACCGCCAGCCACACGTGTGCAAAGCACGTCGGTAGAACCAGTCTCGCGTAAGCGTCTGGCGTAATGTCGGTCCGGCCGCTTCATCCAACAATACCGCTGAACCAAAGTATGACATGCTGGTAGGCAGTATGACTTATATCGTCCACAACTCACTTGTGTTCTACTCGTGCATATAACATCAACGCATAAAACCTAGGCTTGGATGCCACTGTTGGGGAACGTAGTAATTTCAAAATTTTCCTACGCACACGCAAGATCATGGTGATGATATAGCAACGAGAGGGAAGAGTGTCCGTCTACGTACCCTCGTAGACCGTAAGCGGAAGCGTTATGACAACGCGGTTGATGTAGTCGTACGTCTTCATGATCCGACCGATCCAAGTACCGAACGTACGGCACCTCCGAGTTCTACACACGTTCAGCTCGATGACGATCTCCGGCCTCCGATCCAGCCGAGCTCCGGAGATGAGTTCCACAAGACGACGGCGTGGTGACGATGATGATGTTCTACCGGCGCAGGGCTTCGCCTAAACTCCGCGACGATATGACCGAGGTGGAATATGGTGGAGGGGGCACCGCACACGGCTAAGGAACGATCCGTAGATCAACTTGTGTGTCCTAGGGTGCCCCCTACCCCCGTATATAAAGGAGGGAGGGAGGAGGAGGCCGGCCCAAGGGGGGCGCGCCATAGAGGAGGGGGAAACCTACTCCAAGTAGGTTTCCCCCTTCCTTATCTTATTTGGAGGGAAGGAAAGAGTACTAGTATTAGGAATAAGTACTAGTAGTAGTAATAGGAAGAGGGGAAGGAGAAAGGAAGGGGGGCCCCCTCCCAATTCGGATTGGGCTGGGGCGCGCCTCCCTTGTTCCTTCTCCTTCTTCCTATATGGGCCCAATAAGGCCCATATACCTCCCGGGGTTCCAGTAACCTCCGGTAGCTCCAAACTTCTCCTAACCTTTCCGGTGTCCAAATATATCCGTCCAATATATCAATCTTTATGTCTCGACCATTTCGAGACTCCTCGTCATGTCCTTGATCATATCCGGGACTCCGAACAAACTTCGGTACATCAAAATACATAAACTCATAATATAACTGTCATTGAAACCTTAAGCGTGCGGACCCTACGGGTTCGAGAACTATGTAGACATGACCTAGAACTATTCTCGGTCAATAACCAATAGCGGGACCTGGATGCCCATATTGGCTCCTACATATTCTACGAAGATCTTTATCGGTCAAACCGCATAACAACATACGTTGTTCCCTTTGTCATCGGTATGTTACTTGCCCGAGATTCGATCGTCGGTATCCAATACCTAGTTCAATCTCGTCACCGGCAAGTCTCTTTACTCGTTCTGTAATGCATCATCCTGTAACCAACTCATTGGTTACATTGCTTGCAAGGCTTATAATGATGTGCATTACCGAGAAGGCCCGGAGATACCTCTCCGACAATCGGAGGACAAAACCTAATCTCGAAATCGCCAACTCAACATGTACCTTCGGAGACACCTGTAGTACTCCTTTATAATCACCCGATTACGTTGTGATGTTTGGTAGTACCCAAAGTGCTCCTCCGTAAACGGAGTTGCATAATCTCATAGTTACGAGGAACATGTATAAGTCATGAAGAAAGCAATAGCAACATACTAAGCGATCAAGTGCTAAGCTAACGGAATGGGTCAAGTCAATCACATCATTCTCCTAATGATGTGATCCCGTTAATCAAATGACAACTCTTTTGTCCATGGCTAGGAAACATAACCATCTCTGATAAACGAGCTAGTCAAGTAGAGGCATACTAGTGACACTATGTTTGTCTATGTATTCACACATGTATTATGTTTCCGGTTAATACACTTCTAGCATGAATAATAAACATTTATCATGAAATAAGGAAATAAATAATAACTTTATTATTTCCTCTAGGGCATATTTCCTTCATGTAGGGCATAAGCACAAGAGCCAGGCAACCCCACTTGGCAAAAACTTAAGTCATAAAGGTGCATATAATGGCGAAGACAGGACACATATGAGTAGACAACACATATATACGGTGAGCTTGACACTCCAAAATAATAATCAAAATAAGCTTCTGTAAAAAGAACCCCCCAGGTGATAAGGGGTGTCTACATTTGATGATGTATAGCCCTCGGGTGTACGGTTGATCCGAACACTGGTAGAAGTTGTAAAAACTGAAAAATAGAAAAGAGGGGTCAAAAAGAGAAAAGACGAGAGAAAAAAGTTACAAGTGTGGATTTAGGCGTAGAATCTACAGAGCCGAGCGGCGTTCCATGGGTTTGGCTCTAAACGATTATCCGAAGCATTGCGCAGGTGATAGGCTCCTCCAGTGGGAACTTCATCTATGATGAAGGGACCCTCCCATTGGGCCTTGAGCTTGTCCTTTTTCTTCTCTGGTAGGCGCAGGACGAGTTCACCGACATTATAAGTCCTTGCCCGTACTTCCCTGCTTTGATATCGTCGGGCTTGCTGTTGGTAAAATGTGGAATGGGCCTTCGCAACGTCGCGCTCCTCCTCCAAGCCATCCAGATCATCCTGCCGATCGAGCTCAGCCTCCCTCTCTTCATACATGCACACTCGAGGTGAGTCATGAATAATGTCACAAGGCAGTACTGCCTCGGCGTCGTACACCATGAAAAAAGGTGTTTATCCGGTCGTGCGATTGGGTGTGGTACGCAGCCCCCAGAGTACGGAATCGAGTTCTTCAACCCAGTGCTTGTCTGATTCGCGCAAGGATCGTACTAGTCTGGGTTTAATGCCGCTCATGATCAAGCTATTAGCCCGCTCGACCTGATCATTTGTCTGAGGGTGATATACAGAGGCGTAATCGAGCTTAATGCCCAAATTAGCGCACTAGGTTTTTACCTCACCGGACGTAAAGTTAGAACCGTTGCCAGTAATGATACTAGCGATACACCATAACGGTGCACCACACCGGATATGAAGTCTATAACTGGTCCGGCCTCGGTCATTTTGACAGGTTTGGCTTCTATCCACTTTAGTGAATTTGTCGACCATAACCAGTAAATATTTCTTCTTATGGCTTCCCCCTTTAAGGGGTCTGACCATGTCGAGCCCCCAGACCGCAAAAGGCCACGTAATGGGGATTGTTCGCAAAGCAGTGGGTGGCATGTGGCTTTGATTTGCTAAAAGCTGGCATCCAACACATCATTGTACAAGGCCTTGCGCGTCTGCTCGGGGTGTGGGCCAAAAGAAACCCATACAGAAGGCCTTACTTACAAGAGCCCGAGCAACGGCATGATGGCCACCAATACTAGCGTGTATTTCGGCCAAGAGCTGTCGTCCTTCTTCTTCGGAGATACACCGTTGTAAGACTTTGGTTGTACTTTTCTTGTACAGTTCCCCCTCGTGAACTTTGTAAGTCTTCGAACGTCGAAAAATGCGACGGGCCTCCGTTTGATCATCAGGGAGCTCGTTCCTAGTAAGGTAGGCGAGGAAAGGTTCGGTCCACGGGGCGATGACAGCCATGATTTTGTGGGTCGATGGTGTTATCTTGATGTTCGAACCCCCGATGATATCGGAGTTGTGTTTGGAATCTGGGGGTATGGTTGGCTCTGGAACAATGTTGCCGCTGCCATCCTGCCACACTACGGATGGCTTAAAAAGCCTCTCAACAAAGGTGTTAGGTGGGATGGGGTCACGTTTAGCACCCATGGAGGCAAGTATGTCCGCCGCTTGATTACTCTCTCGAGCCACATGATGAAACTCGAGCCCTTCAAATCAAGCTGAAATTTTGAGTATGACATTACGATAAGCCGCCATCTTCGAATCTTTTGCATCGAAGTCTCCATTTATCTGAGATATTGCAAGGTTTGAATCGCCGCACACTTCAAGGCATTGTATGCCCATGGAGACAGCCATCCGGAGACCGTGCAATAAGGCCTCGTATTCGGCTGCATTGTTAGAATCTGTGTACAGTATTTGGAGCACATAACGGATTGTATCTCCTGTGGGGGATGTAAAAACGACACCAGCCCCTAATCCATCTAACATCTTAGAGTCGTCGAAGTGCATCACCCAGTTGGAGTATGTGCCGTATTCTTTAGGGATTTCGGCCTCTGTCCATTCAGCGACGAAGTCAGCCAACACCTGAGATTTAATAGCTCAACGTGGCTTGTAAATTATTTCAAATGGTAAGAGCTCAATGGCCCATTTGGCAATCCGGCCGGTGGCGTACCGATTATTTATAATATCGTTAAGTGGTACTTCAGAAGCGATCGTGATGGAGCACTCTTGAAAGTAGTGCCGTAGCTTGCGGGATACCATGAAGACCGCATATGATATCTTTTTATAATGTGGGTATCGGGATTTACATGGTGTAAGGACCATTGATACATAATATACCAGTTTTTGAATTGGGAATTTGTGTCCCTCCTCATTCCGCTCAATAACGAGCACTACACTCACTACTTGGTGAGTTGCAGATATGTAGAGCAGCATTGGTTCGTCGACATTTGGTGCGTCCAGGATCGGGTTGCTTGCTAACAAAGCCTTTATTTCCTCCAATCCGGCTGTGGCAGCGTCCGTCCACACGAAGTTGTCAGTGCGGCGTAGCAAACGATATAATGGCAACGCCCTTTCCCCTAATCTGGAGATAAAACGGCTTAAAGATGCCACGCACCCAGCTAATTTTTGGACCTGCTTGAGGTCTGTTGGTGTTGCTAGCTGTGACAAGGCTCGGATTTTAGTGGGGTTTGCTTTAATTCCTCTATTGGAAACAATGAACCCAAGCAGTTTTCCGGCTGGAACGCCGAAAACACATTTTTCCGGATTGAGCCGTATGGCATATGTTCAGAGGTTGTCGAATGTAAGGCGTAAGTCATCCACCAATGAATCGACATGTTTGGTCTTGATGACTACGTCATCTACGTATGCTTCCACAGTTTTGCCCATCTGTTTTTCCAAGCATGTTTGAATGATGCTTTGGTAAGTTGCGCCGGCGTTCTTGAGCCCGAAAGGCATAGTATTGAAGCAGAAGGGCCCGTATGGAGTGATGAATGCCGTTGCGGTCTGATCGGATTCTTTCATCTTAATTTGATGATATCCGGAATATGCGTCAAGGAAGCACAAGGAATCGTGCCCTGTGGTTGCCACTACAAAAAAAAGACACATCTATGACATTTTGGGCCGAACGAAAAAAAATTCTGTCATACTTATGACACTTCTATGACAATAATTGTGACAAAACCCGGTATCATCATAGATGTGGTGGGCTCCTACTTCTATGACAAAAAATCATGGCAGAAAATGGGCTTTTCGTCCTCGTTGGGCCGGAGATGCAGCTGCATGACATTCTTTGGGCCATCCATGACGGAAAAAACCGTGGTAGAAGCGAGGGGGGGGAAATTTCAAGGAGTTGCCGGTTACGGTGGGAGGTCGGGGCCGAGTGATGCGCGTTTCTCTCGTGCACGTACGCGTGTGTGTGCAAGGCGTTCGCTCTAACTGAACCCGAGCGAGGCGTTGAGCTCTAATCGAACCCGGCGGTTGCCCGCAGACGCTACTCTCGTTCTTGAATCCGCGATCGATCGATGGTCGTTAATCGAACCCGATCGGCGATTCGCCGCTCTCTTTGCTAATCAAGTCGATCGATTGGATGAACAGTGAGTGTTGTGGGGGGTTTGGATGAACAGTGAGCGGTGGCGTTGCCTCTGGATGAAAAGGACCCCGTGGTGTGGTGGAGGGATGGATGAACAGTAGACGATGGAAGGGTGCCCGTGGAGGGGTGGTTGAATAGGACCCGTGGTGTGGAGGGCTGGATGAGCAGTAGATGGTGGAGGGTGGTTGAGCGAAGGCCGGTGGAGTAGCGCGGTGGAGGCTGGATGAGCAGGAGCCCGTGGAGGCCGGAGGAGGTCGACGGTGGCCTGTGGAGGCCGGAGGAGGTCGACAGATGGCCGTGGAGGCCGGAAGAGGTCGACGGTGGAGATGTCTGAGATCCGTGGAGTCCGTTTTGCAAGACGCCACACCCTCCCGATGAACAGGACCCCGTTTGACCGTAGGAGGTCTGTTTAAATCCGTTTTGCGATGCGCGCTGCACCCTCCCGATGAACAGGACCCCCGTTTCGACCGTAGGAGGTCCGTTTCGTCCGTTTTGCGATACGCGAGACCCCTCCCAATCAACAGGACCCCCTTTCGACCGTAGGAGGTTCGTTTCCTCCGTTTTGCAGTATGCCACACCCCTCCCGGTCAATTGGACCCCCGTTTCGACCGTAGGAGGTCTGTTTCCTCCGTTTTACGGTATGCCACACCCCTCCCGATCAACAGGACCCTCGTTTCGACCGTAGGAGGTCCGTTTACTCCGTTTTGCGGTACGCTAGGCCTCGTTTCCATCGCATGTTCCGTCCAAGCCTTCCTGATGAACACGACCACGTATTCCGTTCCGACCCAGCCGGTTGGCTCCCACGCGTTCCATTGCCTCCCGATGAACACGACGCATTCCATTGCCTCCCCATGAACACGATGCATTCCGTTGCCTCCCCATGAACACGAGCCCTCGCCGTACGTATGGGCGAGTAGGCGTTCGAGACCCCGCCCATATGTACACATACGTGGCCGTATTTTCTTTCTTGCACCCTGGCCGCTGTATGTACGTGTACATGCTACGTGTGCGCCTCTACTACGACACGTGTGCGCCTCTACTACGACATGTGCGCGCCTCTACATCGACCAGTATGTACGTACACGTTCGCGACCTGGATGACAACGCTACGTACGCTTCGACCAGGTGGGTCCCGACTATCAGGCACTTCCTTGCCTGCGAAGATGTAGCTGGTGGGTCCCAGCAGTCAGGGGAGCGAATCATTTTGGTTTTTTTTTGCCCGGACGCACTTCCTTGCATGCGAAGGTGTAGCTGCTGGGTCCCAGCAGTCAGGGGGGCGAATCGTTTTTTTGCCCGGACGCACTTCCTTGCGTGCAAAGGTGTAGCTGGTGGGTCCCAGCAGTCGGGGGGCGAATCTTTTTTTTCGGATGCACTTCCTTGCGTGCGAAGATGTAGCTGGTGGGTCCCAATAGTCAGGGGGGCGAATCGTTTTTTTTTCAAACGCACTTCCTTGCGTGCGAAGATATAGCTCGTGGGTCCCAGTAGTCAGGGGGCAAATCATTTTTTCGTGAAATACGGTGGCCCGTCCGGTGGGTCCCCGCTGTCAGGTGGAGGAATAATTATTTTGCGCATAATAAGGAGGCACTTCCTTGCGGCTGCCGTGGACCCAGCTGTCAGCCTCTCCACGTACAGTCCATGTCTGATGGAAGTCGTTCCTTGACCATGTTGACCACGCCGTGCCGAGAGCGCCACGGCGGTGGACGACGGCGAGGCCTAGGAAGGGGACGACGCGGAGCTAGGGAAGACGCGGCAGTGGATGCACACGCGTAGAGGAGTACGAGAGTTCACTGGTTTGGCTGCGCTGCCGTCGCCGCAGAATAACAGGGGGTGTGGGTGAGTGGAGGAATGGCACGGCCAGCGGTGGGAGTAGTAGGGGCGGTGAGGCCTCATGGCAAAGACACCGCCACGGAGGTAGGAGCGGCGGCACGACTGGCGCTGCTTTGGGCGGCTGGAGCAAGAAGACCAAAGGTTGAAGAAGCACGACGGCCATTGGATGGACATCGTACGGTCACTGCAGCTAGAATCGTTTATATTGACTAAGTTGACAAAGCCCTTGGTACGTCAACTTAGTAGGCCCACGGGTCAGCTTTCGAAACGGTGCGCCCCAGATGTCAGGGGGAGGAATCATTTTTTGGGCAGGAGAAGCTAGAATATCCGAGATTGAAGAAGAAGCATGGCATCCGTTGGATGGACATCCACCGGCCACTGCTGCAGGAACCGTGTGTTGACTATAAGTTGACAAAGCCTTGCATATGCGTCAACTCTGTTTTTTAGGGGACGCGTCAACTTAGTAAGGCCAGAAGTGTGTGGCAGAGAGCTTATAGCCCATTTGATATTTGTAAGAATGTGTAGCCCATTTTTGAATTCTAATGGAGTTTACTACAGCCCATTTACAGTTTGTTAAAAGTACAGCCCATTTCAACCAACCATTCAAAATAGAATTCAATAAAAATTCCCACACTTTGATGGGATCCGAATATTTTTATCCCGAAATTTCTAGTTAGATTAAATACAATTTCAATATAAATTTATATTACGTAAAAATCCAACAAAACATTGCGCTCGCAACAATTAATGAAATTAAAATTTTCAATATCCAAAAATAATATTTTATAAAGTAATCACTGTTTGGTGTATTTTTTTTATAGTTACTACCCAGTTTTTATAATTACATCCCATTTATTATTTCTTAAAGCTCATTTTCTTGTTAAGCCTAATGCATCCCTCCTAGGAAAGATTTGCAGCCCAGCGGGGCGGAGAATAACAACTTGACCTTGCTTGGGTATTCCTAAAAAAAGTATAGCTGGGCTAGCCATTTTTAGTTTGAAAAAATTAATATCTGGGCTGGATATCTGGCCTGGGCTAGACGGGCCACAGCCCGCCCAGTTAATACCTGCAGTGATGTTTTCGTTGTTGTTCAGAGGAGAAAAATTAATATCTGGGGTAAACATCAAAAAACTCTGTAGTGCTCACACCTCAAAAACACAAATACTGCTCGAGCTGCTTGGTCCCAGCTGTTGGTCGCTTCTTGGGCAATTCTCTCGTTTATTGACTACTCCCTCCTTTTTGGTTTATAATGCTCAATTCAAAAATCTCACCAATCAAGGTAGATGGCGAGTGGTGGAATACTTTTTGTAGTTTTGCAAAAGCACCTAATTAATGCTTTTGTTATCCTCAAAAAATTATGTTTATCAATGCATTAATTGCAATACATGCATGCATAAAGTACATGCATTGGTCAATTTTCTCTTAATACTTTCATGCAATGATTTAATGCACCTTGGAATCTGAACATGTGATGGAAAACAACCAAATTGAGCCTTATAAAATGGAAAAACTAAAATTTTGAGATAAGCCCTATAAACCGGAAAGGAGGGAGTACATAGGTTGACAATGGTGTGGGACCTTGATGTCAGGAAACCAGGAGGAAGAAAAATAAATTATAGTTATATATATAATGAGGAGGCACTTGCGTACGTGAGGCTATGGACCTGGTGGGTCCCCATTGTCATCCTCTCCAAGTAAAGTCATCTCCTCGCCCGTGTGTGCTTTCCGCCCAAAACAGTCAGCACCGGCCGCCCCGCTTCTCGGTGCAGGCGATTACTCCGCCTTCAAATGACACAAGTGTCATCCGTCCGTCCATCTGCCGCACACATTAATGATACATGGTTGCCGAGGCAGCTACTCCGGCGCCACACGTTTGTCCCTTCGCCCGCCCACCATTGCTATATAAACTGTTGCGTCGGCCGTAGCCGTAGTCATCCGCATCCTTTCCCTTTCTCCTGTCCACACCACTACTGCCCACCATGGCTTCCTCATGCTGCAGCGCTTTCGGGACAGACGGATGACGGACCACAAGGAGATGGCAGCCTGTGGGGACCCCGACTCATGAGTCGAGATCACCGAATGCACGTGTACAGTGATCCCAGAGATCAATGCTCACTGAACACACAGAAGCTGAATAACAAGAGTCTTACATCCATACATACCGTCTTACACAAATTATGACCATTATGGTCAAGTCTTACATTGGTAAAGCCTTAAGGGCTGAAGATCAAATGAAACACAAGCAGCGGAAATCTTTGACGATAAGTAGAACCCATGCCATCTGCCTTAACCCTACAGGCATTCTGACCGGAAAACATCCTAGTTCGCATGCTCGTCTCCAAAGAACTCTTCTTCGAACTCCGGTTCTTCCATGCCTGGTCAATTAAATAACCAGTGGCAAGCCAGTGAGTACTTTGAATGTACTCGCAAGCAACCCATGATTTGGTTCAAGATACAATAATGCATGATATAGGTAAATTTTTGCGGAAAGCTAGTTTTGAGTGCAAAGACATGTTCAACAACTTATAAGACATGCAACCAGTAACCATGAGGACATGGTACAGATATCAACATAAATAGAGTGGGCACCAACCCAACATAAATAGAGTGGGCACCAACCCAACATAAATAGAGTGGGCACCAACCCATCTCAAACATGTCAAGTCCCTTGACTTGACCCAAGTAGTTATGTCAACACACACACACACACACACACACGTTTGTAAGAATCTGGACATAGTTTAAGCAGCACCGCCCAACTGTCCTTGACCGTGGACACGGCTATTCGAATAGTTTACACTCTGCAGAGGTTGCACACTTTACCCACAAGATCCGGGGAACTTCCGTGTCATCCACGACCCGCGGTACCTCAAGTACCCGGGGTAAGCACCCGATCACTACCTTTCCCTAGACAACACTAACATGGAGTCCACTCGTTGTTCCGTATCCTCACGATGTACATCATACGAGACTCACTCGAGATCGTAACATCCGAGAGGGGACACAACGGTGTGTTCGGTGCCCTGTGAAAACAGTCATGGCCGCCCTACCTGGCACGATCCCGTCCCGAGAGAGCGCACCAACGACTCTCCCGTCACTAGAAATGCGGGCTCCAAGCTAGTATCGGCCTAGGTAATCAATAATGCCCTTTCCCATATAAGGGTAGAGTGGTTGCGCATGTAAGGTTGGGACAGTCATCAAATCTTAAATCTAATCCGTTTTCGAAAACAATACACACACTTGCATCGGTATACCACTTCGTCATCAAGTGGCTACCCAACTCATCATCTCCCTCGGGCATAAGTGGCACCCGACAGGGTTTTCGAAAAGTCCTTTGAAAATACTTTGCCTCCATCACCATGCATATTCCCGTCCCTTTTTGCGTAGCACTACTTTGGCATCCTATCTACTCCCACCGGCACAACCCTCATAAGAAGGTAGGGTCATGCACAATGCAAGTATCATGAGGGAGTAATGAAGGCAATCCACCAAAGTGGTTACCCTCTCAACGTGGTTCTGAAACAACTCTAATAGAGTGCTATATGATGTGCATAAAAAGGTTTCATAGACATGGTCAAAGGGCCGCTTGCACGGCTCAACAAAGTCTTGAGGGTCTTCAAAGTCTTACGGTCCAACTCCTTCACAAGAACGCAATCTATCATCGCAAAATAACAACGAGAAAATAAGGCAAAAATAAAACAGAAAAACCAAAGTGCTCAGAATAATGTCAATACACTTTTGTAAAATACTAGGCTGAAAACTAGGAAGGGAGGAATCCTTAGTTTTGGATTTGGAGTTATACAAGAGGGATATGAATTTCAAACAGATTAAACTGCTCAAATTTGAATTTAAATTTGAACAGTACATAAAAGTTGGTTGGATTTGAATGAAAGCTGCACCATTAAATAGGCTGCAATATTCTAGGAATTTAGGAGTTGGAATTGTTGCATTTGGATTATTATTTAATCCTGTGGAATTTTTGGAAAAGAGACAGAAAAAGAAAAAGGAAAAGAACCTTTGTGCCACTTTGGGCTGAAACAGCCATGAGGCGGCAGCCTGGGGGAAAGAGGCCAGCGAGCCAGCACAGCCAGTTTTAAACCCGACGGGCGAGGCCCAGTGCCGATGGGAGAGAGGAGGCGAGAAGGAGGTGAGGATGACAGGCGGGGCCGCTGTCATCTCTCGACCTCATGACGAGAGGGCCGGCGTGCTCACCGGGCGGCGATCGTGGCACGGCGGGTCGAGCTGATAGCACGGCTGGGCTCAGTGTGAGTCGCCGTTCGGGTGGTGGTGGTGGGCGTCGCGGAGTTGCTGGTTCACCGGCGACGAGGTCTCATGGCGGAGGAGCTTCGGGAGGCGGTGGTTCCGGTCGTTTCCGGCTGCAACAGAGAGGGAAAACGGAGGGGAAATGATCAAGGAGGTGAGGAGAGTCCAGATCGGGATAGAGAGACGGCAACGGAGGCCTGTACCACGAGTTCGCCGGAGTCCCGAGGCGGCGGAGCTCGAGCTCGATCTCGAGCTCGGGCGCTCATGGAGAAGAACTGGGGGTGCATGGGGGTTACTTGGTGGTGCAGGGAGCGAGGGGTGAGGGTGGAAGGGCTCGGGGAGGCCTTTATATAGGCGAACGACGGTCCACCGTGGGCTCATGCGCCGGCGGGCTTGTGCTCGTCGCTATGGGCCTCGGGAGGGCGCTGTGTTCTGTCTAGGGCGTTTGTAGGGGTCGACTACGCCCAGGGGAAAGAAGAGGGGGAGCAGGGAAAGGTCAGGGACGCCGCGCATGTGAGCCGCCCCATTAAGCCTTCGGCGGCGGCAGTGTCATAAGCGAGGCGCTTGAGGAGGAGAGAGAAGAGGGACAGCGTTGTGGCGTGTCGCGGACGTCGAGGCGTATCAGTTAGCGTGAGGGGGAGGGCCGATGTGGCCGGAGGTGGTTGGAAGGGGGCGGCTACAGTGCAGGGGCGCACTGTAGCGCGCTCCAGAGCGTGCAAATGGCTGTCGTGGCATTGTTTAAAAGGGCAGGGGCGTGCCCACTAGTGTCTAGCAGGTCTAGGAGGGAGTAAAGAAGTGGGGTGGTGCATTGGATGCCATGGATGGCCATTGGAGTGAGGAGGGAGGTGAGGAAGAGGGAGAAGTGGACTGTCCAGAGAGAGATAGAGGGGTTTTACCCTTCCAATAAGTGACCTATGGACTTGCCATTGTTACTAGAGGTGAAAGGGGGCTAGGAGGAGCTGTGGTAAAAATTTGAGCTCTCCAAGAATAGTGGAAGGGGTCAAAATAGTGGTTTTGGCAAAATGTCAAAAGGTGTTTGATGCCTGTTTGGTTGAGCAAATGAACTCCAAATGCCATGAGACTCCACAGGGTGAAATTACTCATATAAATATAGCCTTCCACCAATTTGGAGATTATTTGGGCAAAGTATCCAATGCAACTTTTGTAAACCCTAGAAATGAGCAGAAATAGACTTGAGTAGATTTAGTTGAGCAAAACACTTCTCCTTGATGCACTACTTGGTGTAGTAGCCTCATTTGGTCATGTGAACATGCTCACAAAAGTTGGGGTCAAGGGGAGAAAGTTGGTAGTACAAAGTTGCTCAAATTTGATTCTGGTCAGAGAGGGTTTTGGGGCCTTTTGGTGAACCAAAATGACTTTGATTGACATGAGGCTTTGCAATATCATTACAATATGCATTTGTGACTTGCTGGATTTTTCTTGGATTTATATGAAAATATTTCCTGTAGAAATATTTCAAATCCTTGAAATAGGCAGGAATGGTTTTGGGAGGTTTTGTCCAATATTTTGATCATAACCATATGTTGAAACTCTTATATATGGAAAATATATGTCCACTGAGTTTCCCTGATTTTTGTCAAATATTTTTGAAATAATAAAATAATTTTTCCCCATTAAAGACCATTTCTGGCCTTAAGAAAAAGCTTTTAAATAAAATAGAAAAATAGCTTTTAAAATTATATTTTTGTGGTTTCTGGGTATTCTATATCTAATAGGTTTCAAATATACTTTTTGAAAGATTTTTCACACATCAAATCAAGTACTTGCAGTGCAAATGTTAATTCAAGGGTTTTTTGGAAAGCTAATTTTAGAAAATACTTTTTGGCCAAATTATTTTTGTAAGAAAATACTATATTGCTCTATACACATGGCATGATCATTGGACAGAAGTTTGGGGCAAGGAGAGGAAGTATAGAAGGTGAAGTAGTTGACTATTAAGAGCACTTGAAAAAACACAGAGAGAAAACCAACTCCAAATAAAAGCCAAATAAAGCAAAAGTTTTTGTTGGTCCAAATTTTCATGCTTTATTAATGCAAATGAAGTGTTACAAAATGCAGGGTGTGACAGACCTACCCCCCTTACAAGAATCTCGTCCCCGAGATTCCTAAACTAAACTTTAAAGAGATACGGAAACTTCGGATCTAAGGTAGTCTTCACGTTCCCGGTGGCTTCGCTTGGTGTGGTTGCTCCAATCGGACCTTGAAGTACTTGATGGTGCGGCTTCGAGTGTGTCGCTCAGCCTCATCCAGAATGCAGATGGGCCTCTCACGGTAAGTCAAATCAGGCTGAAGGTCAATGGCTTGGTGATTGACGTCCTTGTAAAGATCAGGCATGTCTGGAACTTGGAGACACTTCCGGAGTTGCGACACGTGGAATACGTTGTGCACATCGGATAGTTCAGGTGGCAATTCCAACTGGTAAGCCACTTCTCCTCGTTGTTCAGTGATCTTGAAGGGGCCGATGTATCTTGGTGCGAGCTTTCCTTTGACATGGAAGCGCTGGGTTCCCTTGAGAGGGGTGACCCGGAGATAGACATGGTCTCCAACTCGGAAGGTTATGTCTCTCCGACGTGAGTCAACGTAGCTCTTCTGCCTTGACTTGGCAGTCTTCAAACGCTCTCTGACAAGCTGGACTTGCTCTTCTGCTTCACGGAGGATATCGGGCCCAAAGACAAGTCCTTCTCCGGTCTCCGACCAGTTGAGGGGTGTGCGGCACTTCCGTACATATAACACCTCAAATGGTGCCATCTGAAGGCTTGACTGATAACTGTTGTTGTAGGAGAATTCGGCAAAAGGGAGGCAATCTTCCCACTTGGATCCATATGCTAAGACACAGGCTCGGAGCATGTCTTCGAGTATCTGATTCACTCGTTCTGTCTGGCCTCCGGTCTGCGGGTGGAAAGCAGTGCTGAAGGACAACTTGGTTCCCAGGGCCTCTTGGAACTTCTTCCAGAACCTTGAGGTAAACTGGGTTCCTCGGTCTGACACAATCTTCTTGGGAACACCATGAAGGCTTACGATTCTGTTGATGTATAGAGTTGCTAGCTGATTGCCATCATGGGTAGTCTTAACAGGAATGAAATGGGCTACTTTGGTCAAGTGATCGACTATGACCCAGATGGAGTCATGTCCCTTGTTCGACCTAGGTAGTCCAGTGATGAAATCCATCCCGACTTTATCCCATTTCCACTCGGGAACCTTGAGTGGTTGGAGCAATCCAGCAGGTCGCTGATATTCAGCTTTGACCCTTTGGCATACATCACACTTCGCAACATAGGTGGCAATCTCCCTCTTCATGCCATGCCACCAGAATCTTTCCTTCAGGTCTTGGTACATCTTGGTTCCTCCGGGGTGAATGGAATACGGGGTGTTATGAGCTTCTTGCAAGATCAAATTCTTGAGCTCAATCTTGTTGGGTACGCAAATGCGATTCCCAAACCACACAATTCCTTGCTCATCCTCTGAGAATCCTGGGGCCTTGCCTGCCTTGATCTTCCTCTTGATGCCTTCAATACCTTCGTGTCCCTTCTGAGCTTCTTTAATATCATCCATCAAGGTAGGCTTGACTTCGAGGTTGGCTAAGAATCCTGGTGCAACCAGTTCCAACCCGAGGCTTTCAAGTTCTTCATACAAGGCGGGTAGCTTGTCCTTAAACATAGCATTCAAGGAACAAGCCTTCCTGCTTAATGCATCTGCTACCACATTAGCCTTTCCGGGGTGGTATTGAACACTGAGGTCATAATCCTTGATCAACTCTAGCCATCTTCTTTGCCTCATGTTCAATTCCTTCTGAGTGAAAATATACTTCAGACTTTTGTGATCTGTGTATATCTCACACCGCTTCCCTAGGAGGTAATGTCGCCACGTTTTCAGGGCATGAACCACAGCTGCTAACTCAAGATCATGAGTAGCATAGTTCTCTTCATGAGGCCGTAGTTGCCTTGAAAGGTAAGCTACGACTCTGCCTTCTTGCATCAGAACACTTCCCAGTCCGGTCCTTGACGCATCACAATATATCACAAACTCCTTGTGTATATCTGGTGTGGCTAGAACTTGGGCGGTGGTCAGTCTCTTCTTCAGCTCCTGGAAGCTCTCTTCGCACTTCGGCGTCCATTCAAACTTCTTGTCTTTCTTCAAGAGCTGAGTCATGGGTCAGGCAATGCTTGAGAATCCTTCAACGAACTTGCGGTAATATCCCGCGAGTCCGAGGAAGCTTCTGACTTCCTTCACATTGCTTGGGGATTGCCATTCAGTCACGGCTGCAATCTTAGCGGGGTCGACTGACAATCCTTCCTCGGTCATAACATGACCCAAGAATCCAACTTCACGCAGCCAAAATTCACACTTGCTGAACTTGGCATACAGTTGGTGCTCTCGAAGCTTGTCTAGGACCATCCTCAAGTGTTGCTCGTGCTCTTCTTCCGTCTTCGAGAAGACAAGGATGTCATCTATGAAGACAATGACAAACTTGTCCAAATATTCCATGAAGACCTTATTCATGAGGTACATGAAGTAAGCTGGGGCATTGGTCAACCCAAAGGACATGACCGTGCACTCATATAGGCCATATCTGGTTACAAATGTCGTCTTCGGAATATCTTGGGGTCTAATCTTCAGCTGGTAGTACCCAGATCTGAGGTCGATCTTGGAGAACACCTTGGTCCCATTGAGTTGATCAAACAGATCTTCAATCTTGGGAAGTGGATATTTGTTCTTGATTGTAACTTCATTGAGGGAGCAGTAGTCAATGCATAAGCGGATGGTACCGTCCTTCTTTGCCACAAACAGAACAGGTGATCCCCAAGGGGAGGCACTAGGGCGGATAAATCCCTTCCTCAACTGCTCTTCCAGTTGCTTCTTCAACTCTGCTAACTCCTTTGATCCCATTCTATAAGGCTTCTTATAGATGGGTCCTGCTCCGGGCATGAGCTCGATGATGAACTCAATGTCTCGGTCAGGAGGCATTCCCGGTAGCTCATCAGGAAAAACATCGGGGTATTCGCACACTACCGGCACTTGTTCCAACCCAACTTCAGTCAGACAGTTGACTTGGGTGGCTTGAGCAGAGGAGGGGTTGGAGGAAAGTTTAACTTCGACTCCTTGGTCATTAGTCACAGTGACAGACCGGTTGGCACAATCTAACAAGCCTTGGTGCTTGATGAGCCAATCCATCCCTAAGATCACATCCAAGCCTTGCGATCTTAAGATGATGAGGTCTGCTAAGAAGTCTACCCCATTAATAACAATCCCGACTCCTTTACATCCTATCTTGGCTCTCATCTCTGCTCCGGGGGTTTGTACCACCATAGGGTTATTCAGGGGTGTAGGGGTCATGCCACTTTTTAATGCAAACTTTTGGGTGACAAATGAATGCGTGGCTCCAGAATCAAACAAGACAGTTGCAGGTGCTGAATTGACAAGGAACATACCCAGCACGACGTCCGGGTCTTCCTGGGCTTCTTCTGCAGTGACATGATTCACACGACCCTTGCCGTTGTTGGGCAGGTTGCGGGGAGCTTGGTTCCTTGGTGGCATTCCACGGCCTTGTCCTGGGTTCTGCGCATTGGGGCGCGGGGCGTCGGGCTTCTTGTTGGGGCAATACTTGGAGTAGTGTCCTGGCTGTCCACAACCGAAGCAAGTGGCTTGGTTGGGGTTGTTGTAAGCTGGCCTGGGGTTGGCATGCTGCTGAGGTGGATAGTTGGTGCGGGGTGCAGGAGCTCGTGGCTGCTGATAGGTTGGCTTGACCGGGGCTGGCTGCCACGGGCGAGGCTTCTGGTTGCTGGATAGAGGTACCAGTACGTGTTACAACAGGCATCCTGTTGGAGTGGTCAAGGTTTCATGATTGGGGAAAGATGGGGAAAGCAACATAGATGGGATGCCTAGTAAGGGGGTTGGTATGACACTAATTGTTTTCATGCAAGGGCCAAAAGGGCCAAACACATTATTAAAGTCCAAATGGGTGATGTAGTCGCTTACAAGTTCCCGAAGGAAAGCACGACATCCATCAAACACAACAAAAGGAAACACAACACTACATGGTTTCATATGAACCATTACATGGACTCGACTTCGCATATGGGTACACGACCTATCCTACCGTAGGGTTACTAAGGGCATATCCAAGTTGTGAATGATGCCTAAGTGGTGGAATGCTCGGTCGCGTAGTCTGGCTCCTCTGGGTCTTCCTCCTCATCATCAGTAGCGTGGCTTCCTTCATTGCTTGAAGGGGTGGGGGAGTGGAGGAGCTCAACACGGCGTTGCTTTGCTAGTGGGGTGAAGAGCTTGCGGTAATCCCTTGCGCTCATGCGGTGTTGCTGTGGCGGTTCTCCATCTTCTGGGGGTCTTCCGCCTCTGTATGCGATTGCGGGCTGTCCAGGGGGAGCACCTTCCTTCTTGATCCTACCCGTCTTTTCTTGTGCTTGGCGAAGAAGTGCCTTGGTCTCATGAAGTTCCTTTCGGAGTTCCATTGATTCTGTGGCCAAGTGTTGTGCCAAACTATCGGCACAAAGGCTGAAGTAGGTCTGGAATCGGAGTGGAAGTCCTTCTAATGGTGGAGCTGGTGCATTGCTCTCATCCTCACCTTCCTTCTGATAAGGCAAGAAGTGGGTCGCCAACTCATCTGCCATCTCTGGAAGAAGGTCTCGGAGGCGGGTGAGTGCCTTGAGGGTTGCCGTCTCGACGGCAAGAACTAGTGTTGCCATCTGGGGTCCCTCGAAGAACCAGCTTGTTGGAGAGTCGTTGGCCTTCACGATTACTTCCACATGATACTCCGTCTCGGTGTCATTGATCCAATGCTCATGGTAGGTGAAAATGGGGGCTCGGTGGTACTGGCACTTCTTGAGGCTATCCTCGAGAAGCACGGGAAATCCGTTGGTCGAAGTCTTGAATGCAGCAGCCATCTACAAAGGTTGAATGGGCGAGGTCAATAAGGGAAAATATATCCTGGGTGGGGTAAGCTTCAGAAAAGAAGAGAGGTTTAGATGGTCTCAAGCTAACTAACGTCCATGCTAACTAAGGCTTCCTACGATCGGGATGGCTCGATACCAGCTCTGTGGGGACCCCGACTCATGAGTCGAGATCACCGAATGCTGCGTGTCTGAGTGATCCCGAGATCAATGCTCACCGAACACACGAAGTGAATAACAAGAGTCTTACATCCATACATACCGTCTTACACAAATTATGACCATTATGGTCAAGTCTTACATTGGTAAAGCCTTAAGGGCTGAACATCAAATGAAACACAAGCAGCGGAAATCTTTTATAAGTAGAACCCATGCCATCTGCCTTAACCCTACAGGCATTCTGACTGGGAAACGTCCTAGTTCGCATGCTCGTCTCCAAAGAACTCTTCTTCGAACTCCGGTTCTTCCATGCCTGGTCAATTAAATAACCAGTGGCAAGCCAATGAGTACTTTGAATGTACTCTCAAGCAACCCATGATTTGGTTCAAGATACAATAATGCATGATATAGGTAAATTTTTGCGGAAAGCTAGTTTTGAGTGCAAAGACATGTTGAACAACTTATAAGACATGCAACCAGTAACCATGAGGACATGGTACAGATATCAACATAAATAGAGTGGGCACCAACCCAACATAAATAGAGTGGGCACCAACCCAACATAAATAGAGTGGGCACCAACCCATCTCAAACATGTCAAGTCCCTTGACTTGACCCAAGTAGTTATGTCAACACACACACACACACACGTTTGTAAGAATCTGGACATAGTTTAAGCAGCACCGCCCAACTGTCCTTGACCGTGGACACGGCTATTCGAATAGTTTTACACTCTGCAGAGGTTGCACACTTTACCCACAAGATCCGGGGAACTTCCGTGTCATCCACGACCCGCGGTACCTCAAGTACCCGGGGTAAGCACCCGATCACTACCTTTCCCTAGACAACACTAACATGGAGTCCACTCGTTGTTCCGTATCCTCACGATGTACATCATACGAGACTCACTCGAGATCGTAACATCCGAGAGGGGACACAACGGTGTGTTCGGTGCCCTGTGAAAACAGTCATGGCCGCCCTACCTGGCACGACCCCGTCCCGAGAGAGCGCACCAACGACTCTCCCGTCACTATAAATGCGGGCTCCAAGCTAGTATCGGCCTAGGTAATCAATAATGCCCTTTCCCATATAAGGGTAGAGTGGTTGCGCATGTAAGGTTGGGACAGTCATCAAATCTTAAATCTAATCCGTTTTCGAAAACAATACACACACTTGCCTCGGTATACCACTTCGTCATCAAGTGGCTACCCAACTCATCATCTCCCTCGGGCATAAGTGGCACCCGACGGGGTTTTCGGAAAGTCCTTTGAAAATACTTTGCCTCCATCACCATGCATATTCCCGTCCTTTTTGCGTAGCACTACTTTGGCATCCTATCTACTCCCACCGGCACAACCCTCATAAGAAGGTAGGGTCATGCACAATGCAAGTATCATGAGGGAGTAACGAAGGCAATCCACCAAAGTGGTTACCCTCTCAACGTGGTTCCGAAACAACTCTAATAGAGTGCTATATGATGTGCATAAAAGGTTTCATATACATGGTCAAAGGGCTGCTTGCACAGCTCAACAAAGTCTTGAGGGTCTTCAAAGTCTTCGGTCCAACTCCTTCACAAGAACGCAATCTATAAATGCAAAATAACAACGAGAAAATAAGGCAAAAATAAAACAGAAAAACCAAAGTGCTCAGAATAATGTCAACACACTTTTGTAAAATACTAAGCTGAAAACTAGGAAGGGAGGAATCCTTAGTTTTGGATTTGGAGTTATACAAGAGGGGATATGAATTTCCAAACAGAGATTAAACTGCTCAAATTTGAATTTAAATTTGAACAGTACATAAAAGTTGGTTGGATTTGAATGAAAGCTGCACCATTAAATAGGTTGCAATATTCTAGGAATTTAGGAGTTGGAATTGTTGCATTTGGATTATTATTTAATCCTGCGGAATTTTTGGAAAAGAGACAGAAAAAGAAAAAAAAAAGAACCTTTGTGCCACTTGGGCGGAAACGATCATGAGCAGCAGGCCGGGGGAAAAGAGGCCAGGCGAGCCAGTAGCCTCAGTTTTAAACTGACGGGCGGGGCCCAGCTGCCGATGGGTGAGAGAGAGGCGAGAGGAGGTGAGGATGGCAGGCGGGGCCGCTTTGTCATCTATGACCTCGACGACGAGCAGCGTGCTCACCGGCGGCGATGCAGGGCACGGCAGGTCGAGCTGATAGCACGGCTGGGCTCAGCGTGGAGTCGCCGTTCGGGTGGTGGTGGTGGACGTCGCCAGAGTTGCCTGGTTCGCCGACGACGAGGTCTCGCGGCGGAGGAGCTTGGGGGCGGTGGTTCCGTCGTTTCATCTTTGCAACAGAGAGGAAAACGGAGGAAATGATCGGGGAGGTGAGGAGAGTCGGATCGGGATAGAGAGCAGCAGCGGTGGCTGTACCACAAGTTCGCGGAGTCCGAGGCGGCGGAGCTCGAGCTCGATCTCGAGCTCGGGCGCTCCTGGAGAAGAACTGGGGGTGCAGGGGGGTTACTTGGTGGTGCAGGGAGCGAGGGGTGAGGTGGAAGGGCTCGGGGAGGCCTTTATATAGGCGAACGGCGGTCCACCGTGGGCTCGTGCGCCGGCGGGCTTGTGCTCGTCGCTACGGGCCTCGGGAGGGCGCTGCTTTGTGTCTAGGGCGTTTGTAGGGGTCGACTACGCCCAGGGGAAAGAAGAGGGGGAGCAGGGAAAGGTCAGGGACGCCGCGCGTGTGAGCCGTGCCATTGGCCTTTCAGGCGGCCGTGTCATTCAGCGCGAGGCGCTTGAGGAGGAGAGAGAAGGGGGACAGCGCCGTGGCGTGTCGCGGACGTCGAGGCGTATAGGTTGGCGTGAGGGGGAGGGCCGAGGTGGCCGGAGGTGGTTGGAAGGGGGCGGCTACAGTGCGGGGGCGCACTGTAGTGCGCTCTAGAGCGTGCAAATGGCTGCCGTGGCATTGTTTAAAAGGGCAGGGGCGTGCCCACTAGTGTCTAGCAGGTCTAGGAGGGAGTAAGGAAGTGGGGTGGTGCATTGGATGCCATGGATGGCCATTGGAGTGAGGAGGGAGGTGAGGAAGAGGGAGAAGTGGACTGTCCAGAGAGAGATAGAGGGGTTTTACCCTTCCAATAAGTGACCTATGGACTTGCCAATGTTACTAGAGGTGAAAGGGGGCTAGGAGGAGCTGTGGTAAAAATTTGAGCTCTCCAAGAATAGTGGAAGGGGTCAAAATAGTGGTTTTTGCAAAATGTCAGAAGGTGTTTGATGCCTGTTTGGTTGAGCAAATGAACTCCAAATGCCATGAGACTCCACAGGGTGAAATGACTCATATAAATATAGCCTTCCACCAATTTGGAGATTATTTGGGCAAAGTTGCCAATGCAACTTTTGTAAACCCTAGAAATGAGCAGAAATAGACTTGAGTAGATTTAGTGGAGCAAATCACTTCTCCTTGATGCACCACTTGGTGTAGTATCCTCATTTGGTCATGTGAACATGCTCACAAAAGTTGGGGTCAAGGGGAGAAAGTTGGTAGTACAAAGTTGCTCAAATTTGATTCTGGTCAGAGAGGGGTTTGGGGCCTTTTGGTGAACCAAAATGACTTTGATTGACATGAGGCTTTGCAAGATCATCACAATATGCATTTGTGACTTGCTGGATTTTTCTTGGATTTATATGAAAATATTTCCTGTAGAAATATTTCAAATCCTTGAAATAGGCAGGAATGGTTTTGGGAGGTTTTGTCCAATATTTTGATCATAACCATATGTTGAAACTCTTATATATGGAAAATATATGTCCACTGAGTTTCCCTGATTTTTGTCAAATATTTTTGAAATAATAAAATAATTTTTCCCCATTAAAGACCATTTCTGGCCTTAAGAAAAAGCTTTTAAATAAAATAGAAAAATAGCTTTTAAAATTATATTTTTGTGGTTTCTGGGTATCCTATATCTAATAGGTTTCAAATATACTTTTTGAAAGATTTTTCACACCTCAAATCAAGTACTTGCAGTGCAAATCTTAATTCAAGGGTTTTTGGAAAGCTAATTTTAGAAAATACTTTTTGGCCAAATTATTTTTGTAAGAAAATACTATATTGCTCTATACACATGGCATGATCATTGGACAGAAGTTTGGGGCAAGGAGAGGAAGTATAGAAGGTGAAGTAGTTGACTATTAAGAGCACTTGAAAAACCACAGAGAGAAAACCAACTCCAAATAAAAGCCAAATAAAGCAAAAGTTTTGGTTGGTCCAAATTTTCATGCTTTATTAATGCAAATGAAGTGTTACAAAATGCAGGGTGTGACACAGCCATTGCTGGCGACCGGCTGGCCGGCAGGCAGCCGGAGGACGATGACGTCCCAATGGAGAACATGGTAGTCGACGATCCGGCGCCAACCCCCTCCTCCGCGCCATCCTCGCCGGTGCATTACACCATGACCATCGGCGAGGCCCGTGCCCAATATATGGATAGGGTGAGGCAGATGCGTGAGGAGCAGTTCCGGGAGGCGCAGGCCGACGCCGCCTACAACCACCATCTCCTCCAGGAGCACCTGCAGGCGGAGGAGCAGATCGCCGCGGAGCGGGCGAAGCAGGAGGCGCTGTTCGACTCGTATCGCTTCACCCGCAAGGGCCGCCTTGAGCGTTGGCAGTACCGCATGCGGGTGGCGGAGGATGTGGCCGCCTACAAAGAGGCTAGCAAAGAGGGCGAGGCGCTGTTTGGCGAGACCGAGGACGAGGCAGAGGACAATGTTGGCTCCGACGAGTCCCCGCTCCGCTGGCGTCGACGAGGCCCTGGTCCGCCGAGGCCCCGCGGCGCCAACAACGAGGCAGAGGACACCGCCGGCTCTGCCGAGGCCTCACGACGCCAACAACGAGGCAGAGGAATCCGCCGGCTCCGCCGAGCCCCCGCCCCGCCAACAACGAGGCAGAGGACATCACCGGCTCAGCCGAGGCCCCACCCTGCTGGCAACGTGGGGGAGGATTTCCACCGCTCCGCTGAGGCGCCGCCCGCCGGCAACAAGACAGAGGACATCGCCGGCTCCGCCGAGGCCCCGCCCTGCTGCCAACGAGGCCGCGCCACATAGAAAACAAGGAAGAGTAGAACACGGTAGGTCACCGTCGCTCGAGTCCAAGTAAGGCCACCGCTTGTAGGATCTTGAAGTATGTCTAGAGGGGGGTGATTAGACTACTTGACCAATTAAAAACTTAACATTTTCCCAATTTTAGTCTTTGGCAGATTTTAGCTATCTTAGCACAAGTCAAGCAATCTTCACACAATTCAAGCAAGCATGCGAAGAGTATATGTGCAGCGGAAAGTAAAGCATGCAACTTGCAAGAATGTAAAGGGAAGGGTTTGGAGATTCAAACGCAATTTGGAGACACGGTGATTTTTGAGCCATGGTTCCGATAGGTGGTGCTATCGTACATCAACGTTGATGGAGACTTCAACCCACGAAGGGTAACGGCTGCGCGAGTCCACGGAGGGCTCCACCCAAGAAGGGTCCACGAAGAAGCAACCTTGTCTATCCCACCATGGCCGTCGGCCACGAAGGACTTGCCTCACTAGCGGTAGATCTTCACGAAGTAGGCGATCTCCTTGCCCTTACAAACTCCTTGTTTCAACTCCACAATCTTGTCGGAGGCTCCCAAGTGAAAACTAGCCAATCTAGGAGACACCACTCTCCAAGAAGTAACAAATGGCGTGTTGATGATGAACTCCTTGCTCTTTTGCTTCAAATGATAGTCTCCCCAACACTCAACTCTCTCTCTCACAGGATTTGGATCTGGTGGAAAGAAGATTTGAGTGGAAAGCAACTTGGGGAAGGCTAGAGATCAAGATTCATATGGTAGGAATGAAATATCTTGGCCTCAACACATGAGTAGGTAGTTCTCTCTCAGAAATGGTAAGTTGGAAGTGTAGCCTTCTTTCAGAGCATGGCGATATGGATTCATTCATGATCTCACTCTGCTGTCCCATAGAATCAAACAGAAGCACAAGGAGGCCTTACTTAAATGGATTGATTTCCTTCCTCCTTGAGGGGAGTGGCTTTGGTTCTCTTTTGTATATTTGTATATATCAGGTCTAGACTACTTGTATAGCTTTCTTTTGCTTTTTTATTCCTCATCTTGAGGATACCTTGTACTACCTATGTTTTTTCTTTGCATTAATAAAATGTTGTGGGGTGCAAGCCCTGTAGTCTTCAAGGTCAAAAAAAGAGGAGGTGGAGGGGTATATATAGCCTCCACACAAAATCTAACCGTTACACACAATTTACCAATCTCGGTGGGACCGAATCAACAAACTCGATCAGACAGATTTAGTAAACTTAGTGACCGTTAGTGATTTTCGGTGGGACCGACATGCAACTCAGTAGGACCGATGTGGTTAGGGTTAGGGCATAAAGTAATCTCGATGAGACCAATTACACAAACTCGGTGAGACCGATTTAGGTAATAAGCTAACCAGAGAGTTGGTCAGGTAAACTCGGTGGGACCGATTCACTCATTTCAGTGAGACCGAAATGTTACAAAAAGGAAACAGAGAGTTTATATTGCAATCTCGGTGGGACCGATTGCTCACTTCGGTTAGACCGAAACGTTACGAAGGGAAACAGAGAGATTACAATCCCATCTCGGTGAGACCGAGATCCCTATCGGTGAGACTGATTTGCCTAGGGTTTGTGGCAGTGGCTATGACATCTAAACTCGATGGCGCCGGATAGAAAGAATCGGCGGGGCCGAGTTTGACTTTAGGTTTAGGTCATAGGTGGATATGAGAAAGTAGTTGAGGGTTTTTGGAGCATATCACTAAGCACTTGAAGCAAGAAACTCATTAAACAACACCTCATCCCTCCTTGATAGTATTGGCTTTTCCTATAGACTCAATGTGATCTTGGATCACTAAAATATAAAATGTAGAGTCTTGAGCTTTTGAGCTTGAGCCAATCCTTTTATCCTTAGTATTTTGAGGGATCCACTTTCCTCATCCATGCCATGCCATTCATTGAGCTTTTCCTGAAATATTTGTCTTGGAATAGTATTAGCTCAATGAGCTATATGTTGTTAGGAATTACCAAAACCACCTAGGGGTTGTTGCACTTTCAATCTCCCCCTTTTTGGTAATTGATGACAAAAGATGTCTAGCCTGTATGGTTGTGATTGTCCCTATGGACTAAACCCTCTGGTTTATAGACACCGGAGGGGACTAAGGGTGTTCCAAGTCGGTTTACAAAGGAAGGAAACTATACATCCGGACGCCAAGCTTGCCATCCACGCAAATGAGAGTCCCATCCGGACACGGGAGGAGGCCTTCTGTTCTTGTATCTCCGTGGCCCATTAGTCTGGCCCACGTCACATAGGTTGGCTCCCCGAGGACCCCATAATTCAGGACTCCCTCAGGCGAGACAGAAGTTCCCTGGCCGAGCTCACATGACGCGGACCTCGAGAGTTCGAAGCTAGTGTCCGGAGGAGAATCCGGCTTCATGATGATAAAGTGAGCCTGGCGTGGCTCCGAGCCCGCCGGTGACGCGATCCCCTCTGGTTCTCCGATATCAAGCTCTATAGCTGAAGAGAGTCCGGCGGGCTCTAAACTCTCGTCTTCGGACCTGGGGATGCGCTCCGGATCTAAGGCCAGAGCGGTGGTTGGGGCCGCGAACCCTTGGAACATCAAGTCTCCTCGGATATCAGCGACATAATTTAGGTTTCCGAAACTGATCTGATGACCAGGGGCATAGTTGTCGATCTGCTCCAGATGGCCAATCGAGTTGGCGCGCAGTGTGAAGCTGCCGAATACGATAATTTGGTTGGGGGTGAAGATCTCCCTCGAGGCGGTATTGTCGTAGATGATCGGCGGAGCCATCGAGCCTTCTAGTGACGGCACAGCGGAACTCTCATTGAAAGCACTAATGTCGGTGTCAAAATCGGTAGATCTCGGGTAGGGGGTCCCGAACTGTGTGTCTGAGGATCGAAGGTAACAGGAGGCAGGGGACACAATATTTACCCAGGTTCAGGCCCTCTTAATGGAGGTAATATCATACTTCCTGCTTGATTGACTTTGATGAGTATAGGGGTTACAAGAGTTAATCTACCTCGAGATCGTAATGGCTAAACCCTAGATATCTAGCCTGTATGATTGTGATTCTTCCACTACGGACTAAACCCTCCGGTTTATATAGACACTGGAGGGGCCTAGGGTTGTACATAGTCAGTTTACATAGAAAGAAAAATACATTATCCGAACGCCAAGCTTGCCATCCACGCAAAGGAGAGTTCCATCCGGACACGAGGAAGGGCCTTCTGTCTTGTATCTTCACGGCCCATTAGTCCGACCCATGTAACATAAGCCGACTACCCGAGGACCCCATAATTCAGGATTCCCTCACACACGACTTCGACGAGCCGTGCCGCTACCTGGCGAGGAGGTCGCGTCCATCCCAGAGACCAAGTGCGAGGAGGCGGCCACCGTGGCGGCAGCGATGAAGCAGGCGGCATTGTCTCTGTCATGGTGGCTCGATGAGGCGGAGGTATACCGGCAAAGGTGATGCGGAGGACTACATCATCCATTCACACATCATTAGGCACATGCGGGAAGCTTTGGTATGTGTAGCATTTTTTAAGAATGACTACCATGGTATTCCCACATAAAAAACTAGTACTATATAAAAGTTAATATTGGTATTTTTTTGGACTTCAAAATTCTTTTTTTTTGTCGAGGATACCATGAGAGTCATTCTTCCGCGAAACTTTTTACACGAGTAATACACTAGGCCATGTTTGTTAAAAAAAAGTTTCAGGAAGTTTATATTGTTTTCTATTTATTTTAAAATAATTTTCGAATTCGGGGTGCATTGACCCCATGTTCCAAAGAACAGCACCAATCTAATAGACGTGCATCTTAAAAGGTCCGGATGGGGTGTTCAACTCGGCAAATCAAGTCCAGACAATGCAAAACCTCAAGCACATGATCTTGCAAGAGATAGAGGAATGGCGGAGTGCAGAGTAGGTGTGGGTGGTTTACAACGTTTTGTGAGAGAGTAGCCTTAAATGAGGACGTTGGACATAGGTGTGTGTAATGGCTTGAGGAATGCTCACATCTCCTCCAAGCATTGTAAATATGTTTGCTCTGTTTTATAAAGATAAGGTACGTCATTGGCATACTCTCGAAAGAAAAAAGATCTGGATGGACTAGCCTAGCCTATGATGCTAGTTTAAAAAAAGAAATCTATGACATGCTAATTGAAAGCGTTTTAATCTTACCCTCAAAAAAAAAAGCGTTTTAATCAACCAGCAATCTTTATCAGGGACGGCGTGTACATGAACACGAGCGTCCCGGCGATGGAGTCACGTTCGCAGAGTTTAAGCTGCCCTCTAACGTCGACCACCGCGCGCGCCTTTCCGCTTCCGGTGCCGGCGATGCAGCAGTGGTACACCGTGCCTTTCCGGTACATGCATCGGGCCGCGAGCAGCAGCATCTCCCCCGTGCTCTCGCACATCCCCACCGGGACCAGGCGCGCATGCAGTATGTAGCCCGTGTCCAACCTGAGGACCTGCGTCCACGTCCCGGCCGCCGTGCGCCGCCACACCGTGCCTAGCCGGCTGTTCCACGTCACGACGACGCACAGCGCGCCGCCCACGTTGCCCAGCGCCACGTCCTGGCACCTCCACCGGCACGGCGGGCCGTCGACGACGCTGTACTCGCCGCTCGTCACGTCGAAGGAGAGGAGGGTGGACGCTCCAGGCTGGGCCTGGAAGCCGCCACCGCCGCTGTCGAGGAAGCTGTTGTCGATGACCCAGTACACGGCGCCGCCGACGGACGCGGGGGCCGAGCCGTAGATCGGACACGGCGGGTCACAGGCGGCCGGGCGCCACGACGGCGTGCCCTGGCCCTGCCCTAGCGCGAGCACCTCAACGCCGAGGCTGTACGCCCCCGCCAGGACGTCGTGGACGCGGTAGTAGTGGCGGACCGCCTTGAGCGCGCGCGCGGCGGCGTCGTAGCAGAAGCCGAGGCGGTCGACACCGTCGCCGACGCAGCTGGGCGCGCCGCGCGGGAGCCGCACCGACTCGCCGGTGGCCGGGTTCCACGCGAGCAGCTCCGCGGCGCTGCACATGACGAGCACGCCGTCGCAGTGCACGATGCTGCGGTCGAAGCTCCGCGGGGAGCGGAGCTGGACCCGCGACACGGGCCCGCCGCGCTCGCCGGACTCACGGTACCGGTGTATCCTGAGGAACGGGCCCGTCCCGGGGCCGCACGGCGAGACCACGGGCGTCTCCGCCCGCCAGCGCCGCAGGTGCGCGCGGGCGAAGGCGGGGTCGCGGTCGACCGTAGCTCGCCAGGCGGTGCATACGCGGCGGAATCGGAGGACGTCGTCGGTGGGCAGCCTCTCCAGAATATCGAGGACGACGGCGTCGGGAAGTGCCAGCGCCGCCGCCGTCTCGTCGGTGCAGATCTTCCGCTTCTTCTTGGGTGGATTAGCATCCATTGTTGTGATTGCAAACTCCTCTTGATCGGTAATTTAGAGAAGAAAATAGGTATAACCGCATGGATGTGGATGCAGTGTATACGTTGGTACTAATGGAAGATTTGCGTCTGATCTGTTTCCGATCAGTATTTAGAAGATGCCATATATCCTCTTCGAAATCAGCGATTAAATCCAACGGATCACAAAGGCCGTGTTAAAGACGGACACATATAACTAACTGCATCTGAAGAATTCAGCCAGCCCCAAGAGCTGATGTAAAGTCTTCAGGTCATGGCGCCATTAACATTTCCTTTAGCAAAGACCAAAACTCGCTCAACGAACTGCAGACATCGTGGGCACATGGTTAACATTTCCATTAACATTTCTACTACCAAGTTAGCATTTGCTGAATCTCCGGGCTTCTCGAGTTGTCACACCCTCTTCACGCTCTCAGTTCAAGATGAACTTCTCAGACAGCTTCTCTGGAACACATGGTGGTTATATCGGATTTAAGATCCGCATTGGACAAATTCAAATTTTTTTCGAACCGGGCATTGACCCCTTTTCCATTGCAAATGAACGGAAATACAAAGTTCTGGGAACACGACCGGGGGAGGGAAAGAGGTGCAGCGAGTTCGAGCACTGCTAGGAAACCCACTGCGTTCGTCCGACATCGTGGACAAATTCATATGTCAGTGGACTTGAACAAGCGTCCATTGATCATGTGATGTGGACATAGGAGCCTCTTTTCTGGCATCCTTTGCCACTTATCTGATAAATCTCAGGGTTCAGGGTTGGACTGGCTAAACAGAGACCAGACCTCTTGTGCAAAAGGACAGGGGGCGGCGGCGGCGGCGGCGGCGGGGGGTTGTGCTGCTGCCAGGCCTGGCTGGCAAGGACCTCCATGAAGAAAGGTTTTGCACAGGGCAGAAAGAAAAGCTTGGTTGAACTGGGTGCCTCCATTGAGAGGAAAACCAGTTCCACGCCAGCAACTACCACTCCAAGGCAGGAGCTCAAGAGTTGCCATCAGAAACCTGCCATTTTTTCCTTCACAGCACATTTTAGAGGCCTGGGTCCATTTTGATGGCCTCCAGGCATTGCTCATGGGAAAAACAAAGATTGTAAAAAACGATGCACAAGAGAAACTACCATGGCTATGGTAAGGGGGGTGGTCCAAGAATCTTCATAGTCGGTGCTAAAAGGAAATAATAATACCTCCAACCAGAAAGGAAAAATAAACTTTGAGATGGCACACAAAAGGCTAATTGTAGATGCCATCGTACATTTTTTGCGAACACGGCGCCATCATATATAATTAATTAGTAGAGTATTACAAACTTGTAAGGACCGTACAAGTGCTAAGCATCCGTGAGTTTTGCCAAATTATTTATTACCTCTGAATTACCGGACACGTCATCAACATCCTGACTAAGAACTCGAGCTGGAAGGAACCAAAAATCCCAGCAAACTATAGAAGGAACTTATCGCGGTATCGTGGCCGCGACGCAAATCATAATCTAGTTGACATTGTGGAAGGAGTCGATGATGGCATCGGCAAGGTACTCGCACTTCGCCAGGTTCAACCCCGCCAACGAAATCCTCCCGTCCTTGGTCATGTATATGTGCCATTTATCGGTCATGTTATCGCTCTGCAAAACACGAAAGAGGGAACTTAGACGGTTACACAATGATACGTTTCTGCTGACATATCATTCAAAGATAATATGTGAAAACAGTTTGCCATCTGTGGAATTCAAAGGCAAAGTCACCTGGGGTCTGTTCAAGCCCGTGAACGAGAACATGCCTATCTGGCGCAGAATGAAAGACCAGTCCTTGCCAGACTGGTCCTTTTCAGTCAAGCTATCATAAAGCTTCTGCCGAACGTTCTTGATCCGACCGGCCATTTGTTCCATCTCTTCCTTCCACTCCCCGAACATGGTAGGGTCTCCAACAACGTTGGCGACGATCTTGGCACCGTGAATAGGTGGGTTTGAGTACATGGGCCGCGCCAATCGCTTCAACTGGCTCTTCACCCTGCAAAGCTTCCAGTGTCATAATACATAGACAATTCAGAATTCATACAGATTCTTAGAGAAGGACTATCACCGTACAGTGTGCAGGATGAAGGGTAGAAATAAAATAGCATTTCATGCAACTGAATGTAAGAGGAAAAGGCAGGTAGGCACGCAGTCAACCATTTAAAACACAAGATTACCTATCTGCAACTTCCGGTGCTGAGCAAATGACATTTATCGCACCGATCCTTTCTGCATATAGACCAAGGTTCTTGCTGTAAGACTGTGCAACGAACACTTCCAGGCCACGCTTAACAAAAAGCCTGACAGAAGATGCATCTTCATCAAGGCTTCCACTGGCAAAACCCTACAAAGAAAACATAACAGTCAGTAAGAGGCAAATTGTGAAAATAAATTAATAAAAACCCACACGAAAACCATTCACCTGATAGGCAACATCAAAGAAAGGCATATGGTTTTTCTCTTCAATCACATCTGCCAGTTTCTCCCACTGTTCAGGAGTTGGGTCTATTCCAGTTGGATTGTGAGCACAACCATGTAGCAGAACAAAAGATCCCTCTGGGGCAGCCTAGTTTGCAAAGAGTATATACATTAGGACAAACAATAACCGGTCCATAAGAAATTAACAATAGTAAATAGGAAAAGTCAGTTCATTTCCAGATTGCAACTTTCATATGATGAGCGCAACTATTTCAGTTCAAAAAAAGGAGTGCAACAGTGGAGGAGCACATGAAGGGCCATTTCTTGCTAGTGGGCCAAAACAATACCAAATCATAAGAGAATGCTTGGAGAGAAGGATGGGACAGGGCCCAAATTAATGCTCCACCACTGAGTGCAACCCAATAGAAAGAAAAAACTACTCTTAACTAAGTTCATCCAATGAAAGATAGCAATGCAGGTTAAAAAAAATGCAAAGAGAAATATTTGAATAATGGTTAATTTTCTTGGTACAGATATTTTAGGTACCTGTATGTCAGCTACCATTCCCTCAAAATCCAGCCCAACAGTCTTGGGATCATAATACCGGTATTCTGACCATGGTACCCTGGCATCATTGAATATGTTTTTGTGGTTTCCTGTTAACATATAAATTGGACGAATTTATGAGATTCACCACAGAAAACAATGAAAAACAGACTTATGCACATGAAGTCATGAGCACTAGTTGCAGTTCCCAATTCGCCATACATACCCCATGTGGGAGACGATATAAGTACTTTTGAATCAGGGAAGTATCTCTGAATAAATGCTGCAGCAAGGCGTAGTGATCCAGTCCCTGAGAGAGACTGAAGAGTAGCAACCTACAGTAGGAGTGGTTACTAAATAAGGTTAACTAAACATAAGAGGAAACTCCTCAGGTGACAGCTTGTCAGGCAGTCATAATATAACAAGAGCGATGGCAAGGGCTGCATAATCCATACCCGTCCTTGCTTGATGACAGGATTGTCAGCTCCAAGCAATAGATCTGCAGTTGCTTTGTTAAATGCAGCGAAGCCTTCAATAGGCAGATACTGCACCATAAAGAAAACATTCAGCCTTTCATTCTCAGTGGAAGAATAGAAGGAAAATGTGATTCTTTATGACCATGTCCAAATCATCCGAATTGTAAAATTGCATCGTACCTCCTTGTTTTCTCCTTTCTCCAACATAAGTTTTTCAGCCTACCACATGCAGCAGTAGCACATCAAAATAGGAACCTAAATTATTCAGGAAATGCCAAGGACGATTAGACTTACCTTCTTGACAACATTGAGGACAGCGGGCTGTAGCTCTTCCGTTCTATAGGCACCAACGCCAAGGTTGAGCTTCAGATCACTTGTATCTGCTTTAAATGCTTCCGAAACCCCAAGAATCGGGTCTGGAGGGGCCATCGGCACTCCTTCAAAGCGAGAAGCGTCTACTGCAAGTGCCATCGTTATGTGGCCAGTATTCTGCATCCAAACCGGCAAAGGAAGAATTAAATTTCAAAGCACAAACTATATCATGAGATGTCAAATATTGGAATGGCACAAGGCTTTAAGGCACAGCTGTCACATACAAAAGGATTATCCATGGAGAAACAGAAATGCTGGCTTAACCAGCTACACTACCAACTGCAATGTGCCTCAACATTGAAACGAGCAGCTCTAGAGTGGTCCTACCACTATCAGTACAGTAAATACGTATAGCTACTTCTATCAGAAGAAGCCTGGACTAAGCACGCCATGTTATAGCTGTGCAGAATTAAAGTGCAACTTGATGTTTGTTCGTGTGTCAACGACTACTTGTTCTCAGAAGAAGTCAGCAGAATTTATGAGTTATGATGAACGGAAGTTATTCACATAGGACACTTCATCCTTCGAATCCTTAAAGAGTGTTCCTGATCATTATTATTTCTACTTAGTACCCGATCCTGACTAGCAGAGCTGAAAGGTCATTGAAAAATTGAATTACTAGGAAAGGTGCATATAGGAGTCATGCTAAGTCTGAATCCCTGGAGACACCAGCAGCCCAGATAAGATTCCGCTCGACTCGCTATTGTTCTAAAAGCTTGTGGCATCGTGCATAATTGGAAATCACCGCCCTGAATCGAGAACAACCCAAGTAGAACCGCTAGCAGTCCTGAATTGCCAGTCCAGGAAGCAAGTTACGAGGCGACAGAAAATGTGCATATATCATAGCTTCGTGAAGGCTGAACCCCAGGAGGCACACCAGCGGTCCAAAGCATGTTACTCCATGAACCGCTGTCGTTCTAGAAGCTTGCAGCATCATGCATGATTGCCAATCACGGTGCAAACTATGTAGGAGTACTTTCTTAGTCGATTCTGAACATTACTGTACATACTAACAGTAAACCACTAGCAGCCCTGAATCGCCAATCCGGGAAGTCAGCGCCTATTTGAGTCGTGCACACATGAACACACCTATGACAGGACCCAGAACCATCTAGCACGGTCGCGTGGCAGAACCGACCCAATTCACAAATCAAATGTGGGATCTAGGAAAGACGGAGCGAGAGGGGGCGCAGGATCGGATCAGTCACCTTCCTCGCGACCCCGACGCGGCACCCGGTCCTCCCATCGCTCCTTCCTCCTCCGAACACCTGCGCCCACGACAAAACAAACAGAAAAAAGGGTTCAGAATCCACTGCACAGAAAGGAGGAGCACCGACAGACAGGTGTGGAGAGGCGGGCCCGTGCCTTGCAGCGGGCGGCGGCGACGGCGGAGGCCGCCGGCGCGGAGAGGGCGGAGGCCATCCGCGGGGGGCGAGAGGTGCAGCGCGCGGAGCAGGAGGAGGAGGAGGGAGGCGAGGGTGATCTGGGATCAGAGCGGAGCGGGTGGATGGCGATGGCCTTGGAGTCTCCGTCAGAACTGCGGAGCTTCTCTGTTGGACGGATGGATTTATGCTGTCGACTTCTCCAGCCGGGGGATTCGAACAGTGAGAGGGACGTGGTTCAGCCCCAGCCGTCTGATTCTGAGCCACTCCGCTCCGAGAAAAAACCAGGGTCTGAGTTTTCTCGAGCTGCCTTTTACACCCACGGTATTCCCCGAGTCCGAAGAGAGAATTGTTTGTCAACCTTTTTTTCTGTTTTGTCAAAAGTTTTTTTTTTGCGGAATGTTTTGTCAAAAGTTATGGAGCCATTTCGATCTTTCGGAGAGTCTTCGCGGGGTGAGTGTATCTTGCGTGTCGTGAAAGCAAGTATAGTGTTTTAAAAAATAGTATGAAAGAACGGCCTCATGCAGCGCTGCTCGATATTTAAAAACTGAAACGGCATGACTCGGTTGTCTCTGAATCTCAACAAGAGAAAATCAATCTGCCTTTATCGGTTACTTTTTTAGGAACCTTTGCCGGTTACTTTGAGGACGAGCAACCATGTGTGGTTCAATCCTAGAGATAACTTACATTGAAAAAGCATCTTTGTTTCAATAAACATGTGACTAAATCAATAAAACCTCTCGCACTTCATCGACGTGACCGTGTAGGAAGGTTTAATTCGACTCATACACCATCATCCATCTCATGTTCTTCTTCTCCTCCTCCTCCTCCTCTTTCCTTTCGGTCGTCCTGACTCCTCTCTTGGCCGTTTTCTCAGCCTCCCGTCACCATGTCAACGACTATTCATTAAGTGGAAGCAAAATCTAGACAAAAAAGTGGAGTATCATGTGGATTTAAATTTTCGTAAGTAGCAAGCCTCTTGTTTGAAGTTACACAATCTTTGTTCATTCTAGTATTATTTTGTTGTTGTAACAATGTGGTGTCCAGTGGCGGAGACAAGGGGGGGCGAGCAGGGGCCTGGCCCCCCCTAACGATCGACAAATACTCAGGAAGCTACGGCTAATATACGTACTTGGCCCCCCTTAACTCTCCACTTCAACGTATCAAATCTGAAAATAAAAGGGCCCATAAGAAAGGCCACGCATGGTCATGGCCTGCCTCCTCCGCTCTCTAGTACTGCGCCCCTCTGCCGTTTCCTTAAAAAACGCATCGGCATGATTAACGTTGTGACCTAGGCCATCAGCGCCGCCGGCAGCCGCCTCCTCCTGTCCTTCGTGCTCATCCTACAGATACACTCTGTGAATTCTCTAGCGGTTCAGCTTCCAGGCTAAAGGTTAGTACTATCGTATCTACTTGTTCCTCTGAATGCTCATTTTATATTTGTTGAAATTGTATGTTCGATTGTGTGATCTACAATGCTAATTCGTTTTTAATTTCCTTTCATTGTCTGATCTATGATGTGGTAATCAAGAGAAAAACGTGGCTACACACTATAGAAATTAATTCGATTTTTAGGTACGTTAATTCGAGATCTCGGCCTATTGAAATTGTTAATAAGGGTAACGTGGAAGTTAGTAATCCAAGTGAGTGGGAGATGATTTGCTTCAAAATTAATTCCTCTGTAAACTGATATAAACTATTTTAGATCACTAAGGGAGTACATGATAATATCATTGATGGAGAATTACCTAGGAACTAGATTATCTTCCGATGAAATTATTTTCATTTTAATCTTATTGGCAGCTGTAAAAGGCAAATTTAAACTGATATAAATTTCGCTATGTTTTAATAGTGTTGAAACAGAACATTACTATAGTACAGTGGAACTTCTTTTTTTGCATTGCACGAATTTTTTTTGCCAACTTGGCTTGGCCCCCCCCTATACCTAAATCCTGGCTCCGCCCCTGGTGGTGTCTGAACTTACTCCACAAATTCCTAGGAAAATAACCAAAACTTTTATGCTTTTAGTTAAGAAAATACTATATAGTTTTTTTTCCTAAAAGGAATAAGATGGAATTCAGTTCGTCCGTGTGTAAAGAAAAAATAACAATTTTCTTAGAATTATATTGTTGAGAAAATATCTCATTCCAAGAATAGTAAATGAGAGAGTTTTTTTTATTCTGGGGTGCCCTTACCAGTCCACATACAATATATGTTTTCTTAGTCATTTCTAGTATTTGTTTGCAGTTGCAAAATGCAATTTACTCAACTTAGTTTACAATCTCCCAGAAATGACCAAAAATGTTAGAGTTTATGGTTAAACAAATAGCAATATTTGAACTAAAATTTGAACTAAAACCATGTCACTTATATTGGGATGGAGGGTTGTTTTTCTTTTAGTATATAAAAAATTAGTAAAAAGAGAAGAGACACTTTTTTTAGGTAAAGAGAAGAGACACTTTTTTTGAGGGCTCAAGAGAAGAGACACTTAGGACACCCTTACCAGCCCATTATCATTCCAGACCCAAGCCCACACACTATCAGCCCACCAACGAACCCGGCCTCGCCGCAAGAACAACCCAACCAAACCCTAGACGAGCACGAGCGCGGAGCGCAACAGCCTCCTCCCGCCAAAACGCGCACCGCTTTCCCGCCAAACCATCCTCTCTATTACCCTCTTCGCGCCACCCCTCCCATCCCCACCCCCCCTCGCCGTCTCCCCTCCCACCCTCCTCCCCCCTCCGCGCCGGCACCCACCCCACGCGCCCGCGCGTCCTCCTCCTCGCCGCCGCGCCGCCGCCGCCATGTCGGGCTGGGACGAGGGCGCGGTATTCTACAGCGACCAGGCGCAGTTCCCGCAGGGCGACCCCGCCGCCGCCGACATCACCCGCCACTCCGCCCTCCGCAAGTTCAAGGAGTTTCTCCGCGGCTTCACCGGCCCCACCGGCGACTTCCCCTACCGGTACCCCCTCCCCCGCCCCCTCCCCCCCTCTCCTCGCCAGATCTGGTCGAATCGGGCTAGTAGGCTGACCCGTGGGCGCGTTCCCCTGTTTCCAGCGAGAGCCTCGTGCACAACCGCGACCATGTCACCGTCGCCATCGAGGACCTCGACGCCTTCGACGCCGAGCTCGCCGACAGGATCCGCAAGGCGCCCGCAGACTACCTGCCGCTGGTGCGTCACCTTTTCTGAACTGTCTCTTTTTTCTGTCTGACGGGCTATCTGAAACTATGTCATGTCTGTCTTTTATCTGTTGATTCAGAGCTGTGTTTAACTCTTCCTGTGGTGGGTTTCTGCAGTTTGAGACGGCTGGGTCAGAGGTTCTCGCCAGCCTACGGTCGAAGGTCGCTGGTGAGACCGGGGAAATGGAGGAGCCTGTCACCGGCGATGTGCAGATCTTCCTCTCCTCCAAGGAGAATTGCGTCTCCATGAGATCCATTGGGGTCAGTTCTGAACCTAATTCTAGAAATTAGCCCATTCCGGAGAGTTTTAGGAACTCCATTCTGATAATCAACATAAAAATTACAGGCAGATTACATGTCGAAACTGGTGAAGATTGCGGGTATTGCAATTGCTGCTTCGAGGGTGAAAGCCAAGGCCACTCACGTGACACTGCTCTGCAAGAACTGCAGGAGTGTGAGGACGGTGCCGTGCAGGCCAGGCCTCGGCGGGGCTATTGTCCCACGATCCTGTGATCATGTTCCTCAGGTATATTTCTCAGTGATCGTATTCAATCATTGCCACGCTGTTTAGTTTTTGTGCTGTTAATGGTGATGGTACATGTATCTGATTGTTTCATTTCCTTAGCCCGGAGAAGAGCCTTGCCCTCTGGACCCCTGGATTGCAGTCCCTGACAAGAGCAAGTATGTGGATCTACAGACTCTCAAATTGCAGGAAAATCCTGAGGTTAGTATTATGCTTCCTGCAGAACTGTTGACTTGCAGTAATCCACTTTTATGTGATGTTCATTGGCTAACTACTGTAACATGACTACAATTATTAATCTTTGTTAGTATCGTCTTCCAGGATGTTCCAACTGGTGAGCTTCCAAGGAATGTGCTACTTTCTGTAGACAGACATCTTGTTCAGACAACTGTTCCAGGGACTAGATTAACTGTGATTGGCATCTACAGTGTATTCCAAGCATCCGGGACGAACAAGTATGTTTCAGGACTGAGTTTTTGTTGTTAGCTAGGATGGTTAGTTGGTTACATGGCTGATGCTACTGTCCATTCATTTTGCAGCCAGAAAGGTGCTGTTGGAGTTAAACAGCCCTACATTAGAATCGTGGGGTTAGAGCAGTCTCGAGATGACAACACAAATGGCCCCTCACATTTCACACTCGATGAGGTAGTTTAATTTTTAATGTTTTCATTCATCATGGGAGTTGCACTTTTTTCCTGTAATGTTAACTTTCTTGTTGGGTTGCAGGAAATGGAATTCAAAGAATTTGCACAGAGGCCGGACGCATATGCCAAGATTTGTTCAATGATAGGCCCTTCAATTTATGGTCATGGTGACGTCAAGAAAGCTATTGCTTGCCTTCTGTTTGGGGGATCAAAAAAGGTATTTGATATTATCAGACTCTGATATGCATTGCAAATTAATCTGTATTCCGTAGCTAATCGTGAGTGCTCCCATGCTGTTTGAACTATTGTCTACTACAGAGGCTACCAGATGGTGTCCGTTTGAGAGGGGACATTCATGCCTTGCTTTTGGGTGATCCATCCACAGCAAAATCCCAGGCAAGTGCTGTTTTAAGTTATCACAGCATTTAGTTTGTTGGCAAATAACATGACAATATAGGTCATATCAGTCTTGTCAACTCCCTGGAGTTGTTGAAATTTGTAAGCGATTACTGATTTCGCTTGCTGGAATATTTGGAAGGAGAGAAACACAATCTAGTTTGATACCTTGAACTAGCAAGTAGCTTTCAAGTCAGTCAACTTTCAGGGATTAAGCTCCTGCTCTCCTTTTGCTGTTGCATGTGTCAGTATATTATACTTAAGTACTCAGTACTCAACCTTTTATTGTATGCATTATGCAGAAGTGCTACCCTTTCACTAAAAAATGTCACGGCTTGCACTCTGAATTCATGTGATACTCTAGTTTAGTTAACATAATTTGCCAAAATTAACTGTTTCTGGTTTTTACGCTATTATAAAGGCCAATGGTTTCTGAGTGAGTGACAGGCATTTCTACATTTTGACAGTTTCTGAAGTTTGTAGAGAAGACAGCACCAATTGCAGTCTATACCTCTGGAAAAGGTTCATCTGCAGCTGGTCTTACAGCATCTGTAACCCGGGATAGTAACTCGGTATGCTTGTCTAAATCAAATTACTTATTCTGTTACTCCCAAGTTTTTGTTCTGTGTGTAAAAGACTATTCTTTTCCTGCACAGCGCGAGTTTTATTTGGAAGGAGGAGCCATGGTATTGGCTGATGGTGGAGTAGTTTGTATTGATGAATTTGACAAAATGAGGCCTGAAGACAGGTAAAATTTAACCAATTCTTAGTCAACTAGAATATAACATTGTGTACCTGTTTATTTTGTACCCTCTCTCTCGTACTCATTTTAATCTGTTTTGTTATTCTTGTGTGGTTCCAGAGTTGCAATTCATGAAGCCATGGAGCAGCAGACCATATCTATTGCCAAGGCTGGCATTACAACAGTACTCAATTCAAGGACCTCAGTTCTTGCAGCTGCCAATCCAATTTCAGGGCGTTATGATGACCTTAAGGTTAGTCAATCTGTTTTTTTCATTGTCTTGCCTACTATTTCGATTTTAAAATGAATATACTATTCTAGTGCTAAGTTTGATAAACTGTCTTCTGCTGTTCATCAGACTGCACAAGATAACATAGACCTGCAGACAACAATCCTTTCTCGATTTGATCTAATCTTCATAGTTAAAGATGTCAGAATGTATGAGCAAGATAAGGTATAGATCAATTTCTTTCTTCAGATACTTGTAATTTTTTAAGTTCAAAGACTAAATGAACTTCAAATGCAGCGAATAGCAAACCACATCATTAAGGTGCATGCCAGTGGTGCTGCAACTCAAGTAAACAGGAACGCAGATACCAATGAAGGAGAGAATTGGCTGAAAAGGTGTGGTTGGGTTTTCATATTATGTTTCACTCAATTTGTCAAACTTCATCATATTCACAATCTTACAAATATGCAGGTACATTGAGTACTGCCGCAACACATGTAGACCACGACTCTCAGAAAAAGCAGCAGAGATGCTGCAGAACAAATATGTTGAGATCAGACAGGTATGTCTATGCAGAATTTCACCTTGGTACCTGGTTACATAATGAGTCAGCTTAAAGTTCATGAGAACATATCTGTTATTTGGACTTGCTATTTCCTTGTTTGGAAGCCTTTGAAAGTTAAGAGGAAGGTCCAAGTATTTTTCCATCTGAAATGATGAAAGTTAGCCAAATCTAATTATAACATGCTCCTCTACATGTAAGCTTTATCTGTGCCTTTGGTGAAGAGTTCTTCTTTGCCAGGCACAAGAGAAGACATGTAGAGTTGAAGTTTGTGTTAATGATGATAAAATAGAGATTGGGAACTTACTGATCAGAAGCTTGAATTGAAAGTTAAGAGGAAGGTCCAAGTATTTTTTCCATCTGAAATGATGAAAGTTAGCCAAATCTTATTATAATATGCTCCTCTACATATAAGCTTTATCTGTGCCTTTGGTGAAGATTTCTTCTTTGCCAGGCACAAGAGAAGACATGTAGAGTTGAAGTTTGCGTTAATGATGATAAAATAGAGATTGGGAACTTGCTGATCAGAAGCTCGAATATTTTATTCATATTTTTTTCTTGTCTCGGTGATTACTGTGTACATGTTTTGCTATTGCGTGAGTTTGAGCTTCTCCATGTTTATGTTTGCTGTTCCAAAGGATGGTGATTTAGTTCTGGCTGGATTTCTGCCACTATGTCTTTTTCTGGCAAATGCCGCAACAGTTTGAATAATTCTCTGCATCTGCTTTCTGAAAATCTCAAGACCTTTTTTATGATAGTTTCATGGTGATTGTCACAATCAATTTTTTTTAGACGTTAATTATCATTTTTATACGAGACATTTACCTATTTGTTTTATCATTATGCAGAAAATGAGACAACAATCCCATGAGACAGGAAGAGCTGCAGCCATACCCATCACTGTGAGGCAGCTTGAAGCTATTATACGGTTGAGCGAATCTCTTGCAAAGATGAGATTGTAAGTGCAATCTGATCACATGCTAATTATTCCACAAACATTGTTCTGCCACTTGCTTGATTCTGGTACATTTAGAAGATCTTTATGTATTTAACATCATGACTTGTGGCTTAAGTTCTGACAAACAAGTATCATGGCATTCCTTGCTGACATGTGAGTGGTTCTCAGGACTAGTGTGGCTACGCCAGAGCACATCGAAGAGGCATTTAGACTGTTCAATGTCTCCACTGTGGATGCCGCAAGATCTGGAATCAATGAGCATCTGAACTTGTCACCGGAGATCGCAAACGAAATCAAGGTGAGTCTATTGCATCCAAAACTAAAACCCAGCGTTTTCAACCTTTTGCATCTGCTGAGTTTCTCGTTCACTTCATCCCAACAGCAAGCGGAAGCACAGATAAAGAGAAGGATGGGAATCGGGAGCCACATATCTGAACGTCGGCTGCTCGATGAACTGAACCGGATGGGGTTGAATGAATCCATTGTAAGCATCCTGTCATCCCACACATCAGATTTTTCTCACATGCAAAATCTCATGCATAAAAATAATCTGTAACCACTCGGTTTCTCACCACTCATTACCTTTGCTGCTTCAGGTGAGAAGAGCCCTTGTGATCATGCACCAGAGGGACGAAGTGGAGTACAAGAGGGAGCGCCATGTGATTGTCCGCAAGGCTTGAGCTTGATCCGAACCGATGGAACTACCATGGAACCCTCTGGCCATCTGATGTGTGTGTATAAGTAGTGCTGACACTGCAGCCTGTTTCTTGAGGAAATTTGTTGCATCGTTGAAATTGAGTTGTAGTTGTACTACTTAAGCTGTAGCTGTAGCCCTAAATTATCTTGTGTTGAACTGAAGATGTACCACAGTAAGTTCATTCATGAATGCAACATTTGGGCGTTCTGCAGCTAATGCCTAGGAAACTGAAACTTGCGCTTTGCCCTGTGTTGTTCCGCTGTCAGCATTTTGCCTGTGATCTGCAAAAACCTAACATAAGTCACCTGTTTTTTTTTAAAAAATCTTGCTTATGCTTTAATTTAAACCACATCTTCAAGTCACTATCCGTAAACTAGTTGTAGTGACGTTTAAATATTGCTGCACGGCTTCAAAGAGTCAAGTTGTAGGCTAGTAATGCTGAATTGGTGAGTCTTATCAAAAGCAAAAATGATTAGCTTGAAAATGGGCAGCGCTGTTTGATGCTAATGACTTTGAACAAGGCATGCGTTTTAAGGGAGCGGAATTCTAGCTTATTCCAAGTGTCCTCTAAAAATGTAACTTAGCTGCCATGCTGGTCCTTTTGGTGTGGGTGAAGATCTTGAATTTGGGACTTTCTATGCCAAATTGTATTTTTAATGATGCTTGCTCATGATCAGCCTCATGAAAACCTTATATTCCCAGAGAAGGTTTGTCGCAAAGCTACGAGAAAATCTTGTGATCCCCATAGCTGGCTGGAGAAGGTTTGTCGCAAAGCTAGGAGAAAACCTTGTGACCCGCCTAGCTGACTGGCCAGTCTTGCCAGTCCTTGTAGTTTTTACTTATTAGTAATGTACATAATCTAATGAAAAAAATGCATTAGCCAATAGGTTAACTCACCTACTATTTCCTCTAAAAATGAAACCATGTGGAAAATGTAAAACACTTTTTAATGGAACTTTTTGTTTTAGTTGGTCGTATGTGTTTTGCTTGGTGGGTTATGGAGTCCATGAAAACTATGCCTTGGACTACTTTCTTGATGTTGCAACTGTTTGGGCTGCACCATTGTTATATGCCACTCCGATGAGCAATGAAAGCAACAAAGCAATGCACCAATTCATCGACGCAACCATTATGCACAATACAACTCCCTCAACTTGTAATGAATTTTGAGGACTTGTTCAACCAACAAGTAAGCAACAGAATAAACAGAAACAACATGCACATGTGACACAAAAATTTAACGTGGAAAAACCTAGGAGTAAAAAAAACACAACCCTGTATAGAGTTTTCCTTAGAATCTCTAGACAGAGTAGCCACATCACCCCGCCTGGCACCCAAATTGTATATGTACCATTGCAAGGTGATGTGACAACACACTCAACATGCTGCCTGCCAGGAACAACAACTATTACTACAAGAGGCAAGATTTCAACAAATAGTGGTAAACAAAACTTTTGTTCCTTTCTATATTTCATCAGCTACTATCGAACGACTGAGCCAAACAACACAAAAGTTTCTAGACAAACAGGCACAATAGTTCCTCAGATACCCTCAAAATTTCAACTTAATCGAACATCGTTTGCCTACCCAATTTATTCGTCTCCAAAAACTATTATGTGCTTAAACTTTAGCAGACTGAACCGACAAACCCGCTCTGAAATTTGATGCTCCACTGACACAATCCTCAAACCATCTAACCAGGTTGAAGTAATCAAAGTAAGGGACCGACGCATCAAGTTTGGTGTTGATCCAAGCACGTGTGAGCCTTCGATAACCACCTTGAACACTGTCTAGTCAGATACATCAAATTTGGTCAGAATCACCTCTCATTCTTTCTCTCTTCTCATGAGTAGTGTTGTTGTTTGTGTGCTCTCTCACTCTCACAATGGCACCCACCACCGTACATGGGTGCGTGCCTAGGGTTTTCTTCTACTCCCTTCACCAGGAAGCACTCACAACCGTTGGATGTAATTGAGATCAACAACTCACATGTGTTGGACTTATGAGCAACACACCTCCATGTGGAGGGAATCGGCCCAACAATAACATGTTCTAGCCAGTACTTTCACCATTCCCTTGTTGTTTCCTCCAACATTTTGGAAACACCAATGAAGAAATGTAGTGGGAAAATATGTATAAAATATCACACAATATGGCGGGGGTATGCATGGTCCATAAGATCTCTAAGCCTCACATATGGATATGCCAAGTACCCTACAGAATCAAACGTGTAAACCAATCAAGGGCAAATTGGTGACATCCGCGAGCCCGACCCCGAGAGGAGATAAAGCCTCACCCCTCAAGACAAGGTGCATGCATAAAGAATCTTGAGGCCCTAGCATAAAGACCAAACAATTGGGATTATAAGGACCCAATCGCAGTTTTTCAAGGAATACCGCCACAATGATCACCATCTAGCTAGGATAAATCTAGTCTAACTACTACATCATTGTAGCAATTGCATTACCATGGCGGACATACATCCATGTATATCGTTGTCTTTGAAGTTCTTGACAGAGTAGCCACATCACCCCGCCTGGCACCCAAATTGTATATGTACCATTGCAAGATAGACGAGTGACAACCGTCTATGAGAAAGGTTTTCTTAGATGATTATTATCAACCATGTCCCTAAGCCAAGCAACAACCCTTCTAGCCATATATTGTGTTGAACTGAAGATATACCACAATACGTTGATTCATGAATGCAACATTTGGGCATTCTGTAGTTGATTAGAGTCTATGCTTAGGAAACTGAAACTTGCACTTTGCCATGTGTTAATCCATTGTCAGAATTTTGCGTGTCTTCTTTGTCTTGTGAAATGTGATTTGCAAGAAAAGAACATAAGGTAACTGAATTTTTTAATCTTACTTATGCTTGAAGTTAAACCACATCTTTTAGTAACTAAATATACTTCTATATAGTCCATGTACTAAACGTTTGCACTCACATTTTAATATTATGCTGCTCAAATTTAAAGAATCAAGTTTTAAGCTAGTAATATTGAATTGGTATACTTTCATGCAATGAGTCTATGAGAAGCAAATATGATTAGCTTGAAAACAGCCCTTGTGTCATGCGATGTTTGATGCTTATGACTTTGCACATGGCATGCTTGTTAAGGGAGTGGCATTTTAGCTTTGATTATCTTGTATATGAGTATTATGCCAATTATTCTCTAAAAATGTAACTTAGCCGCCATGCTGGTCATTTTGGTGTGGGTGAAGATCTTGAATCTGAGACTTTCTATGCCATTTAAAAAAATGGTGGTAGCTTATGATCAGCCTCATGAAAACCTTTTATTCCCCAATAAGATTTATCGCAAAAGTTGGGAAAAAACCTTGGGATGGGGTTGCACCGATGCTATATGCCACTCCGATGGGCAACCAAAACAACAAAGCAATGCACCAATTATTGTAAAAAAACGATGCACGAATTCATTGACACGACAATTATGCACAATACAACCCCTCAACTTATAATGAATTTTGAGGACAACTTCAATGAACGAGTGAGCAACGGAATAAATACAAACAACATGCACATGTGACACAAGATTAAATGTGGAAAACCTCCTTGAATTGAGTAAAAAATGGCCATGTATAGTGTCTTTAGAACCTGTAGAGATATTTATAACACATTCAACATGTTGCCAACTAGGAACAACAACAAGTACTACAAGAGGCAAGATTTCAGCAGAGCAGAGTAAGCACAACTTTTGTCCCCTTCTATATTTGGTCTGCTAAAAAATCGTCGAGAAAAACAACACAAAATTTGGCAGACAAATAAAGACATGAGTTCCTGATATAATCTCAAAATTTCAACTTAATCGGACATTGTTATCCTACCAAATTTATTAGTCTTTGAAAACTATCATGTGTTGAAAATGTAGCCATCCAAACCGATAAAAACACTCTCAAATTCGATGCTCCAATGACACAATCATCAAACCAACTAACCAGGTCGAAGTACTCAAAGTAAGGAACAAAATCATGAAGTTTGGTATCAATCCAAGGATGTTTGAGCCTTCGATAACCACCTTGAACATTGTCTAGTCAGATACATCAAATCTGGACAGAATCACCTCTTTCTCTTATCTCACGAGTTGTGTTGTTCTGTGTGTGATCTCTCACTCTTGCAATGGAAGCCACGATCATACGGGTGTGGAGTGGCTAGGGTTTTCTTCTACTCCGTTCACCAGGAAGCACCCACAACCACTCGATGTAACTGATATGAATGGCTCGCTTGCAGTGGAGTTATGGGTTGCAGTTGGGCTGCCAAACACCTCCATGTGGAGGAATCTGCACTTTCACCACTCGTTTGTTATTCCCCCCAGCTAGTTCGTAGACACTGCTGACGATCTGTAGTGGAAAATTATGTATAAAATATCATACAATACAGTAGGGCTACACATGGTCCATAAGATCTCTAGGCCTGACATATGGATATGCCAAGTGAACTCTAGGCTCTGATACCATCAAGATCATCATCGTCTAGCTCAAGTGGACTATGTGCAAGGCAAAGGTTTGCCCTTGATAGGTTTTCTATTTTACTGGTCTCATGGTGATAGTTGAGAGACCAGGTTATAGGATCAGTTGTCGTACTATCAAGGGGGGCTCTCAAGTTGGTAGCTTGATCGTATCGTTCGTAGAGCATTGCATCCTTGCATAATCTTTATTGGTTCTTAATTGGTTCTTCGCCTTGTGAGATTTGGAGCTTATGGTCATCTTCATGACAAGCTCGAGTTCATCGAAAACGGAGTTCACATGCTTCTTCTATGATGTTTTCGATGTTGGGGTTTTTGCTGGTTCTTCATTCATAGAGGTTTCACATCTCTATACCTTTGTCCTTTCTTCTACTACCACTTCTTACTATAACCAACAAGCTTGAGTTTGCTCAATTCGGAGCTCATATGTAGAAGTTATGGCAGTTCAGGTTTTACTGTTTGCATCTGTTTTGCTTAGGCTTATTTATAGCACCCCAAGTAGTAGTACTGCTTAGCTGAGCGATAGTATCACTTAGCTTAGCTGAGTGGCAGTGCTGCAGGGCAGTGCTGCACGTGGTACCTGATGTCTACTACACAACTAGTTCTTGTAGACTCGTGTTGGGCCTCCAAGCGCAGATGAGGGAGTCTCGGACTAGGGGGTGTCCGGATAGCCGAACTATCATCTTCGGCCAGACTCCTGGACTATGAAGATACAAGATTGAAGACTCCGTCCGTGTCCGGATGGGACTTTCCTTGGCGTGGAAGGCAAGCTTGGCGTCGGATATGTAGATCTCCTACCATTGTAACCGACTCTGTGTAACCCTAACCTCTTGGTGCCTATATAAACCGGAGGGTTTTAGTCCGTGGGACAAACAACAATCATACCATAGGCTAGCTTCTAGGGTTTAGCCTCTCTGATCTCGTGGTAGATCTACTCTTGTACTACCCATATCATCAATATCAATCAAGCAGGAGTAGGGTTTTACCTCCATCGAGAGGGCCCGAACCTGGGTAAAAACATCGTGTCCCTTGTCTCCTGTTACCATCCGCCTAGACGCACAGTTCGGGACCACCTACCCGAGATCCGCCGGTTTTGACACCGACATTGGTGCTTTCATTGAGAGTTCCTCTATGCCGTCGCCATCAGGAAGGATGCCCCGTCCCGTCTTTAAAGACAGCATTGTGGCTAAAGGAGCTTTGGCTATCGGCCAAACTCTCCGGATAGGCGGTTTCCTTATGACCGCCTGTTCGGCCACTACACCGATGATGACTTCTCGGGTCATCGAAAGCAATCTTCACGTTAACTCGGAACTCGCCGAGCAGTTAGATCCGATGGAGCTCTCTTCCTTAAATGAGCTCTTGGATCGCATCGCCGCCCTGGGAGTCGCTACAGACTACGATCAGATTGGGCTTAAACCCGATCTGAGAGAGATTAATTCTCCCCGTGTTACCCACCACGTTCTTGTGGTAGAGGAACAATCGGCAACCCTTCTTCTATCTTAAGGACTAGCTATGTCCGGATTCTGATCCCTCCATGCGGATTCCGTGGAGGGAGGACGTCACTCAAGCCACGAACCTAAAGTCGAGCAAAGGGCTAGATTCATTGGACAACATCCAAGAACCCAAGCTTCCAAGTTCGGAAACTTCTTGGCCTGAATCTTAGATTGGGCGGGTTCAATTTAATTCCACCGCCCACCCAAACACAAGCGATCTATCCCAAATCCGGCAAGAGCCGGCATAAGCGATACATGGGGCGATTCCTCCTGGTCATAAACAGGATAAAGGATTGCCGTGAGGAGGACGCAATTTCATTCTTCGCAATAATTGCACGGACAAGGAATCCTCAACGCCGTAAGTCGTCATTGAAATTACACGCTTCGCTGACTTGGCGTCCATAGTACGAAAGTACTGTGCGATGGAAAGCGCCTGGAAAACCGAAATCAATTTTTGGGACAGTCCGGCCCTGAATACAACCCTAGTCCGAAATAAAAGGGTGCATCATCGTCACGCACCCGGGTTAAATACCAAAAAGCAAAAACCCTTTACAGGGCATGGAACCGTGCTGGAAGGATGGCTCAATGGACCCTGCAAAATTCATAGTACAGAGGGCGCCACTCCAACTCATAGCCTCAGAGCATGTTGGATATTACGGCAGGTGGCCAAAAGTGGCGAAGAGCTTTTAACTCCAGAGTACCTGTCCAAGGATACCAGTACAGTATTAACAGTCTTCGAGACTTTCGCATCAAATAATATGCAGAAACGAACAATCCACAGCCTTGCCGAAGTCCACCAAGTAGCAACAATAAACCCATGGAGTGACACAGCTATTACCTTTAATGCCAGTGACAAACATAAATCCCGAATAGCCCGAGCACCAGCCGCATTGGTCCTCAGTCCAATAGTGGACGGCTTTCGCCTTACCAAGGTACTCATGGACGGTGGCAGCGGACTGAACCTCATTTATGAGGAAACCCTCCGAAAAATGGAAATAGACTGGAGCCACATTGAGCGAAGCAACACAACCTTTAGAGGAATAATCCCCAGTCGGGAAGCATGCTGTACAGGAAAAATCACACTAGATGTGGTGTTCGGCACGCCGGATAATTACAGGTCCAAGGAGGTCGGGTTCCAAGTGGCCCCGTTCAGCAGCGGATATCACGCTCTATTAGGGCGAGAGGCATTCACAATTTTTCAAGCTATACCCCATTACGGGTACATGAAGCTCAAAATGCCCGAGCCCAACGGAATCATCACTCTTGCTAGTGACCCGGACATAGCACTCCGCGCCGAAAATAAGACAGCCGCACTGGCCCTGGAGGCAATATCCGAAGCCCTAGCGGCCGAGGAACTTACTACGTTGCGCTCCACGGTGAATAGGGACGATGTGATACTCAATAAGAGATCCAAGTCCACCTCCTTTAAACCAGCAGACGAAATAGTCAAATTTCAAGTCCATCCAACGGACCCTACAAAAACGGCCTCCATTGGGGCACAATTAAACCCTGATGTAGACGCCGCACTACGAGAATTCCTATGCGAAAATTGGGACATATTTGCCTGGCACCCTTCAGACATGCCAGGAATCCCACGCCGGCTGGCCGAGCACAGCCTAAACATTATAAAAGGATTCAAGCCAGTCAAACAGGCTCTTCAGCGTTTCTCCGAACCCAAGAGACAAACCATGGGAGAGGAGCTAGCCAAATTATTGGAGGCCGGATTCATCAGAGATATAAAACATCCGGACTGGCTAGCAAACCTGGTGATGGTACCAAAGAAAGACAAATCCTGGTGCCTATGCGTCGATTTTAAAGACCTCAACAAGGCTTGCCCAAAGGATCCCTTCCCCTCCCCTGCATCGATCAAATCATCGATGCTACCGCAGGACACGATTCATTGTGTTTCCTCGACGCATACTCCGGCTACCACCAAATTAAGATGGCAGAGCCCGACCAGGCCGCAACGGCATTCATCACCCCATACGGCCCATTCTGCTTCAACACAATGCCCTTTGGGCTCAAAAACTCCGGCGCAACATATCAGCGCATGATTCAGACATGTCTGGCAAACCAGATCGGCAAAACAGTGGAGGCATACGTAGACGATGTGGTCGTCAAAACCAAGCACGTCGAAACTCTAGTAGATGACTTGAGGCTCACGTTCGATAATCTCCGAACATATGACATTAAGCTTAACCCGAAAAAATGTGTTTTCGGCATACCAGGCGGAAAGCTCTTGGGCTTCATTGTATCCGGTAGAGGAATTGAAGCAAACCCAGGTTCGGGCCCTCTCGATGGACTCCAACAACGCAGCCGAATACGAGGCCCTTCTACATGGCCTCCAGATGGTAGTCTCCATGGGCATTCAACGCCTAGAGGTGCGTGAGGATTCGAACATCGCGATATCCCAAATAAATGGAGACTTCAATGCCAAGGATCCGAAAATGGCAGCTTATCGCAACGCCGTCCTAAAAATGTCAGCTTGGTTTGAGGGGCTCGAATTTCACCATATAGCCCGGGATAACAACCAGGCAGCAGACGTATTGGCACGCATTGGCGCAAAGCGCGATGCCGTCCCTCCCAACATCTTCCTAGATAGGCTGTTCAAGCCATCCGTACTATGGGAGGGGAATCCGGAAATAATAATCCGGACCCAACCGCACTGCCCGACACCGAACATTCTGACACAATCGGCGGTTCTGCCAACGAAGTAACATCTTTAGCCCACGTAATAATGGCAGTCATTGCCTCGTGGACGGAACCATTCCCCGCCTACCTAACCAGGCAGGAACTTCCCGAGGACCAAAACGAGGCCCGATGCATAGTGCGGCGATCTAAAGCCTATAAGGTCCATGAGGGAGAACTTTACAATAAAAGCACAACTAGAGTCGTTCAAAGGTGTATCTCCGAAGAGGAAGGGCGGAACCTTCTGGCTGAAATTCATGCCGGACTCGGCGGGCACCACGCCGCAGCCCGGCCCCTTATAGGCAAGGTCTTCCGTATAGGATTTTATTGGCCGACGGCCTGGGCAGATGCTCAGGACTTAGTCCAACGATGCGTCGGCTGCCAGCTCTTTGCTAATCAAAGCCACATGCCACCCACCGCCCTCAAAACTATACCCATAACCTGGCCCTTCACGGTCTGGGGGCTTGACATGGTTGGACCCCTTAAAGGAGGAACCCACAAGCAAAGATACCTACTGGTCATGGTGGATAAGTTCACCAAATGGATAGAGGCCAAGCCTGTTAAGACGGCCGAATCCGGACCGGTGATAGACTTCATATCAGGGGTCGTACACCGTTACAACGTCCCCCATAGCATCATCACTGACAACGGCACGAACTTTACGGCCGACGAGGTTAAACTCTGGTGCAAAAACTGAAGGAAATATGCCCTAGAGGCAATAATAAAGTTATTATTTATTTCCTCATATCATGATAAATGTTTATTATTCATGCTAGAATTGTATTAACCGGAAACATAATACATGTGTGAATACATAGACAAACATAGTGTCACTAGTATGCCTCTACTTGACTAGCTTGTTTATCAAAGATGGTTATGTTTCCTAGCCATGGACAAAAGAGTTGTCATTTGATTAACAGGATCACATCATTGGGAGAATGATGTGATTGACTTGACCCATTCCGTTAGCCTAGCACTTGATCATTTAGTATGTTGCTATTGCTTTCTTCATGACTTATACATGTTCCTAAAACTATGAGATTATGCAACTCCCGTTTACCGGAGGAACACTTTGGGTGCTACCAAACGTCACAACGTAACTGGGTGATTATAAAGGAGTACTACAGGTGTCTCCGAAGGTACATGTTGGGTTGGCGTAATTCGAGATTAGGTTTTCACTCCAATTGTCGGAGAGGTATCTCTGGGCCCTCTCGGTAATGCACATCACTATAAGCCTTGCAAGCAATGTAGCTAATGAGTTAGTTACGGAATGATGCATTACATAACGAGTAAAGAGACTTGCCGGTAACGAGATTGAACTAGGTATTGGATACCGACGATCGAATCTCGGGCAAGTAACATACCAATGACAAAGGGAACAACGTATGTTGTTATGTGGTTTGACCGATAAAGATCTTCGTAGAATATGTAGGAACCAATATGGGCATCCAGGTTCCGCTATTGGTTATTGACCGAGAATGGTTCTAGGTCATGTCTACATAGTTCTCGAACCCGTAGGGTCCGCACGCTTAACGTTACGATGACATTTTTATTATGAGTTTATAAGTTTTGATGTACCGAAGTTTGTTCGGAGTCTCGGATGTGATCACGGACATGACGAGGAGTCTCAGCATGGTTGAGACATAAGGATTGATATATTGGACGGCTATATTCGGACACCGGAAGTGTTCCGGGTGTTTTCGGAGAAAACCGGAGTGCCGGAGGGTTACCGGAACCCCCCCCGGGAGAGTAATGGGCCTTATTGGCCTTGGTGGAGAAGAGAGAGGGGCGGCCAGCATGGGTCGCACGCCCCCTCCCCCTCTGGTCCGAATTGGACTAGGAGGGGGGCGGCGCCCCCCCTCTTTCCTTCCTCCTCTCCCCTTCCTTTCCCTCCTAGTAGGAGTAGGAAAGGGAGTCCTCTCCTACTAGGAGGAGGATTCCTCCTCCTTGGCGCGCCCTCTAAAGGCCGGCCGGCCTCCCCTTGCTCCTTTATATACGGGGCGGGGGCACCATAGACACACAAGTTGATCTACGGATCGTTTCTTAGCCGTGTGCGGTGCCCCCCTCCACCATATTCCACCTCGGTCATATCGTCGCGGAGTTTAGGCGAAGCCCTGTGCCGGTAGAACATCATCATCGTCACCATGCCGTCGTGCTGACGGAACTCATCCCCGAAGCTTTGCTGGATCGGAGCCAGGGGATCGTCATCAAGCTGAACGTGTGCTGAACTCGGAGGTGCCGTACGTTCGATACTTGGAACAGTCGGATCATGAAGACGTACGACTACATCAACCGCGTTGTCATAACGCTTCCGCTTACGGTCTACGAGGGTACGTGGACGAACACTCTCCCCTCTCATTGCTACGCCATCACCATGATCTTGCGTGTGCGTAGGAATTTTTTTTTGAAATTACTACGTTTCCCAATAGTGGCATCAGAGCCTAGGTTTTATGCGTTGATGTTATATGCACGAGTAGAACACAAGTGAGTTGTGGGCGATACAAGTCATACTGCTTACCAGCATGTCATACTTTGGTTCGGCGGTATTGTGAGATGAAGCGGCCGGACCGACATTACGCGTGCTTCTGCGAGACTGGTTTCACCGTTCACGAGCACTCGTGCTTAAAGGTGGCTGGCGGGTGTCTGTCTCTCTCACTTTAGCTGAATCGAGTGTGGCTACGCCCGGTCCTTGCTAAGGTTAAAACAGCACCAACTTGACGAACTATCGTTGTGGTTTTGATGCGTAGGTAAGAACGGTTCTTGCTAAGCCCGTAGCAGCCACGTAAAATTTGCAACAACAAAGTAGAGGACGGCTAACTTGTTTTTGCAGGGCATGTTGTGATGTGATATGGTCAAGACGTGATGCTATATTTTATTGTATGAGATGATCATGTTTTGTAACCGAAGTTATCGGCAACTGGTAGGAGCCATATGGTTGTCGCTTTATTGTATGAAATGCAAGCGCTACATAATTGCTTTACTTTATCACTAAGCGGTAGCGATAGTCGTAGAAGCAATAGATGGCGTGGCGACAACGATGCTACGATGGAGATCAAGGTGTCGCGCGGTGGCGATGGTGATCACGACGGTGCTTCGGAGATGGAGATCACAAGCACAAGGTGATGATGGCCATATCATATCACTTTATATTGATTGCATGTGATGTTTATCCTTTATGCATCTTATCTTGCTTTGATTGACGGTAGCATTTTAAGATGATCTCTCACTAAATTATCAAGAAGTGTTCTCCCTGAGTATGCACCGTTGTGAAAGTTCTTCGTGCTGAGACACCATGTGATGATCGGGTGTGATAGGCTCTACGTTCAAATACAACGGGTGCAAAACAGTTGCACACGCGAATACTCAGTTAAACTTGACGAGCCTAGCATATACAGATATGGCCTCGGAACACGGAGACCGAAGGTCGAGCGTGAATCATATAGTAGATATGATCAACATAGTGATGTTCACCATTGAAACTACTCCATCTCACGTGATGATCGGACATGGTTTAGTTGATTTGGATCACGTAATCACTTAGATGACTAGAGAGATGTCTGTCTAAGTGGGAGTTCTTAAGTAATATGATTAAATTGAACTTAAATTTATCATGAACTTAGTACTGATAGTATTTTGCTTGTCTATGTTTGTTGTAGATAGATGGCTCGTCTTTGTTGTTCCGTTGAATTTTAATCGTTCCTTGAGAAAGCAAAGTTGAAAGATGATGGTAGCAATTACACGGATCGGGTCCGTAACGATGATTATCCTCATTGCTGCATAGAAGAATTACGCCCGGAAGCACCGCTGGGTGCCGAACTGCTTTTGATCTGGCCGACGACGTTAAGAACGTCTGGCGAGCAAAGCCGATGACTACTCGACGATTCGATGTGCCATGCTTTACGGCTTAGAACCAGGTCTTCAACAACATTTTGAGCGTCATGGAGCATATGAGATGTTCCAGAGTTGAAGTTAATATTTCAAGCAAATGCCCGGATTGAGAGATATGAAGTCTCCAATAAGTTCTATAGCTGCAAGATGGAGGAGAATAGTTACGTCGGTGAACACATACTCAAAATGTGCGGGTATAATAATCACTTAATTCAACCGGGAGTTAATCTTCACGATGGTAGTGTCATTGATGAAATTCTTCAATCACGCCACCAAGCTAAAAGAGCTTCGTGATGAACTATAATATGCAAGGGATGGACAAGACTATTCCCGAGCTCTTACGCAATGCTAAAAGCAGCGGAGGTAGAAATCAAGAAGGAGCATCAAGTGTTGATGGTTAACAAGACCACCAGTTTCAAGAAAAGGGCAAAGGGAAGAAGAAGGAACTTCAAGAAGAACAGCAAACAAGTTGCTGCTCAAGAGAAGAAACCCAAGTCCGGACCTAAGCACGAGGCCGAGTGCTTCTCTTGCAAGTAGATCGGACATTGAAGCGGAATTGCCCCAAGTATTTGGCGGATAAGAAGGATGGCAAAGTGAACAAAGGTATATGTGATATACATGTTATTGATGTGTACCTTACCGATGCTCGCATGATAGTACACGGTATTTGATCTTGGTTACATTGCTAATATTTGCAACTCAAAGCAGGACTACGGATTAAGCGAAGATCGCTAAGGGCGAGGTGACGATCGCGTGGGAAATGGTTCCAAAGTCGATGTGATCGCGGTCGGCACGCTACCTCTACATCTACCATCGGGATTAGTTTTAGACCTAAATAATTGTTATTTGGTGCGGCGTTGAGCATGAACATTATATCTGGATCTTGTTTAATGCGAGGCGGTTATTCATTTAAATCGAGAGAATAATGGTTGTTCTATTTATATGAGTAATATCTTTTATGGTCATGCACCCTTGAAGAGTGGTCTATTTTTATTGAATCTCGATAGTAGTGATACACATATTCATAGTGTTGAAACCAAAAGATGCAGAGTTGATAATGATAGTGCAACTTATTTGTGGCACCGCCGTTTAGGTCATATCGGTTTAAAGCGCATGAAGAAACTCCATACTGATGGGCTTTTGGAATCACTTGATTATGAATCACTTGGTACTTGCGAACCGTGCCTCATGGGCAAGATGACTAAAACACCGTTCTCCGAACTATGGGCGAGCAACTGATTTGTTGGAAATCATACATCTTGATGTTTGTGGTCCAATGAATGTTGAAGCTCATGGCGGGTATCGTTATTTTCTCACCTTCACAGATGATTTGAGCAGATATGGGTATATCTACTTAATGAAACACAAGTCTGAAACATTTGAAAATTCAAAGAATTTCAGAGTGAAGTGGAAAATCATCGTAACAAGAAAATAAAGTTTCTACGATCGATCGTGGAGGAGAATATTTGAGTTCTGAGTTTGGTTTACATTTGAAACAATGCGGAATAGTTTCGCAACTCACGCCACCGGAACACCACAGCGAAATGGTGTGTCCGAGCGTCGTGTCGTACTTTACTAGATATGGTGCGATCTATGATGTCTCTTACTGATTTACCGCTATCGTTCTGGGGTTATGCTTTAGAGACAGCCGCATTCACGTTGAATAGGGAACCATCAAAATCCGTTGAGACGACGCCTTATGAATTGTGGTTTGGCAAGAAACCAAAGTTGCCATTTCTTAAAGTTTGGGGCTGCGATGCTTATGTGAAGGAACTTCAACCAGATAAGCTCGAACCTAAATCGGAGAAATGTGTCTTCATAGGATACCCAAAGGAAACTATTGGGTACACCTTCTATCACAGATTCGAGGGCAAGATTTTCGTTGCTAAAATCGGATCCTTTCTAGAGAAGGAGTTTCTCTCGAAAGAAGTGAGTGGGAGGAAAGTAGAACTTGATGAGGTAATCGTACTGCTCCCTTATTGGAAAGTAGTTCATCACAAGAACCGGTTCTGTGACAACTACACCAATTAGTGAGGAAGCTAATGATATTGATCATGAAACTTCAGATCAAGTTTCTGATCTTGAACCTCGTGGGTCTACCAGAGTAAGATCCGCACAGAGTGGTACCGTAATCCTATTCTGGAAGTCATGTTACTTGACCATGATGAACCTACGAACTATGAGGAAGCGATGATGAGCCCAGATTCCGCAAAATGGCTAGAGGCCATGAAATCTGAGATGGGATCCACGTATGAGAACAAAGTATGGACTTTGGTTGACTTGCCCGATGATCGGCAAGCCATTGAGAATAAATGGATCTTTAAGAAGAAGACTAACGCTGATGGTAATATAACTGTCTATAAAGCTCGACGTGTTGCGAAAGGTTTTCGACAAGTTCAAGGGGTTGACTACGATGAGACTTTCTCACCCGTAGCGATGCTTAAGTCTGTCCGAATCATGTTAGCTATTGTTGCATTTTATGATTATGAAATTTGGCAAATGGATGTCAAAACTGCATTCTTGAATGGATTTCTGGAAGAAGAGTTGTATATGATGCAACCAGAAGGTTTTGTTGATCCAAAAGGTGCTAACAAAGTGTGCAAGCTCCAATGATCCATTTATGGACTGGTGCAAGCATCTCGAGTTGGAATAAACGCTTTGATAGTGTGATCAAAGCATATGGTTTTATCTGAGACTTTTGGAGAAGCTCAGTATTTACAAGAAAGTGAGTGGGAGCTCTGTAGCATTTCGATATTATATGTAGATGACATATTATTAATTGGAAATGATATAGAATTTCTGGATAGCATAAAGGGATACTTGAATAAAAGTTTTCAATGAAAGACCTCGGTGAAGCTGCTTACATATCGGGCATCAAGATTTATAGAGATAGATCAAGGCGCTTAATAGGACTTTCACAAAACACATACCTTGATAAAATTTTGAAAAAGTTCAAAATGGATCAGGCAAAGAAAGGGTTCTTGCCCGTGCCACAAGGTGTGAAGTTGAGTCGGACTCAATGCCCGACCACTGCGAGAAGATAGAGAGAAATGAAAGATGTTCCTATGCTTCACCATAGGCTCTATCATGTATGCAATGTTGTGTACCAGACCGGCGTATGCTTGGCAATAAGTTTGGCGGAAAGGTACCAAAGTAATCCAGAGTGGATCATCGGACAGCGGTCAAGAACATCTGAAATACGAAAAGGACTAAGGATATGTTTCTCGTATATGGAGGTGACAAAGAGCTAATCGTAAATGGTTACGTCGATGCAAGCTTTGACACTGATCCGGACGATTCTAAATCGCAAACCGGATACGTATTTTTATTAAACGGTGGAGCTGTAAGTTGGTGCAGTTCTAAACAAAGCATCATGGCGGGATCTACATGTGAAGCGGAGTACATAGCTGCTTCGGAAGCAGCAAATGAAGGAGTCTGGATGAAGGAGTTCATTTCCGATCTAGGTGTCATACCTAGTGCATCGGGACCAATGAAGATCTTCTGTGACAATACTGGTGCAATTGCCTTGGCAAAGGAATCCAGATTTCACAAGAGGACCAAGCACATCAAGAGACGCTTCAATTCCATCCGGGACCAAGTCCAAGTGGGAGACATAGAGATTTGCAAGATACATACGGATCTGAATGTTGCAGACCCGTTGACTAAGCCTCTCTCACAAGCAAAACATGATCAACACCAAGACTCCATGGGTGTTAGAATCATTACTATGTAATCTAGATTATTGACTCTAGTGCAAGTGGGTGACTGAAGGAAATATGCCCTAGAGGTAATAATAAAGTTATTATTTATTTCCTCATATCATGATAAATGTTTATTATTCATGCTAGAATTGTATTAACCGGAAACATAATACATGTGTGAATACATAGACAAACATAGTGTCACTAGTATGCCTCTACTTGACTAGCTCGTTTATCAAAGATGGTTATGTCTCCTAGCCATGGACAAAAGAGTTGTCATTTGATTAACGGGATCACATCATTGGGAGAATGATGTGATTGACTTGACCCATTCCGTTAGCCTAGCACTTGATCGTTTAGTATGTTGCAATTGCTTTCTTCATGACTTATACATGTTCCTGAAACTATGAGATTATGCAACTCCCGTTTACCGGAGGAACACTTTGGGTGCTACCAAACGTCACAACATAACTAGGTGATTATAAAGGAGTACTACAGGTGTCTCCGAAGGTACATGTTGGGTTGGCGTAATTCGAGATTAGGTTTTGTCACTCCAATTGTTGGAGAGGTATCTCTGGGCCCTCTCGGTAATGCACATCACTATAATCCTTGCAAGCAATGTAGCTAATGAGTTAGTTACGGAATGATGCATTATGTAACGAGTAAAGAGACTTGCCGGTAACGAGATTGAACTAGGTATTGGATACCGACGATCGAATCTCGGGCAAGTAACATACCGATGACAAAGGGAACAACGTATGTTGTTATGCGGTTTGACCGATAAAGATCTTCGTAGAATATGTAGGAACCAATATGGGCATCCAGGTTCCGCTATTGGTTATTGACCGAGAATGGTTCTAGGTCATGTTTACATAGTTCTCGAACCCGTAGGGTCCGCACGCTTAATGTTACGATGACAGTTTTATTATGAGTTTATAAGTTTTGATGTACCGAAGTTTGTTCGGAGTCCAGGATGTGACCACGGACATGACGAGGAGTCTCAGAATGGTCGAGACATAAAGATTGATATATTGGACGGCTATATTCGGACACCAGAAGTGTTCCGGGTGTTTTCGGAGAAAACCGGAGTGCCTTATGGGCCTTGGTGGAGAAGAGAGAGGGGCGGCCAGCATGGGCCACGCGCCCCCTCCCCCTCTGGTCCGAATTGGACTAGGAGGGGGCGCCCCTCTCCTTCTCCTCTCCCCTTCCTTTCCCTCCTAGTAGGAGTAGGAAGGGAGTCCTCTCTACTAGGAGGAGGAGTCCTCCTCCTTGGCGCGCCCTCTAAGGGCCGGCCGGCCTCCCCCCTTGCTCCTTTATATACGGGGGCAGGGGGGCACCCCATAGACACACAAGTTGATCTACAGATCGTTTCTTAGCCGTGTGCGGTGCCCCCCTCCACCATATTCCACCTCGGTCATATCGTCGGGGAGTTTAGGCGAAGCCCTGCGCGATAGAACATCATCATCGTCCACCACGCCTTCGTCTTGTGGAACTCATCCCAAGCTTTGCTGGATCGGAGCCGGGGATCGTCATCGAGCTGAGCGTGTGCTGAACTCGGAGGTGCCGTACGTTCGGTACTTGGATCGGTCGGATCGTGAAGACGTACGACTACATCAACCGCGTTGTCATAACGCTTCCGCTTACGGTCTACGAGGGTACGTGGACGAACACTCTCCCCTCTCATTGCTATGCCATCACCATGATCTTGCGTGTGCATAGGATTTTTTTTGAAATTACTACGTTTCCCAACAAAAACATGGGCATCAAACTCGACTATGCTTCAGCCTATCACCCTCAAACTAACGGTCAAGTCGAGCGAGCAAATGGTCTAATCATGAGCGGCATCAAACCCCGATTAGTGCGGTCCCTTAAGGAATCTAACACGCACTGGGTAGAGGAGCTCGACTCCGTACTCTGTGGGCTACGGACCACTCCAAATCGCACAACCGGATTTACACCATTCTTTATGGTATACGACGCAGAGGCAGTTCTGCCTTGTGACATAATTCATGACTCACCTCGCGTGCGCATGTATGAAGAAAGAGAAGCCGAGCTCGATCGACAGGATAGTTTGGACGCATTGGAGGAGGAGCGTGACGTGGCAAAAGCCCGTTCCGCATTCTATCAACAAAGAAGCTCGAAGATATCAAAGCAGAGAAGTACGGGCCAAAACTTACAACGTTGGCGAGTTAGTTCTACGCTTGCCGGACAAGAAAAAGGACAAACTCAAGCCCAAATGGGAAGGTCCCTTTATCATTGACCAATTCCTGACCGGTGGAGCGTACCGTCTGCGAGATGCATCGGATAACCGACTCGAGCCGAACCCATGGAACACAGCCCGTCTCTGAAGATTCTACGCCTAGCGCCAGATTCTGAGTTCATCTCATTCCTCCGTCTATATTTTACATATTAGATGTCTTTTGTTTCTCTCCTTCCCCCTTTCTTATTACAGCCTTTGAAAGCTTGTTCGCGCATTGTTCGCACACACTTGACGCACTATCCGCACTCATTATACCTGGGGGCTTCTTTAACAAAAGCTTATTTATACGGGCTTCATGCCCAACACATGTGTCACACTTCCGCATGTACCTTTTATTCACCGTTATATGCATCGATATGACTTAAGTTTTGGCCAAGCTGGGTTGCCTGGCTCCTGTGCTTACCCCTACATTCCCGATTGTTCGGCTAGGCGGTAAAGGGAGCACCTCTGCGATTGTTACCGCTGGGTCAGCCGGATGTGTACCTCAGACTGGGTGAAGCCGAAAGCTAGCGTTGTTAAGGGTATATTCGGTCGGTGAACTAAAAGATGATTTCTTACCTATTTATTCATCTGCCCCCAGATGTTTTTCTGCTTTTTTCGTAGTCTGGACATGCACTAATGACCCCTACGCCTGGTCTCCAAGCATGCCCCGGTTCTTATATAACCGCGAGGGTATTCGGACACACTCCGGACTATTGGGTCCTGAGGTTGAAGCGAAAAGGTCCGCTATGACAAACGATCTACAATCCGGCTAGAAGGCATTTTACATGTCATCTTAAATTACATAGTCAACTTGACTGGGCATATTCCTCTTCAATGCCATCCAAAGAGGCTGTCTAGTTCTGATCTGTTGGGAATACTTTATGCCAATTCTACTTGGCCGTACACTAAGCTCACAGGGATCTCCTTCCCATCGGGCCCCGCAGGTCCGACCTCGGCCATGTGGTTTGGGTCAGCATTCGTGTACCGCGTCTTCACCATGGCCCAGGCCTCCCTAGCGCCTTGACGGCAGGCCAATATCTTCCATAAGCGGAAGCGCTGCCGTGCTCCCTAAAGCCTCTCTGCAAGCTCTCCAAGGCCTTCGGGCAGGGAGACAGATGGCCACAAAGCCTGGGCGATGCCTTTCATCACCTGCCAAACTCGTTCGTGCAGTTGCAAGAGCTCGGGAAGCAGGTCACCCATAGAACTGGGCATCTCCTCTGCAGGACGGCCTGTGAGCATACCTACAGCAATAACTCTGTTAGACGACTTCCTTGCCGAACTCTTTTTCAAAGTTCGTTCAAGCACTTACTAAAAATGCCGCGTCGAAGTCGCTGATTCTCCTTAACGGAGTCGGATAGCTGGGCACGAACATCCTTTAGTTCCTCACCCAGCTGGGTGTTGGCATCTTGGAGGTTATTTTTCTCCTACCTCACCCTTGTAAGCACACTCTCGCCGGCCTTTAACCGGCGCATGAGTTGTTGCTTGTCCGGATCTATCCCGGCGCCATCTGCAATATTATTGTCAGACTTATACACACGCCGCACTTCACAAATTACTTGTCTTTTGAAGCATATATTACTAGAGGGGGTCTCTTTGGCTTCCCAGCTGCGGCTAATCTTGACCTCAAGTTGGGCTTTGCACTCCTCCAGCTCCTGGGACAGTTGGGTATTCTTTTCGGTAAGACCCTGCACAACAAATGATCCTTAAATCAGTTATTCTAACTATTTCAAGTCTCGGGGGCTATTGGCATATATAACTGTCAAATCTTCTCACCCGTATGTCTTTTACATACTGCTCCGTGGCTCTGGCTAGACCATTTTGAGCGGCACGGAGGTGCGCATCTCCCGAATTAAAGGCATCCAATGCCTCTGGGGAGAAACACGCGTCACGAAGAGCTGTCCGGCTGCGCCTGTGATTCATGGCACTCTCCACCTCGGAATTGGTGGCAGATGACCTGTCGGCATCCTCTGTTGGAGGAACATCCGACGCACGCCCCGTGTTCGCCTCCGCTTCGACTGGCTTTGGAGCTGGCGGCGGAGGACTGATTGAAACCTCTCCGGATCTGATTCGTGGCGCTCTTCTTCCTGAAAAGGCACGAGCATTAGTATGCCTCCCGGGAATAAAGCCGGGGAGTAAGGTGACGCGCCATACCGTTGCACCGGAGTTTCGATCCGGACCGCACTTCTTTTTAGCCTGCTGGGCCGTGCTGCCCCTTGTTGGCCAGCCGCCACGGGCTCGGCCTTCCGCCTCAAGGGTGCCCCCTGCGAAACGTCATCGGTATACGGTGATCAAAAACACGCATGGATAGGTCATTTTCAAAGTATCGGGACTTTGGTCTCAGTTACCTGCGAGGCGGGAAGTATTCCGGGGTAATCGGCCGTAATGGCGACCAAGGCATTATCGATGCTCAGTTGATGGAAAACCCCGTCGATCAGCTCCACCGATATGTCCGGATCCTCTTGGGAGGTCAGATCGAGGAACCGTTCCGGATCCTCGGGTTGTGGAGGCGGGATGTTTATATCCTTTACGGCCTGGCGCAGTTCCTGCGCCAAAATCACAAAATGAGATACTTGACTATGGGAGTACGGATCGGATAGGCAAGAATGAATGTCCGCTTACCGAGCTTGGAGGATTGTTCATAGAAAATCCTCCCTGCGGATTGATGCGGAGGAATTCCTCCTTTTCTCCCTTGTACAATGCGGACAAGATCTTCGTTAGATCAGCGACCGATCCCGGCCCCTTACGGCCGCAGCGGGTGGCATCATCCTCCCCGTTGAAATCCCACATGGGGTGGCCTCTATACTGGAGCGGCTGCACCCCCCGCATAATGCATATGGCCATGACTCCAATCATGGTCAGTCTGGAATGAGCTAACAACCTTATCCGGCTCATCAGGTAAATGACGTCCCTGTCGTTTTCCCTCTGAGGGCTCCGTGGACGCCAGCTTAGGCGTTTCCTCAAAGGAGCATTATTGAACTCAGGGAGGCCGACCCGAACAGGGTCCGGCAGGGGAACATCTTCTATATAAAACCATGCCGAAGGCCAGTCTTCGGACGCCTTCTTCGGGGTTCCGGACAGATATCCGGTCCCGGTGATGCTCCATAGTTCGGCTCCGCCCACTTGATATATCGACCCCTCTTGAGAACGGGGCACAAGACAGAACAACTTCTTCCACAGTGCAAAATGAGGCTCGATGCCCAAAAACAGCTCGCAAAGGGCCACGAAGCCCGCGATATGCAAAATGGAGGCAGGCATAAGGTTGTGCAACTGGAGGCCATAGAACACCAGGAGCCCCCAGAGAAATGGATGAATTGGAAATCCAAGCCCTCTTATCAAATAAGAGACAAGGCATACCCGCTCTCCTTTGGAAGGGCTGGGGACACTCTCCGCTTGCTTTACGCCCTTATAAGTGGCGAGTCCGGCTCGAACCGGGACCATGAAGGCTGGGGGAAGAAATCCCTTGGTTTGGAGCGCCACTAGCTCACCGTGCGGGACGTAGCATCTCTCCCAATCTCCGGGCTGAGGGCTGGGAGGGCGAGAGGAGGAGCCGCATCGACTGTCCATGATGGAATGGATTTCTGTCAGATGCGCTCTAATGAATGCTCGCGAAGGGAGGATGGTGTGATTCGGATCTAGATCCTCGTCTCTTTTATAGACAGCTCATTTGCGCAGCTAGGGGGGTAAATGTAAAAATACCCTGACTCTTCACATTCGTTCAACACATGGAAGACGGCCATTATTGGGCGTGGAAGCCGAGGAGCGCAGTATTCACAGGAAGTCGGACGCTATCCAACAGGTACACAGGATTTGGAGAAGAACCCGCCTTGCAATGCCGAAGACAATCTACACGCCGGACTCATTGCCATTGAAGCCTAGTTCGGGGGCTACTGAGGGAGTCCCAGACTAGGGGGTGTCCGGATAGACGAACTATCATCTTCGGCCGGACTCCTGGACTATGAAGATACAAGATTGAAGACTTCATCCCGTGTCCGGATGGGACTTTCCTTGGCGTGGAAGGCAAGCTTGGCGATACGGATATGTAGATCTCCTACCATTGTAACCGACTCTGTGTAACCCTAACCCTCTTCGGTGCCTATATAAACCGAAGGGTTTTAGTCCGTAGGACAAACAACAATCATACCATAGGCTAGCTTCTAGGGTTTAGCCTCTCTGTTCTCGTGGTAGATCTACTCTTGTACTACCCATATCATTAATATCAATCAAGCAGGAGTAGGGTTTTACCTCCATTGGGAGGGCCCGAACGTGGGTAAAAACATCGTGTCCCTTGTCTCCTGTTACCATCCACCTAGACGCACACTTCGGGACCCCCTACCCGAGATCCGCCGGTTTTGACACCGACATCAGAGTTTTATAGGACAGTAGCAAATTTCCATCAAGTGGATGACCTAAGGTTTATCAATCTGTGAGAGGCGTGGGATGAAGATGGTCTCTCTCAAACAACCCTGCAACCAAATAACAAAAAGTCTCTTGTGTCCCCAACACAGGAAATACAATGGTAATCTGTATAGGTGCACTAGTTCGGTGAAGAGATGGTAATAAAAGTGTAGCAATGATAGTAGATATTAATTTTTGTAACAGTAACAATAAAAAACAGCCAGGTAGCAATTGATAAAACGGAGCACAAACTGTTTGAAAATGAGGCCTAGAGTCCGTACTTTCGCTAGTGCAATCTCTCAACAATGCTAATCTAGTTGGATTATATAACCATCCCTCACGTGTGATGAAGAATCACTCCAAAGTTCTTATCTAGCGGAGAACATAAGAAGAAATTGTTTGTAGGGTAAGAAACCACCATAAAGTTATTCTTTCCGTTCGATCTATCCAAGAGTTCGTACTAAAATAACACAAATTTATTCTTTCCGTTCGATCTATCCAAGAGTTCGTACTAAAATAACACCATATGATACGCATTAACCAACTCTAATGTCACCTAGATACTCCAATGTCACCACAAGTATCCATGTGTTAATTATACGATATGCATCAAATAGTTTCAGATTCATAATACTCGATCCAACACAAAGAACCTCAAAGAGTGCCCCAAGATTTCTACCGGAGAAACAAGGACGAAAACGTGCATCAACCCCTATGCATAGATCACCCCAATGTCACCTCAGGAATCCGCGAGTTGAGTGCCAAAACATATATCAAGTGAATCAATATAACACCCCATTGTCACCACGGGTATCCATATGCAAGACATATATCAAGTGCTCTCAAATCCATAAAAGGTGGACTACTGGTACAAACCCTCAGCCTCGAGGGTGGACTACTCCCTCCTCATCATAGTGGCTGCCGGGATGATGAAGATGGCCACCGGTGATGATTTCCCCCTCCGGCAGGGTGCCGGAACGGGGACTAGATTGGTTTTTCGTGGCTACAGAGGCTTGCGGCGGCGGAACTTCTGATCTAGGGTTACCCCGAGGGTTTTTGGAATATTTGACGATTTATAGGGCGAAGAGGCGGTGCGGGAGGCCACCGAGGTGGGCACAACCCACCAGGGCGCGCCTGGGCCCCCAGGCATGCCCAAGTGGGTTGTGCCCCCCTCGGGGCACCCCTTTGGTACTTCTTTGGCCCATTGGATGTCTTCTGGTCCAAAAAAATCTCCAAAAAGTTTCAATTCATTTGGACTCCGTTTGGTATTGATTTTCTGCGATGTAAAAAACAAGCAAAAAACAGCAACTGGCACTGGGCACTATGTCAATAGGTTAGTCCCAAAAAATGATATAAGTTGCTATAAAATGATTGTAAAACATCCAAGAATGATAATATAACAACATGGAATAATCAAAATTATAGATACGTTGGAGACGTATCAATACCGCTGCTTTCGGGGTTGCGATTTTTTGTGTCGGCTTGCGCAACAGGGGACGGTAGCAATGAAGAGAAATGTATTGACCGGAAACTTAGTACACGTGTGAATACATAGACAAACAGAGTGCCCCTAGTATGCCTCTACTTGACTAGCTTGTTTATCAAAGATGGTTATGTTTCCTAGCCATAGACATGATGTGTTGTCATTTGATGAACGGGATCACATCATTAGAGAATGATGTGATGGACAAGACCCATCCGTTAGCTTAGCACTATGATCGTTTAGTTTATTCCTATTGCTTTCTTCACGACTTATACATGTTCCTCTGACTATGAGATTATGCAACTCCCGAATACCGGAGGAACACTTAGTGTGCTATCAAACGTCACAACGTAACTGGGTGATTATAAAGATGCTCTACAGGTGTCTCTGATAGTCTTTGTTGAGTTGGCATAGATCGAGATTAGGATTTGTCACTCCGATTGTCAGAGAGGTATCTCTGGGCCCTCTCGGTAATGCACATCACTAATGAGTTAGTTGCGAGATGATGCATTATGGAACGAGTAAAGAGACTTTTCGGTAACGAGATTGAACTAGGTATGGTGATACCGACGATCGAATCTAGGGCAAGTAACATACCGATGACAAAGGGAACAACGTATGTTGTTATGCGGTTTGACCGATAAAGATCTTCATAGAATATGTAGGAGCCAATATGAGCATCCACGTTCTGCTATTGGTTATTGACCGGAGATGTGTCTCGGTCATGTCTACATAGTTCTCGAACCTGTAGGGTCCGCACGCTTAACGTTCGATGATGATTCGTATTATGACTTTAGGTGATTTGATGTATCAAAGGTTGTTCGGAGTCCCGGATGAGATCATGGATGTGACGAGGATTCTCGGAATGGCCGAGACATAAAGGTTCATATATTGGAAGGTTACATTCAGACACCGGAATTGTTCGGGTCGTTTCGGATAATTTTCGGAGTACCGGGGGTTACTGGAACCCCCCCGGAAGTTATTGGGCCTCATGGGCCTAGTGGTGGAAGAGAGGAGGCAGGCCAAGGTGTGGGGCGTGCCCCCTAGCCCAAACCGAATTGGACTAGGGCTAGGGGGGCCGGCCCCCCTTTCCTTCTCTTCTCCCTCTCCTTCCTCCCTTCTCCTTGTGGAAGTAGGAAAGGGGGGGCGAATCCTACTTGGAGTAGGACTCCCCCCGTTGGGCGCGCATCCTCCTGCCCGGCCTCCTCCTCCCTCCCTCCTTTATATATGTGGGGAGGGGGGCACCCAAAGGCACAACAGACAATCTCTTAGCCGTGTACAGTGCCCCCCTCCATAGTTTTACACGTCGGTCATATCGTTGTAGTGCTTAGGCGAAGCCCTGCGCTGGTAACTTCATCATCACCGTCACCACACCGTCGTGCTGACGGAACTCTCCCTCGGCCTCAGCTGGATCAAGAATTCGAGGGACGTCACCGAGCTGAACATGTGCAGATTGCGGAGGTGTCGTGCGTTTGGTACTTGGATCGTTGGATCGCGAAGACGTTTGACTACATCAACCGCGTTACTAAACGCTTCCGCTTTCGATCTACGAGGGTACGTGGACACACTCTCCCCGCTCGTTGCTATGCTTCTCCTAGATAGATCTTGCGTGATCGTAGGATTTTTTTTTGAAATACTACGTTCCCCAACAGTGGCATCCGAGCCAGGTCTATGGGTAGATGTTATATGCACGAGTAGAACACAAAGAGTTGTGGGCGATAATAGTACAACTGCTTACCAGCATGTCATACTTTGATTCGACGGTATTGTTGGATGAAGCGGCCTAGACCGACATTACATGACCGCGTTCATGAGACTGGTTCTACCGCCGTGCTTCGCACATAGGTGGCTAGTGGGTGTCTGTTTCTCCAGCTTTAGTTGAATCAAGTGTGACTACGCCCGGTCCTTGCTGAAGGTTGATGTCTACTACACAACCTTCTTCTTGTAGACGTTGTTGGGCCTGCAAGTGCACAGGTTTGTAGGACAGTAGCAAATTTCCCTCAAATGGATGAGCTAAGGTTTATCAATCTGTGGGAGGCGTAGGATGAAGATGGTCTCTCTCAAGCAACCCTGCAACCAAATAACAAAGAGTCTCTTGTGTCCCCAACACACCCAATACAATGGCAAATTGTATAGGTGCACTAGTTCGGCGAAGAGATGGTGATACAAGTGCAATATGGATGGTAGATATAGGTATTTGTAATCTGAAATAATAAAAACAGCAAGGTAACTAATGATAAAAGTGAGCGTAAACTGTATTGCAATGGTAGGAAACAAGGCCTAGGGTTCATACTTTCACTAGTGCAAGTTCTCTCAACAATAATAACATAGATAGATCATATAACAATCCCTCAACATGCAACAAAGAGTCACTCCAAAGCCACTAATAGCGGAGAACAAATGTAGAGATTATGGTAGGGTACGAAACCACCTCAAAGTTATTCTTTCGGATCGATCTATTAAAGAGTTTGTACTAGCACCTTAAGACACAAATCAACCAAAACCCTAATGTCACCTAGATACTCCATTGTCACTTCAAGTATCCGTGGGTATGATTATACGATATGCATCACACAATCTCAGATTCATCCAACCAACACAAAGTACTTCAAAGAGTGCCCCAAAGTTTCTACCGGGGAGTCAAGAACGTGTGCCAACCCCTATGCATAGGTTCATGGGCGGAACCCGCAAGTTGGTCACTAAAACATACATCAAGTAGCACATGATATCCCATTGTCACCACAGATAAACACAGCAAGACATACATCAAGTGTTCTCATAAAAGACTCAATCCGATAAGATAACTTCAAAGGGGAAACTCAATTCATCACAAGAGAGTAGAGGGGGAGAAACATCATAAGATCCAACTACAGTAGCAAAGCTCGGGATACATCAGGATCGTGCCATAGAGGGAACACGAGAGAGAACACGGGAGAGAGATCAAACACATAGCTACTGGTACATACCCTCAGCCCCGAGGGTGAACTACTCCCTCCTCGTCATGGAGAGCGCCGGGATGATGAAGATAGCCACCGGCGATGGGTTCCCCTCCGGCAGGGTGCCGGAACGGGCTCACGAGAGGTTTTTGGTGGCTACAGAGGCTTGCGGCGGCGAAACCCCCGATCTGTCTTGTTTTTTGATGGTTTTAGGGTACGTAGGGTTATATAGGCAAAAGAAGTCGGTCAGGAGGTGCTCGAGGGGCCCACGAGACAGGGGGCCGCGCCCTGTAGGGGGGGCTATCTCCTGGGCACCTCGAGGATCTTATGACTTGATCTCCAAGCCTCCTGGATGATAATCTTCCAAAAAAACACGGTGCCGAAGGTTTCATTCCGTTTGGACTCCGTTTGATATTGCTTTTCTTCAAAATACTGAAACAGGCAATAAAACAATAATATGGGCTGGGCCTCTGGTTAATAGGTTAGTCCCAAAAGTAATATAAAAGTGTATAATAAAGACCATAATCACTCAAAACACATAGTAATATAGCATGAATGCTTCATAAATTATAGATACGTTGGAGACGTATCAGCATCCCTAAGCTTAATTCCTACTCGTCCTCGAGTAGGTAAATGATAAAAGAAAGAATTTATGAAGTGTGAATGCTAGAAGGTGCACAAGTTTGATCAATGATAATTTCAATCACCTTTTCTAGCATGATAATGTGTCATAACAGTAGTTCATCTCATAAAACTTCTCATGATAAAGTAACAAGCAATTCACATGTCAAAGCATAGACCATAAACTTTCTTGAAAACTAGCAAACTTCATTCTCAGTCATTCAAACAATTGCAATCCATCTTATTTTCAGGAAGATCAAACTCCACATACTCAACTATCATATAGTCTTGTACAATTGCTAACACTCACGCAATAATGGTTATGAAGTTTTAATGAGACACAAAGAAAGATTGGGGCTTATAATGTTGCCTCCAAACGTATTCACCTTTGGGTGATGTCAACAATAATAGTTCATGCTAACTTACATCCAATTGGATATATATATGAGGATCACCCCAACACAAAGTGCTTGCCAAAGGATAAAATGAAAAAGGGAAAGGTGAAGATCACGTTGACTTTAGCATAAAGTAAAAGACGTAAAGTAAAAGATAGGCCCTTCGCAGAGGGAAGCAGAGGTTGTCATGCGCTTTTAGGGTAGGATACACAAAATCTTAATGCGAAAGAACGTCACTTTATATTGCCCCTTGTATATGGACCTTATTATGCAGTCCGTCGCTTTATTGCTTCCATAACAAGTTCATACAAAGCTTATTTTCTCCGCACTAATAAGTCATGCATATTTAGAGAGCAATTTTTATTGCTTGCATCGATGACAACTTACTTGAAGGATCTTACTCAATCCATAGGTAGGTATGGTGGACTCTCATGGCAAAACTGGGTTTAAGGATATTTGGAAGCACAAGTAGTATCTCTACTTGGTGCAAGGAATTTTGGCTAGCATGAGGGGGAAAGGCAAGCTCAACATGTTTGAATGATCCATGACAATATACTTTAGCTGAGATGTCGGAAAATATAAACCATTATGTTGTCTTCCTTGTCCAACTCAACTCTTTAGCATGTCGTACTTAATGAGTGCTCCCAACTATAAAAGATGTCTATAATAGTATATTTATATATGAAATCTCTCTTCCTTCAATATTCTTTCATGAAATTGTTCAAATGACCAATACAATGCTTGCTAACCTCCAATAAATTTACAACCTCTACTTCTTAGACGTGAAGTCATTACTCCCCATGGGATAAGAAAATGAGGCATATATAATTTCAGATTTATGACAATAAACTCATTCAATCATTTACTCATGGGATATAAGTGAAGCACACGAGTAAATGACAAACTACTCCAAAAAGATATAAGTGAAGATCAATGAGTAGCTAAATAATTATGTAACTATATGAAGACTCTCTCTCATTTAATACAGATCTTGGTATCTTATTCAAACAGCAAACAAAACAAAATACAATGACAATGCAAGGATAGCACAACTCATGTGAAGAAGCAAAAACTTAGGCTCAACCGATACTAACCGATAGTTGTTGAAGAAGAAAGGTGGGATGCCTGCCGGGGCATCCCCAAGCTTAGATGCTTGAGACTTCTTGAAATATTATCTTGGGGTGCCTTGAGAATCCCCAAGCTTGAACTTTTGTGTCTCCTTAATTCCTCTCATATCATGGCTTCTCTATTTCTCAAAAAGCTTCATTCACAGCAAACTCAACAAGAACTCGTGAGATAGGTTAGTATAAACCAATGCAAAACCTTATCATCTTCTACTGTAACAAATCACTAAAATTGTTAGTCAACATTGCATACTAAATTCCTCTGCATATTTAATACTCCTATCCTCAAATAGAATCATTAAACAAGCAAACATATGCAAACAATGCAAACATAACAGCAATCTGTCAAAACAGTACAGTCTGTAAATAATGCAGGATTCATCAAACTTCCCTAACTCCAAAAATTATTAACTAAAATTCCAACTGCAGTAAATTTATCAGAGCTCATTATGCAAAAAGTTTCAACATTATATCATGCTCTGACTTTTCTAAGGAAGTTTTGCAACAGCGGTAAACTTTCTGTTTTCAAACAGCAACATGTATACTAGCAAAATAAGCATGGCAAAGGCTATCCTTGACATTTTTATTGAAAATAAAGATGCAAAACACTATTATAAATAAAATCAAGCTAATACTAACAAAAGAAAATGACGCTCCAAGCAAAACACATATCATGTGGCGAATAAAAATATAGCTCCAAGTAAAGTTACCGATGAACGAAGACGAAGGAGGGGATGCCTTCCGGGGCATCCCCAAGCTTAGGCTCTTGGTTGTCCTTGAATATTACCTTGGGGTGCCTTGGGAATCCCCAAGCTTAGGCTCTTGCCACTCCTTATTCCATAGTCCATAGAATTTTTACCCAAAAACTTGAAAACTTCACAACACAAAACTCAACAGAAAACTCGTAAGCTCCGTTAGTATAAGAAAATAAAACAACCACTTAGGTACTGTAATGAACTCATTCTAAATTCATATTGGTGTAATATCTACTGTACTCCAACTTATCTATGGTTCATACCCTCCGATACTACTCATAGATGCATCAAAAAAAGCAAACAACACATAGAAAACAGAATCTGTCAAAAACTGAACAGTCTGTAGTAATCTGTACCAAACGTATACTTCTGGAACTACAAAACTCCTACCAAATTAGGAAGTCCTAATCAATTCATGTAAAAATCCAGAGCAAAAAGAATCAGATCAAGAGCACGTTTATGTGAATGAACAAAACTAATTTACTGGGTGCAAAAGTTTCTGATTTTCAGCAGGATCAACACAACTATCACCGTAAGCCATCCTAAAGGTCTTACTTGGCACTTTATTGAAACAAAAGCTATAAAACATGATTACTGCAGTAGCATAATCATGTGTACACACAAAAACAGTAAGGGTAAATATTGGGTTGTCTCCCAACAAGCGCATTTCTTTAATGCCTTTCTAGCTAGGCATGGTGATGACAATGATGCTCACATAAAAGATAAGAATTGAAACATAACGGGAGCATCATGAAGCATATGACTAGCACATTTAAGTCTAACCCACTTCCTATGTATAGGGATTTTGTGAGCAAACAACTTATGGGAACAATAATCAACAAGCATAGGAAGGTAAAACAAGCATAGCTTCAAAATTTTCAACACATAGAGAGGAAACTTGACATTATTGCAATTCCTACAAGCATATATTCCTCCCTCATAATAATTTTCAGTAGCATCATGAATGAATTAAACAATATAACCAGCACCTAAAGCATTCTTTTCATGATCTACAACCATAGAAAATTTGCTACTCTCCACATAAGCAAAATTCTTCTCACTCGGAATAGTAGGAGTATCATAAGAGACTTGAACACTAAAAAATGTTTCCACATTAAAAGAGTAATGTTCAGAAAAAAGGTAATCATAATCATGACAAGATTTGTAAATATAATCATCACTACTTTTTATAGCATAAGTTTCATCACAACAATCATCATAAGTAGCAACTTCGTTCTCATCATAATCGATTGAAACCTCTCCCAAGATAATGGAATCACTAAATAAAGTTGACACTCTTCCAAATCCACTTTCGTATTCATCACAATAAAATTCAACATCCTCCAAAATAGTGGGATCACTACTTCTAAAGTTGACACTCTTCCAAACCCACTTTCATCAATATAATCATCATAAGTAGGAGGCTTGCTATCATCATAACAACTTTGCATATCAAAACTTGGGACGCTAAAAATATCATATTCATTAAACATAGCATCCCCAAGCTTGGGACAAACATTAATTCCAGCAAATATATTCTCAAAAATATCATCTTCATTAAACATAGCTTCCCCAAGCTTGTGCCCTTTCATATCATAAGCATAATCACTCTCATCATTAAAAATATTGATAGCACCAATATATAGCAATTATCATCATCACAATGAGTAGTAGGAGCAACATCATTTGGGAGGGATACCTTTCTACCTTTGTTGCTCCTTCTTTTCTTTTTCTTATTCATATTATGTGTGGGTTCAACCTTCCTCTTTGAGCTCCTTATTGATGAGATTGGTTGAATAGAAAGCTCCTCCTCGTTACCTGATTCATCATGAGAAATAATAGGAGGATATTGGGAAGTCTGTTCCCTTTCATTAGTATTTTCATCATCTTCTATTTGCTTTCTTTTCTTTAGGTAATTGGCAATATAAGGATTTTCAATGCAATTCTCCGCACAAAACAAATAAATCTTTTCTAGATCAATATCAAGGAATTTCTTATGGGCAAATTCTGGAAGGTCCTTAAGTAAACGTTTCAATTCTTCATAACCCAAAAGCAAACTAATTTCATTGTAATGAGCAATGGAGATCAAATCATCACAATTTTTGGACACGATTCGATCATGAAACAATTTGCATAGCAGATGTAAATGACCACGTTCATTGCAAAGTTCACAAGTACGACAAAGGAATTTTAAATTTTCAGCACTCACACCTAGCCTTTCATGCAACCATTTAGTTTCTAAATGCTTTTGCCTCTTGCAATAAATATCTTCTCTATTTGGTGTGTTCATGCAAACATGCACTCCACAAAAGTTGACATGCTCATATGAGATATTTTCATCATGACTAGAGCAACCATCATTAATACTATGGATATTCAAGGAGTTTATACTAACAACATTGCAATCATGCTCATCATTCAAAGATTTAGTATCAAGCATTTTAATGCACTCTTCTTCTAGCACTTGAGCACAATTTTCCTTTCCATCAAACTTACGAAAGATATTAAAAATACGAAGCGTATGAGACAAACTTAACTCCATTTTTTTAGTTTTCTTTTATAAACTAAACTAGTGATAAAACAAGAAACAAAAAGATTCGATCGCAAGATCTAAAGATATACCCTCAAGCACTCACCCCCCCGGCAACGGCGCCAGAAAAGAGCTTAGTTGATGGGGTGTGAGTGAGTGCCCTTTACCTAGCCTCCCCGGCAACGGCGACAGAAAAGAGCTTGACATCTACTACACAACCTTCTTCTTGTAGACGTTGTTGGGCCTGCAAGTGCACAGGTTTGTAGGACAGTAGCAAATTTCCCTCAAGTGGATGCCCTAAGGTTTATCAATCCGTGGGAGGCGTAGGATGAAGATGGTCTCTCTCAAGCAACCCTGCAACCAAATAACAAAGAGTCTCTTGTGTCCCCAACACACCCAATACAATGGCAAATTGTATAGGTGCACTAGTTCGGCGAAGAGATGGTGATACAAGTGCAATATGGATGGTAGATATAGGTATTTGTAATCTTAAATAATAGAAACAGCAAGGTAACTAATGATAAAAGTGAGCGTAAACTGTATTGCAATGGTAGGAAACAAGGCCTAGGGTTCATACTTTCACTAGTGCAAGTTCTGTCAATAATAATAACATAGATAGATCATATAACAATCCCTCAACATGCAACAAAGAGTCGCTCCAAAGCCACTAATAGCGGAGAACAAACGTAGAGATTATGGTAGGGTACGAAACCACCTCAAAGTTATTCTTTCGGATCGATCTATTAAAGAGTTCGTACTAGAATAACACCTTAAGACACAAATCAACCAAAACCCTAATATCACCTAGATACTCCATTGTCACTTCAAGTATCCGTGGGTATGACTATACGATATGCATCACACAATCTCAGATTCATCCAACCAACACAAAGTACTTCAAAGAGTGCCCCAAAGTTTCTACCGGAGAGTCAAGAACGCGTGCCAACCCCTATGCATAGGTTCATGGGCGGAACCCGCAAGCTGGTCACCAGAACATACATCAAGTAGCACATGATATCCCATTGTCACCATAGATAAACACGGCAAGACATACATCAAGTGTTCTCATAAAATACTCAATCCGATAAGATAACTTAAAAGGGGAAACTCAATTCATCACAAGAGAGTAGAGGGAGAGAAACATCATAAGATCCAACTACAATAGCAAAGCTCGGGATACGTCAAGATGGTGCCATAGAGGGAACACGAGAGAGAACACGAGAGAGAGACATCAAACACATAGCTACTGGTACATACCCTCAGCCCCGAGGGTGAACTACTCCCTCCTCGTCATGGAGAGCGCCGGGATGATGAAGATGGCCACCGGTGATGGGTTCCCCCTCCGACGCAGTCTTGGAGCAGGCTCCCGAGAGGTTTTGGTGGCTCAGAGGCTTGCGGCGGAACTCCCGATCTATCTTGTTTTTTGATGGTTTTAGGGTACGTAGGGTTATATAGGCGAAAGAAGTCGGTCGGGAGGTGCTCGAGGGGCCCACGAGACAGGGGGCCATGCCCTGTAGGGGGGCACGCCCCCTATCTCCTGGGCACCTCGAGGATCTTATGACTTGATCTCCAAGCCTCCTGGATGATAATCCTCCAAAAAAACACGTTGCCGAAGGTTTCATTCCGTTTGGACTCCGTTTGATATTCCTTTTCTTCGAAATACTGAAACATGCAATAAAACAGCAATATGGGCTGGGCCTCCGGTTAATAGGTTAGTCCCAAAAGTAATATAAAAGTGTATAATAAAGCCCATAATCACTCAAAACACATAGTAATATAGCATGAATGCTTCATAAATTATAGATACGTTGGAGACGTATCAAAGGTTAAAACGGCACATTTGATGAAAAATCGTTGTGGTTTTTGTGCGTAGGTAAGAACGGTTCTTGCTAAGCCCGTAGCAGCTATGTAAAACTTGCAACAACAAAGTAGAGGACGTCTAACTTGTTTTTGCAGGGCTTGCTGTGATGTGATATGGTCAAGACGTGATGATATATAAATTGTTGTATGAGATGATCATGTTTTGTAACAGTTATCGGAAACTGGCAGGAGCCATATGGTTGTCGCTTTATTGTATGAAATGCAATCACCATGTAATTGCTTTTCTTTATCACTAAGCGGTAGCGATAGTCATAGAAGCAATAGTTGGCGAGACGACAACGATGCTTCAATGAAGATCAAGGTGTCAAGCCGGTGACGATGGTGATCATGACGGTGCTTTGGAGATGGAGATCAAAGGCACAAGATGATGATGGCCATATCATATCACTTATTTTTGATTGCATGTGATGTTTATCTTTATGCATCTTACTTTGCTTAGTTCGGCGGTAGCATTATAAGATGATCTCTCACTAAATTTCAAGGTACAAGTGTTCTCCCTGAGTATGCACCGTTGCGACAGTTCGTCATGCCGAGACACCACATGATGATCGGGTGTGATAAGCTCTATGTTCACATACAACGGGTGCAAGCCAGTTTTGCACACGGAGAATACTCGGGTTAAACTTGACGATCCTAGCATATGCAGATATGGCCTTGGAACACTAAGACCGAAAGGTCGAGCGTGAATCATATAGTAGATATGATCAACATAGTGATGTTCACCATTGAAAACTACTCCATCTCACGTGATGATCGGACATGGTTTAGTTGATATGGATCACATAATCACTTAGATGACTAGAGGGATGTCTATATAAGTGGGAGTTCTTAAGTAATATGATTAATTGAACTTTAATTTATCATGAACTTAGTACCTGATAGTATTTTGCATGTCTATGTTGTTGTAGATAAATGGCCCGTGCTACTGTTCCGTTGAATTTTAATGCATTCCTAGAGAAAGCTAAGTTGAAAGATGATGGTAGCAACTACACGGACTAGGTCCGTAACTTGAGGATTATCATCATTGCTACAAAGAAGAATTACGTCCTGGAAGCACCGCTAGGTGCAAGACCCGATGAGGGAGTCCTAGATTAGGGGGTATCTGGACAGCCGGACTGTGTACAACGGCCGGACTATTGAAGCGTAAAGATACAAGACTCAAGACTTCGGCCCGTGTCCGGATGGGACTCTCCTTTGCGTGGAGGCAAGCTTGGCGATCCGGATATTATATTTCCTTCCTTGTAACCAACTCCATGTAAACCCTAGCCCTCTCCGGTGTCTATATAAACCGGAGAGGCCGGTCCTTAGAAGGCCGATCACAATTACCTTCATACCATCATAGGCTAGCTCTTAGGGTTTAGCCTCTACGATCTCGTGGTAGATCTTCTCTTGTACTACCCATATCATCAATATTAATCAAGCAGGAAGTAGGGTTTTACCTCCATCGAGAGGGCCCAACACAGGTAAACACCGTGTCCCTTACTTCTTGTTACCATCAGCCTTGACGCACAGATCGGGACCCCCTACCCGAGATCCGCCGGTTTTGACACCGACACCCGCTACAGGAGCAACGCCAGAAGTTGTGAACACCTGGCAGAGCAAAGCTGATTACTACTCGATAGTTCAGTGTGCCATGCTTTACGGCTTAGAACCGGGACTTCAACGACGTTTTGAACGTCATGGAGGATATGAGATGTTCCAGGAGTTGAAGTTAATATTTCAAGCAAATTCCCAGATTGAGAGATATGAAGTCTCCAATAAGTTCTACAGTTGTAAAATGGAGGAGAATAGTTCTGTCAGTGAACATATACTCAAAATGTCTGGGTATCATAATCACTTGACTCAACTGGGAGTTAATCTTCCAGTTGATAGTGTCATTGACAAAGTTCTTCAATCACTGCCACCAAGCTACAAAAGCTTCGTGATGAACTATAATATGCAAGGGATGGATACGACAATTCCCGAGCTCTTCGCGATGCTAAAGGCTGCGGAGGTAGAAATCAAGAAGGAGCATCAAGTGTTGATGGTCAACAAGACTACTAGTTTCAAGAAGGAGGGCAAAGGGAAGAAGGGGAACTTCAAGAAGAACGACAAACAAGTTGCTGCTCAAGTGAAGAAGCCCAAGTCTGGACCTAAGCCTGAGACTGAGTGCTTCTACTGCAAAGGGACTGGTCACTGGAAGTGGAACTACCCCAAGTATTTGGCAGATAAGAAGGATGGCAAAGTGAAAGGTATATTTGACATACATGTTATTGATGTGTACCTTACTAATGCTCGTAGTAGTGCCTAGGTATTTGATACTGGTTCTGTTGCTCATATTTGCAAGTCAAAACAGGGGCTACGGATTAAGTGAAGATTGGCTAAGGACGAGGTGACGATGCGCGTGGGAAATGGTTCCAAAGTCGATGTGATCGCCGTCGGCATGCTACCTCTCTACATCTACCTTCGGGATTAATTTTAGACCTGAATAATTGTTATTTGATGCCAGCGTTAAGCATGAACATTATATCTGGATCTTGTTTGATGCGAGACGGTTATTCATTTAAATCAGAGAATAATGGTTGTTCTATTTATATGGGTAATATCTTTTATGGTCATGCACCCTTGATGAGTGGTCTATTTTTATTGAATCTCGATAGTGGTGATACACATATTCATAGTATTGAAGCCAAAAGATATAAGTTTAATAATGATAGTGCAACTTTTTTGTGGCACTGCCGTTTAGGTCATATTGGTGTAAAGCGCATGAAGAAACTCCATGCTGATGGGCTTTTGGAATCACTTGATGCTTGCGAACCATGGAGCAAGAGAACGAGAGGGTCGCCTTTCCCTCAAGACTCTGTTCTCCGGAACAATGGAGCGAGCAACAAAGTTGTTGGAAACAATACATACTGATGTATGCGGTCCGATGAGTGTTGAGTTTCGCTGTCCAGGGCGAAACTTTCCTCCCCAGACAAATCTTCATGTTCGGCGACTTCGCACTGCGGGCCAATTCACCTGGCCACCTTGAGCAGATCGCGTCAGGAGCGCCGAATAGACATGATGAGCACGGCTTAGAACTGCCATCAGACGATGCTTGGGATATCACCACGGCAGAAGCCTCAGATCAAAATTCGGGGCAGGATGCGTTGCCTAAGGACGGAGGGCTGGACCTCGCCCCACAGGCCATACCTTCATCGGCGATGGAGCCGAACACAAGCCCCACCTCTGGGAAAGCCTGTGACTCCGGGCCCCCAGACTCGTGTCCGGTTGTAGGCTCCAGTCCGCGCGCCCCTGAGCTTGCTGAGCCTGATTTGGCTCCGGAGATGGAGTTCACCACGGCGGACGTTTTCAGCACTCGCCCTTTGACGACATACTGAACTTATTGAAGTCTCTCTCTTTGTCAGGAGACTTTGGGCCGAACTTTGTCCGGCTTGAATGGGAAGCAGACGACGAGGCGATTCGTCGCCCACCCACCACCCACTTTATAGCCACGGTTGACGATTTAACCGACGCGCTTGATGTCGACTCCGAAGGCATCGACGGTCTGGACGACGATGCAGGAGAAGACTCAGAATCTATGGGGCACCGGATTCCCGCCTCGCCACATGACATATATATGGTGGATACGCCCAAGGCGATGGTGACAATCCGGAAGACAACACCCCTGGGCAAAGACCAAAGCGACGGCGCAGACGTCGTTCCAAATCGGGCAACAGTAACAATATCAGCAAGAGCGCCAGGAGAATGGATAACCTGGTCAACCCCGAAGGCAACAACGACCATACGGAACCAGCGATGGAGCAGGATGAACCAGGTCACCCCGAACACAGTTTGGAGCAGACGCCCGAAGACAATGGTCAAGAGGGACGAGCTCATCAAACTGTCCCAGGACAAGAAGACAGCCCGGACGATGACGAATTTGTCATTCCGGAAGAATGCATGGAACGAGAGAACCTCCATAGAAAGCTTATGGCCACAGTGAGAAGTCTGAAGAGGCAGAAGCAATGGCTTAAAGCCGCACAGGAAACGCTCAATCGCAGATGGAATAAAGTGCTAGACACTGAAGAAAGATATGGCGACGATCGCCACATAAAGAGCTATCCAAAATGTAAGCTACTGCCAGAATTCGACGATGAGGCCGTCCCACCAAAAAGTAACACGACCAGGAGACCGGAAGTACCACTTCATAACCGCAAAAAATCAGCCACCGAAGACGCCCACGATCTACGTGAGCACCGTGATAAGAAAGCTGGCGCAGCTAGGTCCATCTACGGATCTAAAGGGCACACCCCAGCGGCAGACTATGGTCTTCAAAGCAATTATGACAACCAAACACCAGTTTGGAATAAACACCGAACACAACAACAGCCGACGGCATGCCACAATGCGTCCAGATACAGAGGGGCTGCTCACCCCCTGTGCTTCACTGATGAAGTACTAGACCACGAATTCCCGCTGTGCTTTAAACCTGTGAACAGAGAGGCATACGACGGAATGACAGACCCAAGGGTCTGGATCGAGGACTTTATCCTACACATACACATGGCTCGTGGGGATGACCTCCACGCCATCAAATACCTTCCCCTCAAACTGAAGGGACCAGCTCGACACTGGTTGCAAAGCCTCCCCGAAAATTCAATTGGGAGTTGGGAGGAACTAGAGGACGCTTTCAGGGCCAATTTTCAAGGGACTTATGTCCGGCTTCTGGATGCTGACGATTTAAGTCACATAATCCAACAGCCCGGAGAGTCCGCCTGCAAGCTTTGGAACAGATTCCTCACTAAGAAGAATCAAATAGTTGACTGCCCGGATGCCGAAGCCTTAGCGGCATTCAAACATAGCATCCGTGACGAGTGGCTCGCCAGACACCTCGGCCAAGAGAAGCCAAGGACAATGGCAGCCCTAACAAGCCTTATGATCCGCTTTTGCACGGGAGAAGATAGCTAGCTCGCCCGCAAAGGCACCAGCGACCCCAGCACATCCGAAATAAGGGACGACAACGGGAAGCCACAGCACAATAAAAATTAACGCCAAAACAAGGAGGAGAGCCCGGATAACATAACGGTTAATGCCGGATTCAGGGGCTCTCGACCTAATCAGCAAAATAAGCCATCTAAAGGCAGTAAAGAGGGACCGTCTGGACTGAACAGAGTCCTAGACAGGTTGTGCCAAATCCATGGCACCCCTGACAAACCTGCAAACCACACGCACAGAGAGTGCTTGGTCTTCAAGCAGGCTGGAAAATTGAATGCCGAACACAAGGAAAGGGAAACACCAAGTGAGGACGAGGATGAACCTCGCCAACCGAACACTGGGGGACAGAAAAAATTCCCGCTAGAGGTTAAAACAGTGAACATGATCCACGCGACTCGCACATCCTTGGGAAGGCACGAACACGCCCATAAAGGCGGTTGCGATATAGAGCCCATCGTACCCACACCTAACTACTGGATGTCTTGCTCGATCACCTTCGATCGCCTGGACGACCGAACTAGTATCCGGCGCGAAGAATCAAATGCCTTGGTTCTTGACCCAACAATCGACAGATACCATCTCACTCACGTCCTCATGGATGGTGGCAGCAGTCTCAATTTAATTTACGAGGACACTGTCCGCAGGATGGGGATAGACTCATCCAGAATCAGCAAGATTCACACCACCTTTGAAGGGGTGATACCAGGCGTTAAAGCCCACAACAGGGGCTCCGTCATACTGGAGGTAACATTCGGCCCTCCAGGAAACTCCAGAAGCGAAGAACTAGCCTTCATCATTGCACCTTTCCAAAGAAGCTATCAAGCATTGCTTGGAAGAAAGGCCTTCACCCGCTTCAACGCATTGCCGCACTATGGCTACCTTACACTTAAGATGCCCGGTCCACGTGGCGTCATCACCGTTAGCGGAATAACAGAGCGCTCTTCGCGCGCAGAGGAATACGCGACGGCCCTAGCGGCCGGACTATAAGCGGCGTCTAACAAAAATATACCGGGTCGTTAAGACCACAGACACGGTTAGACGAGTCCGGCAGCCCATATTAAACCAGGGCACTGTATATGTAATTCTATAGTGGACACCAGGGGCTAGTAATAAAGCTCCACACTCGGCTCATTGGCAGGCCAGCGTTTTATATTTTCTACTATCCATCACATACTTACGTTGCACTCTCCTATGAGATTCCCTTTTCTACAGACAACGTTCGCACGATACCCTTCCAGGATGCGGCACAACAGAGACAAAGGCGCAGACGTGCAGTAGGGCCCCGTTCAACAGGTTTCTTTTTAGATTAAGCCCCTCTGTAAACCTTTTCTATTGCCTCTTGTTGTTTCATCATCCCATGGGTTCCATACCCACAGAGGATACTGCCATTTTTGGCATTTCGCCACGACAGATTAATGCACGTACCTGGAAACACAAGGTTTATAATGAATGGGCACTCTTGAGCTCATCATCTGTATAAAATCCGAATACCTTCGGGGTGTTCGGCGTCACGAGTTTGGCCTTATATGCATTAGCTCTGAATCATGTCTTTGGTCAAATGTTGGGTTTGCCCGGCTCCTGGGTTTGCCCCCTTATGTTCCGTCATTATCGGCTAAGGTGGCCAAAGGAGAACTACTGCGATTGTGCCTGGTTATTCGGATGAGCACCTCGAGAGAGAAAGCCAAAACTGATCACATGTCATGATGAGAGACTGGTCAACCACTCGAGGACTCACCGGAATCTTTAGGATTCCTCCGCATTAACGACGGGCCATTTCGGCCAGGTACATCTGCTACCGTATTCGGATGCGTGAAGGTACCAGGGGCTACATAGTAGCCCCACTTTAGAATCCCGTGGCTAAGCGAAAGTGTTACAGCTATATAGTCTGGTTGCCTAGTTCGTTGTGCGATCACCTCCTTAATGGACCAAGACGTTGGATCAAGTGTGATTAAGCATATTTTTTCGCGAACACCCCCGTATTGTATACGTGGGGGCTGAAGCCAACGACTGCTAACTTTCGAAATACATATTTATATATACATATATATAAACGGCCACACAAGGGAAATAATCATACTCTCAGGCAAATAGTATAAATCTAGCCTCACAATCAAAATAAACGTTGTTTTTACAATGATTCCGTTCATTCAAACAGGACATCCTTCGAGCACTGCGCCTCTACTAGACGGGCACCTTCTGTGACCTGCGCCAAGTAGTGCTCGGCCGGATATTGGCCCCCCACCGGATCCTGGGCCGCTATCATGGTGGCATCCATATCCATCTAATACGCTTTAACGTGGACAAGGGCCATCCGAGCACCCTCTATGCATGCCGACCGCCTCACGGCATCGATCCGAGGCACGGCCCCAAGGAACTGTTGCACTAAACGAAAGTAGTTGTCCGGCTTAGGCTCCTTCGGCCAAAGATGATCTATTACAGACCGCGCCGCAAGCCGGACAGATCAGGAAGCTCCGCCACACAGCAGCCATCTTATCACTTAACGGCAGCGGGCGAGTGGGAGCATGGAACTGCGACCAAAAAAGCTTCTCCACCTCCTTTTCACCTGACCTTTGAAGAACTCCACAGCATCAGCCGTACTCCTCGCCAGGTCCGCGTATGCGTCCGGCGAGCTCCAGCGTCCATCAAGGGGAGCGTACTTCGGATCGAAGAACTTCGTCCGCAGCAAATAGGAGCCTCCAGCCACGATTTTACCGGCCTGTTGAAGCTCCTCCCGCGCACCCCTGAGCTCGGTCCATATTTCCTCGGTGGCATTCAGTGTCTTGCTCAGGTCAGCCGATTTATCTTCATGCTCCTTCTTTAGGAGCTCATACCGGTCAGTGGCATTTTTTAACCCAATAGCCATTTCGGCTATCTTTTCCTTGCTTCGGCGATGGGCAGCCTGTTCGGCTCTCAATTCCTCGACCGCCTTTAGGGCAGCCGCATTGCTCACTCGGGCTTGCTCCTTGGCTAGAGCAAGCTCCGCCCTCAGGGCCTCCACGGTAGTAGCACCATCTGCAGTCCGAACAAATTATATTAATATGTGCCACCTTAATAGTTTCCTATGCAATGGGAGACAGGGCACATACTTGTGACATATTCAGCCGCTCATTCATCAGAGTAATATCGGCACCAATCGACCCAATTTGCCTCGATAGTTCGGCAACTTCAACGAACGAGCCGGCGGCCGGACCCACAGGTACCTGCACACATTTCCGCATAAATTTTTGGTTTATGATCCCCCGTTCGCCGCCTAAAGGCGGGCAACCAGAGTCTCAGGGGCTACTATCTATATGGTGTATTCCTCATTACATACCTCACAGCCCTTGAGAAGGCTTGTAAATGCTTCATTCAAACCGCTTGTAGCGGATGAAATTTTCTTGAGCACCGCACTCATTAATGAGCGGTGCTCCTCCGAGAGCGCAGCTCGCTTCGGTAAGCCCGTCAGTACGTCCGGACTCAGGGCGGCTGACGTATTGGCCTCTGGCCTTGGCGGATCCGGACTCCTCCGTGACGACACCTCGGTGTCGCCCGCATCAAGAATCAGAGAGGCGGGTGGGGTCTCGCTCTCCATCATCTCCGGAGGAAGGTCCCCGAAGATGATCCCTGTTGAGAAGAGCTGCCAGCCGGACTACGAAAAGTTGAATCCTGATCCTTGATCCAGGAGAAATACAGTACTTTTTAGTTAATGACTTGACTTATGGCTCATTGGAGGGCTGGCCCGTTGGTGGGCGCAACGCGGTGAGGATGCCCGTCGCGGCAGAGCCCCTCGGTGACACCTTCTTCCCAGGTTTGGGCGTCTCCGTCTCCAAGTCTTCAGAGGCGGCCCTATTCTTCCCGCGCGGGGAGGAGGCCTCGACCTCTCATTCCCAACTACCCCCCTTGGGGGAGGTATCAACTCCCCCGGTTCGGATGCGTAGCGTGTGGGGTTCGGATTTTTCATCCCTCCCCTCGCCCTTCCCCGAGGGCATCCTGCTGAGTACCCGGTCGAGCATCTTGCCCATGGTAGGGGCGGGCGATCCTTCGGGAAGTGGTGCCGAACACCTGATTCTCTCCGCCTTTCTGAGCCATTCCTGGACGCGGATGATTGTCAGAACAGATAGTCATGATAAATACAAAACAGGGTGTCTGGTATCAAGGCTACTTACTTGGGTATCTGGGCGATTACAGCTTAGGCCCGCATCCTCGGTGGTGTCCGGACACATTACTTTCCGTCCGAAGAATAATTTGCACATCTCTTCGAGCTTCAAGCCGAAGAAGTGCTTGACAGTCGGCGGACCCTCTGGATTGAACTCCCACATCCGGAGAGGCCGGCGTTGGCACGGCAGCATCCGCCGGATTAACATCACTTGCATTACGCTGACAAGGTTGATATCCCTCTCGAGAAGCTCTCGAATGCGGTTCTGCAGTATTGGTACGTCGCCTGCGGGCCCCCAATTACGTCCTACGTCTGTCCAGGACGCCAACTGTGATGGAGGGCCTGAGCGGAACTCAGGCGCGGCTACCCACTTTGTGCTCCTTGGGGCCGTAGCATAAAACCACCTCCGCAGCCATACGTCAGATACTTCTGGGAAAGAACCCTCCGGCCATGGGGCATCGATGTTTCTGCTTATTACAGCACCTCCGCACTCCACATGTCGCCCCTCGATCATCTTCGGCTTCACATTGAAGGTCTTGAGCCATAAGCCGAAGTGTGGAGTGACATGGAGAAAAGCCTCGCACACGATAATGAACGATGAGATATGGAGGATAGCATCTGGAGCCAGATCATGAAAATCCAGCCCATAATAGAGCATGAGCCCCCTCACGAAGGGATGGAGGGTGAAACCCAAACCACGGAGGAAGTGTGGGATGAAAACGACACACTCATTGGGCTCCGGTGTGGGGATGACTTGCCTCGGAACAGGAAGCCTGTGCTGGATATCTGCGGTTAGGTATCCGACCTCCCTAAGCTTTGCAATGTCCTTCTCCTCAATCGAGGAGGCGACCCACCGGCCTTGAGGATCAGATCCGGACATATTGGAGGATTGCGGAGGGGTGGAGCTTAGGTTTTGAGTGTTAGAACTCGAGGTGCGAGAAGCCGCGATGAAGGTGAAAAAAGAGGCGTGGGTCTCGACCCCTTTATAAAGAGGGTGAATATCAAGAGTCCCCGGTGTGACCGTTTGAGGCTTATCTAAAAACACACGGGGTAATACCAACAGCCGTCGTGGGGTCACGCACGCTCATATTGATGGAAAATCCCGTAATAAAAGGGACACGATCTCTGCCTCGATGGGACATGCCAATAAAAACCACCTTATAACACGAGTCGTTGTGGGGTAGGAAACATCGGTTCACGTTGGACCGAGCCACGATGCAAGGGCACGACGCACGAAGACTACCAGCAAATCAGATCTATACCATACGAAGATCATCTTGCAGATTCAGACATGGTCTATGTGTTCGATAATCCACTTTGGAGAATTCAGAGGAGGAACCCGCCTTGCAATGCCGAAGACAATACTGCACGCCAGACTCATCGTCATTGAAGCCTCGTTCAGGGGCTACTGAGGGAGTCCTGGATTAGGGGGTATCTGGACAGCCGGACTGTGTACAACGTCCGGACTATTGAAGCGTGAAGATGTTGGGGAACGTAGCACAAATTCAAAATTTTCTACGCATCACCAAGATCAATCTATGGAGATTCTAGCAACAAGAGAGGGAGAGGATGAGCATCTTCATACCTTTGAAGATCGCTAAGCGGAAGCGTTACAAGAACGCGGTTGGTGGAGTCGTTCACGAAGCGATTCAGATCGCGGCCGAATCCGATCTAAGCACCGAAGAACGGTGCCTCCGCGTTCAACACACGTACAACCCGGGGACGTCTCCTCATTCTTGATCCAGCAAGGGGAGAGGAGAAGTTGAGGGAGAACTCCAACAGCACGACGGCATGGTGGTGGTGGAGCTCGTGGTATTCCTACAGGGCTTCGCCAAGCACTACGGAGTAGGAGGAAGAGTTGGAGGAGGGAGAGGGCTGCGCCAGGGGAAGGGTGAAGCTCCCATGTGCCTCCCCACTATATATAGGGGTGGAGGGGGCTGGTTTCTTGCCCTCCAAGTCCATTGGGGCGTTGGCAAAGGTGGGAGGAAAGAAATCCCATCATTTCCTTCACCACCGATTGTTATCCCCCCTTTTTAGGGATCTTGATCTTATCCCTTCGGGATATGATCTTATTCCTTCTAAGGGGGGGTCTTGGTGTGCCTTGACCAGGGGTGTGGGGACTTTCCCCCACTACCCACGTTCATGTGGGTCCCCCCATGCATGTGGGCCTCACTCCGGAACCTTCTAGAACCTTCCCGGTACAATACCGAAAAATCCCGAACATTTTCCGGTGGCCAAAATAGGACTTCCCATATATAAATCTTTACCTCCAGACCATTCTGGAACTCCTCGTGACGTCCGGGATCTCATCCGGGACTCCGAACAACATTCGGTAACTGCACACTAATTCCCATAACAACTCTAGCGTCACCAAACCTTAAGTGTGTAGACCCTACGGGTTCGGGAATCATGCAGACATGACCGAGACAGCTCTCTGGCCAATAACCAACAGCGGGATCTGGATACCCATGTTGGCTCCCACATGTTCCACGATGATCTCATCGGATGAACCACGATGTCAAGGATTCAAGCAATCCCGTATACAATTCCCTTTGTCGATCGGTACGTTACTTGCCCCAGATTCGATCATGGGTATCCCAATACCTCGTTCAATCTCGTTATCGGCAAGTCACTTTACTCATTCCGTAATGCATGATCCCATGACTAACTACTTAGTCACATTGAGCATTATGATGATGCATTACCGAGTGGGCCCAGAGATACCTCTCCGTCACACGGAGTGACAAATCCCAGTCTCGATTCGTGCCAACCCAACAGACACTTTAGGAGATACATGAGTGTACCTTTATAGCCACCCGATTCGTTGTGGCGTTTGGTACACCAAAGCATTCCTACGGTATCCGGAGTTGCACAATCTCATGGTCTGAGGAAATGATACTTGACATTAGAAAAGCTTTTAGCAAACGAACTACACGATCTTGTGCTATGCTTAGGATTGGGTCTTGTCCATCACATCATTCTCCTAATGATGTGATCCCGTTATCAATGACATCCAATGTCCATGGTCAGGAAACCATGACCATCTGTTGATCAACGAGCTAGTCAACTAGAGGCTCACTAGGGACATGTTTTGGTCTATGTATTCACACATGTATTACGATTTCCAGTTAATACAATTATAGCATGAACAATAGACAATTATCATGAACAAGGAAATATAATAATAACCATTTTATTATTGCCTCTAGGGCATATTTCCAACAGTCTCCCACTTGCACTAGAGTCAATAATCTAGTTCACATCACTATGTGATTGTAATGAATCCAACACCCATGGGGTTTGATCATATCTCGCTTGTGAGAGAGGTTATTAGTCAACGGGTCTGAACCTTTCAGATCCGTGTGTGCTTTACAAATCTCTATGTCATCTTGAAGATGCAGCTACCACGCGCTATTTGGAGCTATTCCACATAACTGTTCTACTATATGAATCCGATTTACTACTCAGAGTCATCCAGATTAGTGTCAAAACTTGCATCGATGTAACCCTTTACAACAAACTCTTTTACCACCTCCATAATCGAGAAAATTCCCTAGTACACTAGTTACTAAGGATAAGTTTGACCGCTGTCATGTGATCTATTCCTGGATCACTCTTGTACCCCTTGACTGACTCAGGGCAAGGCACACTCCATGTGCGGTACACAGCATAGCATACTGTAGAGCCTACGTATAAAGCATAGGGGACGACCTTCGCCCTTTATCTCTCTTCTGCCGTGGTGAGGTCTTGAGTCTTACTCAATACTCATACCTTATAACACAGCCAAGAACTCCTTCTTTGCCGACCTATTTTGAACTCCTTCAAAATCTTGTCATGGTATGTATTCATTTGAAAGTACTATCAAGCGATTTTGATCTATCCTTATAGATCTTGATGCTCAATGTTCAAGTAGCTTAATCCAGGTTTTCATTGAAAAGCACCTTTCAAACAACCCTATATGCTTTCCAGAAATTCTACATCATTTCCGATCAACAATATGTCAACAACATATACTCATCAGAAATTCTATAGTGCTCCCACTCACTTCTTTGGAAATACAAGTTTCTCATAAACTTTGTATAAACCCAAAATCTTTGATCATCTCATCAAAGTGTATATTCCAACTCTGAGATGCTTACTCCAGTCCTTAGAAGGATTGCTGGAGCTTTGCATATTTGTTAGCATCTTATAGGATTGACAAAACCTTTCGGTTGTATCATATACAACCTTTCCTCAAGAAAATCGTCAAGGAAACAATGTTTTGACATCCTATCTGCAAGATTTCATAAATAATGCAGTAACTGCTAATATAATTCCAACAGACTCTTAGCATCGCTACGAGTGAGAAAGTCTCATCGTAGTCAACTCCTTGAACTTGTCAGAAAACATCCTCGCGACAAGTTGAGCTTTCTTAATGGTGGTACTTACCATCATTGCTCGTCTTCCTTTTAAAATCCATCTGTACCCAACAGCCTTACGACCATCAAGTAGTTCTTCCAAAGTCTATACTTTGTTTTCATACATGTATCCTCTCGGATTTTATGGCCTCGAGCCATTCGTCGGAATCTGGGCCCACCATCGCTTCTCCATAGCTCGTAGGTTCATTGTGTTCTAGCAACATGGCCTCTAAGACAGGATTACGTACCACTCTGAAGTAGTACACATCCTTGTCGACCTATGAGGTTTGGTAGTGACTTGATCTGAAGTTTCATGATCACTATCATCAGCTTCCACTTCAATTGGTGTAGGCGCCATAGGAACAACTTCATGTGCCCTGCTACACACTAGTTGAAGTGATGGTTCAATAACCTCATCAAGTCTCCACCATCCTCCCACTCAATTCTTTCAAGAGAAACTTTTCCTCGAGAAAGGACCTGTTTCTGGAAACAATAGCTTTTGCTTCCGGGATCTGAATTAGGAGGTATACCCAACTGTTTTTGGGTGTCCTATGAAGATGCATTTTATCCGCTTTGGGTTCGAGCTATCAGGCAAAACTTTTCACATAAGCGTCACAGCCCCAAACTTTTAAGAAATGACAGCTTAGGTTTCTCTAAACCATAGTTCATACGATGTCATCTCAACGAATTACGTGGTGCCCTATTTAAAGTGAATGTGGTTGTCTCTAATGCCTAACCCATAAATGATAGTGTTAAGTCGATAAGAGACATCATGGTATGCACCATATCCAATAGGGTGCAGTTACGATGTTCGGACACACCATCACACTATGGTGTTCTAGGCGGTATTAGTTGCGAAACAATTTCCACAATGTCTTAATTGTGTGATAAACTCGTAACTCAAATATTTATCTCTATGATCATATCATCGACATTTTATCCTCTTGTCACGACGATCTTCAACTTCACTCTGAAATTACTTGAACCTTTCAATAATTCAGATTTGTGTTTCATCAAGTAAATATACTAAGAATCTACTCAAATCATCTGTGAAGTCAGAGCATAACGATATTCACTGCGTGCCTCAGCACTCATTGGATTGCACACATCAAATGTATTACTTCCAACAAGTTGCTCTCTTGTTCCATCTCACTGAAAACGAGGCCTTTCAGTCATCTTGTCCATGTGGTATGATTTGCATGTCTCAAGTGATTCAAAATCAAGTGAGTCCAAACGATCCATCTGTATGTAGTTTCTTCATGCATATATACCAATAGACATGGTTAGCATGTCTCAATCTTTTAAAAAATGAGTGAGTCCAAAGATCCATCAACATGGAGGTTCTTCATGCGTTCTATACCAATATGACTCAAGTGGCAGTGCCACAAGTAAGTGGTACTATCATTACTATCTTATATCTTTTGACATAAACATGTGTATCATGACGATCGAGATTCAATAAACCATTCATTTTAGGTGCAAGATCGTTGAAGGTATTATTCATATAAACAGAGTAACCATTATATTCTCCTTAAATGAATAACCGTATTGCGATAAACATAATCCAATCATGTCTATGCTCAATGCAAACACCAAATAACAATTATTTAGGTTTAACACCAATCTCGATGGTAGAGGGAGCATGCGATGCTTTATCACATCAACCTTGGAAACACTTTGTCGGTGTCAAAACCGGCGGATCTCGGGTAGGGGGTCCCGAACTGTGCGTCTAGGCGGATGGCAACAGGAGACAAGGGACACGATGTTTTTACCCAGGTTCGGGCCCTCTCGATGGAGGTAAAACCCTACTCCTGCTTGATTGATATTGATGATATGGGTAGTACAAGAGTAGATCTACCATGAGATCAAGGAGGCTAAACCCTAGAAGCTAGCCTATGGTATGATTGTTATTTGTCTATCGACTAGCTTGGCCCTGGTTTATGTAACGCACCAGAGGCCCAAGATAACAAGAGTCCTAGCCGAATATGTCGGTGGGGGAGGGGTCCTTGTCTTGATCGCCAAGTCTTGTGGAATCTTCCTTGTATGCGGCAGCTGTTCGGACTGGCCCATGAGTATACGTCCATGGGGGTCCTTGGCCCAATCCAACTGATCGGGAGACGATGTGGTGAGTACCCCCTAGTCCAGGATACCGTTAGTAGCCCCCTGAACCGGTCTTCAAGTTAGGGACGCTCCTCGATTCTTCCGAACTGTTCTTCATCTTCGGTTGCCGGTCTTGAAAACTGGTTCAACAAATCTTCTCATCTTCGATCTTAAGGATCGCCGAAATGCATTCGACGAGTTTATATGTCGGGTATCCGAGGAGCCCCCTTAAGTTTCCGGCCTTTATCAATGCCTTGTTATTTTTATGCCACACCTCGGGTTTGTAGTTGTTCCCGGGAGGCAGTGCCCTCTTGCATCCGAGCTCTAACGCCGGACCGCATTCGAGGTATCTTTAGCAGCCGAGCACCAATGCCGGACTGCTTTCGAGCTCCAACACTGAAATGTATCCGAGCTCCAATGCCGGACTGTGTCCAAGCTCCAATGCCGGACTATATCCAAGATGCATAGATCATCTTGGTCCAAAAAAGTTGAAGGAGTTTAGCCGAGCTTAATGCCGGAAATGCCCTCTAAGGAGCCAGCCACTTGCATCCGAGCTATATGCCGAACTGCTTCCGAGGTGGTTCAACACCTCGGTCATGGGCTGATTTTTGGTCGATATTTTTTATTTATGCAATTTATTCTCTGACGAGATATATAGCCAGTAGCCCTCAAGGTGTGTATCGATCTAAAACCCGAGATGTACCTGAAGGATGACATAAGACCGCTGATCCCAATAACCGCTAAGACTCAGGTTGATTTGCAAAATCGGCCTGAGGATCAAGTCCTAGCTCGGCAGAATACTTCGGGACACAAAAAGTGGCGTGCTCAGTCCTCGAGACTCAGGTTGGGTGCGGCCAACCAACCTAAGGATCAAAATCTCCTCGGAAACTGTATTGCACTTAAAATTTTCTGCATAGAACAGGCAATGCAGTAGCCCCCGAGACACTGGTCGGGTGGCAACACCAGATCAGGGGATCGATGTGCCCCTTTAATATTTGTAAATAATAAGCCCAAAGCCCAGTAGCCCCCGAGCCTTAACGCGGGCACGGGTGGCCGAATTAAGGATCAATATCCCTAGTAAAATCACAAGTTATGTGTAATGACTCTATGTACCCAAGTACTTTATGTCATTAATGCTCGGATCCGCATTGTACAAAACTTTGTTGACCGACCATCGGCTTCAACCTCCTCGGCCAGTAGCCGAGGAGTGTTTGTCCTACTTTATAAAGCCTTTATGAGGGCAAAGATTTACGACAAACAAGGCAATCTGGCCATACGGTTTTATAAACAAAGGTACAAGAGATGTATATTATATTACTGTTTAACATAGCAAATGTCTTCCAAAGAAAATAGTCCCGCTATCGGTTCCTTTCTTTGGGTTGTCATGCTAAGCATGATCACGAAACCTCAGCTCTAATGGAAGAGCAAAATATTGAGGATTTAGTTTGGGAGGCCAGTTACTAGCCCCCGGTAGTGTTCGGCGACAGTCGAGGTCAAGCCATAAACACTTCGGCCAATGTTATGAACGGCCCATCATTTAATATAGTCATCGGATCGCTGACCAGTTTACGCCTATTGTGATAGTCAGTTTTCGGCTTTCTCCACTGAGGTGCTTGACCATGCGAGCTGGAAGCACAATCACAGTGGTTCTCCCTTGGCACACCAAGCCGAACAAAGCGGAACATAGGCGGCAAACGCAGGAGCCGGGCAACCCAACTATTGACCGAAGACACAATTCGAAACCGATGCATATATAGCAATATCCGAGAATGTTTTTACCGAATCCCTAAAGGTGTCCGGCATTGCACTGCGAGACTAATGCTGGAAACACATAAATAGTTTAAAAGTGCCATGGGCTCGAAAAGCCGAAAAACTTAATCAAAAGCTTAATGTCCGAACTAGATCAAGTGTTCGGTGCCAAATCAAAAATTGAAAAAAAGTGCTTCTGCCATGCTTTAACATGACACATCCTATCTCGAGACTTCAAGCGGGTCAGCCTATGGCGTCAACCTTCTATCCCGAAGGCGGAGTACTTCTCGTTAGGCCAGTTTAGCAAACTTTAGCGGCTTTGAGAGAGAAATTAGGCGCCCCGGCTATTGACCGCACACTCACGTCGAAAAAAGGAGTGATCAATAATAATAATAATAATAATAATAATAATAATAATAATAATAATAATAATAACTTTGCAACAACTAAGAAGAAAAACACTTATTATAAAACGGCTCAAATAAACTTAAGAGCCCCCAAGTGACGTGGGTAAAAGAATAATTGTATGTACCGAAGTACTTATATCATATCTATGTTCACCCGAACTTTATATGCGTCTTAACCGACCGTCGGCTTCTCCCTCTTCGGCAAGGGCCGAAAAGTGTTATGTACTCCACCTGTCAAGAATATCGATGGTGTTTCCGATAACCAAGCAATCAGACCATAAGGCTGTAACAGACAAAGCGCGCTCAAGGAACTTATGCTATATTACTAACAAAGTGTAAGAAGCATCTTCAAAGAAAATAGTACCCCCATCGATACCTTTCTTCGGTGCTCATTATTACTATGAGACTTGTGCAATAGATTTTTTGTACTCATGAGTTCCGTTGTGTGCCGACCATGATTGAAAACAATAAGAGCGCTAGCTTTCGGCTTCACCCAGTCTGAGGTCAGAGCTCGGAGGATCCGGTTGTGACAATCGCAGAGGTGCTCCCTTTACTCCCTAGCCAAACAATCGGGAACGTAGGGGGTAAGCACAGGAGCCAGGCAACCCAGCTTGCAAATCGCTTAAGTCAATATGGTGCATATTGTGGCGTAATACACGAACAAGGAACGAAGCCGTACAAGTATAATCATATGCAAGAGGAAAAAGCTTCATGAAGGAAGCCCCCAAGTGAACGAGGTATTTGAATTTGTGTGTCACAAACGAAGTTTGGACAAGGAAATTTTTTACAAGCAACTTTTTTCCAAAAAAGTATAATGCTTGGTCGAACCGAACACAAGTTAAAAATTAAAACTTTGAGCATGAAGGAAACTTAGCTGGTTAATGTGTTCAGTATTGATGACGTGGTCCGGGCTTGATGCAGGGCAAGGTTCCATCCCCCAAGCTGGTCCCGAGGTGGCGGAGCAAAGAGCTCGGCACTCCGAAGTGATGACATAGCACGGGCAATACAGGCCGGCAGAGTGATGCCGAAGTCCCCGGCATGGGGTAATGAAGTGTTGACGAAGCCCCCCGTCCAGCCGAGGTGACGCCAAAGGATATTGTCCGGCTGGATCATTTTCCTGTGCACAAAAAATAGTGCAAACCGGAGATGATAGTAATAATAATAATAAAAAAAATCGTTGCATAATAAATAATTTATGCAAAGTGAGTAATAAAGAAATATGGCCTGGCGCCGAAGTCAATGTCGATGCAGGGCGTCAGTGTGTTGCAGTAAAGGCGTGACAAAGCCTGAATTCATAGGTCGGTCCGAGTTCCGGATGCGGTGTTCGCCGGACTATGTACGGAAACTGACCGAACCACCGTGCGATCGTCGTTAATGCGACCGCCATCTGATAGACCTGCGTACATATGATGGACAAACCAGAGTAATAATTCCTTGGGAAAAATGAACCCAAACAAGCAAAAATACTAGGATTAATAGCACCTAGTTTATTTGTTGTAGCAATCCGAAGAAAGGTGATTCCCAAAATTGGGACTCGATCCGCACACCCATTTCCTGATGGACGATAGAGCGACGGCATGGCAATGCCGGCAAAGGTAGGCTTGCCGAGGCAGAGCCCTCGGTCCAGCTAATCGTGACGAAGCTGGTCGGCCGGTGACGCCAAAGTCACCGGAGTAGGTTGATGAAGAGATGGCGAAGCCCCCGGTCTAGCCGAGACATCGAAGCCTCGATGCGATGAGTCGAAGTAGATTGGCGTGATGGACACCGGCTTGAAGAAGCAATAGTGCGGCCCTGCCGATGCAGGTCGTGACGTGGTCAATGCCGGCTCGATGAAGTGGCCATGCGGCGATGCCGATGTGCCCGCTCCGTGTAATCCGTGGGACGGCGATGTTGATGACGATTTATCCTTCGCGATGCCGAACTCTTGTTCGGCTGGCCGAGATGATGATCCAAAGAAGTTGAGCTCGGCTCAACAAAGTGACGACGTGTCTAGCGCAGGTCGGCAGCCGTGGAGCAATATTGCCGGAATGGTTTAACACCAGCATGATGATGAAGATCATGTTCGAAAGATTTTAAAGTTAGTGGGATGTGTTCGGGAACAAAACACAATACTCCATACAAAACTTTCTTCAAAAAGGATGTCCGAAATCACGTTCGTAAAAAAGAAGAACTCGGATCGGATTCTTTTTCGCGCAGAAAATAGATCCGAAAAGTGATGCATTAATCGGAAGATTCCCGGAGTTTGGACGGTCGGATCAAGCTGAAATTTTGAGGGGTGGTAGATATAGGAATTCCGCAGCCGATCAACGGTTGGATCTTCCAAAGGACGTCTGAGCTAGAAGCTGGACACCACGCCCTAAACTCATCCAGATTCAATACGGCTCCGGTATATCGGAGATTGCCGGAGATTCCTTCATCGGAACTCGACGAAATTTTCCAGGGTTGTTGTAGACTCAATTCCGCACAATTCTACCAAAGCAATCGTTAACTGACAATCGAGGAGGCAGTGGCGGCGGACACAAGTTCGCTGTCCAGAAAAACAGCACGGTCGCCCGAGGGCAATGTTGGCGTTGAGCCCCCGGGCTCCCTGGATGATTCCTCCATGATCTTGATAGAGATCGGAGTTGATGTTGATTAAGGCCCTCATCCGAACATGACGATCGGAGGTAGGGCGCAGTCTTTGGTCGAACCAAGGTGACCAGTCGAGCTGATGACGACGATGACGAAGTCGCAGTTGATCTGCAGGCGAGCCATCGACCTTTTGCAGAACACACAACGGAGCTCTCAATGAAAGCACCAATGTCGGTGTCAAAACTGGCGGATCTCGGGTAGGGGGTCCTGAACTGTGCGTCTAGGCGGATGGCAACAGGAGACAAGGAACACGATGTTTTTACCCAGGTTCGGGCCCTCTCGATGGAGGTAAAACCCTACTCCTGCTTGGTTGATATTGATGATATGGGTAGTACAAGAGTAGATCTACCACGAGATCAAGGAGGCTAAACCCTAGAAGCTAGCCTATGGTATGATTGTTGTTCGTCTATCGACTAGCTTGGCCCTGGTTTATATAACGCACCAGAGGCCCAAGATAACAAGAGTCCTAGCCGAATACGTCGGTGGGGGAGGGGTCCTTGTCTTGATCGCCAAGTCTTGTGGAATCTTCCTTGTATGCGGCAGCTGTCCGGACTGGCCCATGAGTATACGGCCATGAGGGTCCTCGGCCCAATCCAACTGATCGGGAGACGACGTGGTGAGTACCCCCTAGTCCAGGATACCGTCACACTTCCAACACATATCGTCATCTCACCTTTAGCTAGTCTCTGTTTATTCGTATCTCTTTTATTTCGAGTTACTAACACTTAGCAACCGAACCGGTATCTTAATACCCTGGTGCTACTAGGAGTACTAGTAAAATACACATTTAATATAATGTATATCCAATATACTTCTATCAACCTTGCCAGCCTTCTCATCTACCAAGTATCTAGGGTAGTTCTGCTTCAGTGATTGTTCCCCTCATTTCAGAAGCACTTAGTCTCGGGTTTGGGTTCAACCTTGGGTTTCTTCACTAGAGCAGCAACTGATTTTCCGTTTCATGAAGTATCCCTTCTTGCCCTTGCCCTTCTTGAAACTAGTGGTTTTACTAACCATCAACAATTGATGCTCCTACTCGATTTCTACTTTCGCGGTGTCAAACATCACGAATTGCTCAAGGATCATCATGTCTATCCCTGATATGTTATAGTTCATCACGTAGCTCTAATAGCTTGGTGGTAGTGACTATGGAGAACCATCACTATCTCATCTGGAAGATTAACTCCCACTCGATTCAAGTGATTGTAGTACTTAGACAATCTGAGCGCATGCTCAATGATCGAGCTTTTCTCCCTTAGTTTACAGGTTAAGAAACTTGTCGGAGGTCTCATATCTCTTGACGTGGGCACGAGCCTGAAATCCCAATTTCAGCTCTTGGAACATCTCATATGTTCTGCGACGTTTCAAAAATGTCTTCGGTGCCTCAATTCTAAACCGTTTAACATTACGCACTGAACTATCACGTAGTCATCAAAACGTGTATGTGAGATGTTCGCAACATCCACAAACGATGCTCGAGGTTCAGCACACCGAGCGGTGCATTAGGGACATAAGCCTTCTGTACAGCAATGAGGACAATCCTCAGTTTACGGACCCAGTCCGCATAATTGCTACTAACAACTTTCAACTAAATTTTTCTCTAGGAACATATCCAAAACAGTAGAACCAAAGCGTGAGCTACGACATAATTTGCAAAGACCTTTTAACTATGTTCATGATAATTAAGTTCATCTAATCAAATTATTTAATGAACTCCCACTCAGATAGACATCCCTCTAGTCATCTAAGTGATACCTGATCCGAGTCAACTAGGCCATGTCCGATCATCACGTGAGACGGACTAGTCATCATCGGTGAACATCTTCATGTTGATCGTATCTACTATACGACTCATGTTCGACCTTTCGGTCTCTTGTGATCCGAGGCCATGTCTGTACATGCTAGGCTCGTCAAGTCAACCTAAGTGTTTTGCGTGTGTAAATCTGGCTTACACCCGTTGTATGTGAATGTTAGAATCTATCACACCCGATCATCACGTGGTGCTTCGAAACAACGAACTTTCGCAATGGTGCACAGTTAGGGGGAACACTTTCTTGAAATTTTAATGAGGGATCATCTTATTTATGCTACCATCGTTCTAAGCAAATAAGATGTAAACATGACAAACATCACATGCAAATCATAAAGTGACATGATATGGCCAATATCATCTTGCGCCTTTGATCTCCATTTTGAGGCACGACATGATCACCTTCGTCACCGGCATGACACCATGATCTCCATCATCATGATCTCCATCATCGTGTCTTCATGAAGTTGTCTCGCCAAATATTACTTCTACTACTATGGCTAACGGTTTAGCAATAAAATGTAAACATGACAAACATCACATGCAAATCATAAAGTGACATGATATGACCAATATCATCTTGCGCCTTTGATCTCCATCTTGAGGCACGACATGATCACCTTCGTCACCGGCATGACAACATGATCTCCATCATCGTGTCTTCATGAAGTTGTCTCGCCAACTATTACTTCTACTACTATGGCTAAACGGTTTAGCAATAAAGTAAAGTAATTACATGGCGTTTTCAATGACACGCAGGTCATACAATAAATTAAGACAATTCCTATGGCTCCTGCCGGTTGTCATACTCATCGACATGAAAGTCGTGATTCCTATTACAAGAACATGATCAATCTCATACATCACATATATCATTCATCACATTCTTTTGGCCATATCACATCACATAGCATACCCTGCAAAAACAAGTTAGACGTCCTCTAATTGTTGTTGCATGTTTTACGTGGCTGCTATGGGTTTCTAGCAAGAACGTTTCTTACCTACGCAAAAGCCACAATGGTGATATGCCAATTGCTATTTACCCTTCATAAGGACCCTTTTCATCGAATCTGATCCGACTAAAGTGGGAGAGACTGGCACCCGCTAGCCACCTTTATGCAACAAGTGCATGTCAGTCGGTGGAACATGTCTCACGTAAGCGTACGTGTAAGGTCGGTCCGGGCCGCTTCATCCCACGATGCCGCCGAATCAAGATAGGACTAGTAACGGTAAGCAAATTGAACAAACCAACACCCACAACTGCTTGTGTTCTACTCGTGCATAGAATCTACGCAATAGACCTAGCTCATGATGCCACTTTTGGGGAACGTAGCAGAAATTCAAATTTTCTACGCATCACCAAGATCAATCTATGGAGATTCTAGAAACAAGAGAGGGAGAGGATGAGCATCTTCATACCTTTGAAGATTGCTAAGCGGAAGCGTTACAAGAACGCGGTCGGTGGAGTCGTTCACGAAGCGATTCAGATCGCGGCCGAATCCGATCTAAGCACCGAAGAACGGTGCCTCTGCGTTCAACACACGTACAGCCCGGGGACGTCTCCTCCTTCTTGATCCAGCAAGGGGAGAGGAGAAGTTGAGGTAGAACTCCGACAGCACGACGGCATGGTGGTGGTGGAGCTCGTGGTATTCCTGCAGGGCTTCACCAAGCACTGCGGAGTAGGAGGAAGAGTTGGAGGAGGGAGAGGGCTGCGCCAGGGGAAGGGTGAAGCTCCCATGCACCTCCCCACTATATATAGGGGTGGAGGGGGCTGGTTTCTTGCCCTCCAAGTCCATTGGGGCGTTAGCAAAGGTGGGAGGAAAGAAATCCCATCATTTCCTTCCCCACCGATTGTTATCCCTCTTTTTTAGGGATCTTGATCTTATCCCTTCGGGATATGATCTTATTCCTTCTAAGGGGGGATCTTGGTGCGCCTTGACCATGGGTGTGGGGACTTTCCCCCACTACCCACGTTCATGTGGGTCCCCCCATGCAGGTGGGCCCACTCTGGAACCTTCTAGAACCTTCCCGGTACAATACCGAAAAATCCCGAACATTTTCCGGTGGCCAAAATAGGACTTCCCATATATAAATCTTTACCTCCGGACCATTCCGGAACTCCTCGTGACGTCTGGGATCTCATCCGGGACTCCGAACAACGTTCATTAACTGCACACTAATTCCCATAACAGCTCTAGCGTCACCGAACCTTAAGTGTGTAGACCCTACGGGTTCGGGAATCATGCAGACATGACCGAGACAGCTCTCTGGCCAATAACCAACAGCGGGATCTGGATACCCATGTTGGCTCCCACATGTTCCACGATGATCTCATCGGATGAACCACGATGTCAAGGATTCAAGCAATCCCGTATACAATTCCCTTTGTCAATCGGTACATTACTTGCCCGAGATTCGATCGTGGGTATCCCAATACCTCGTTCAATCTCGTTATCGGCAAGTCACTTTACTCATTCCGTAATGCATGATCCCATGACTAACTACTTAGTCACATTGAGCTCATTATGATGATGCATTACCGAGTGGGCCCAGAGATACCTCTCCGTCACACGGAGTGACAAATCCCAGTCTCGATTCGTGCCAACCCAACAGACACTTTCGGAGATACATGTAGTGTACATTTATAGCCACCCAGTTACGTTGTGACGTTTGGTACACCCAAAGCATTCCTACGGTATCCGGGAGTTGCACAATCTCATGGTCTAAGGAAATGATACTTGACATTAGAAAAGCTTTTAGCAAACAAACTACACGATCTTGTGCTATGCTTAGGATTGGGTCTTGTCCATCATATCATTCTCCTAATGATGTGATCCCGTTATCAATGACATCCAATGTCCATGGTCAGGAAACCATGACCATCTGTTGATCAACGAGCTAGTCAACTAGAGGCTCACTAGGGACATGTTTTGGTCTATGTATTCACACATGTATTACGATTTCCAGTTAATACAATTATAGCATGAACAATAGACAATTATCATGAACAAGGAAATATAATAATAACCATTTTATTATTGCCTCTAGGGCATATTTCCAACAGAAGATACAAGACTCAAGACTTCGGCCCGTGTCCGGATGGGACTCTCCTTTGCATGGGAGGCAAGCTTGGCGATCCGGATATTGTATTTCCTTCCTTGTAACCGACTCCATGTAAACCCTAGCCCTCTCCGGTGTTTATATAAACCGGAGAGGCCAGTCCTTAGAAGGTTGATCACAATTACATTCATACCATCATAGGCTAGCTCTTAGGGTTTAGCCTCTACGATCTCGTGGTAGATCTACTCTTGTACTACCCATATCATCAATATTAATCAAGCAAGAAGTAGGGTTTTACCTCCATCGAGAGGGCCCGAACCTTGGTAAACACCTGTGTCCCTTACTTCTTGTTACCATCAGCCTTGACGCACAGGTCGGGACCCCCTACCTGAGATCCGCTGGTTTTGACACCGACACCCGCTACAGGAGCAACGCCAGGCGTTGTGAACGCCTGGCAGAGCAAAGCTAATGACTACTCGATAGTTCAGTGTGCCATGCTTTACGGCTTAGAACCGGGACTTCAACGACGTTTTGAACTTCATGGAGGATATGAGATGTTCCAGGAGTTGAAGTTAATATTTCAAGCAAATTCCCGGATTGAGAGATATGAAGTCTCCAATAAGATCTACAGTTGTAAAATGGAGGAGAATAGTTCTGTCAGTGAACATATACTCAAAATGCCCGGGTATCATAATCACTTGACTCAACTGGGAGTTAATCTTCCAGTTGATAGTGTCATTGACAAAGCTCTTCAATCACTGCCACCAAGCTACAAAAGCTTCGTGATGAACTATAATATGCAAGGGATGGATAAGACAATTCCCGAGGTCTTCGTGATGCTAAAGGCTGCGGAGGTAGAAATCAAGAAGGAGCATCAAGTGTTGATGGTCAACAAGACTACTAGTTTCAAGAAGAAGGGCAAATGGAAGAAGGGGAACTTCAAGAAGAACGACAAACAAGTTGCTTCTCAAGTGAAGAAGCCCAAGTCTGGACCTAAGCCTGAGACTGAGTGCTTCTACTGCAAAGGGACTAGTCACTGGAAGCGGAACTACCCCAAGTATTTGGCAGATAAGAAGGATGGCAAAGTTAAAAGTATATTTGACATACATGTTATTGATGTGTACCTTACTAATGCTCGTAGTAGCGCCTGGGTATTTGATACTGGTTCTGTTGCTCATATTTGCAAGTCGAAACAGGGGCTACGGATTAAGCGAAGATTGGCTAAGGACGAGGTGACGATGCACGTGGGAAATGGTTCCAAAGTCGATGTGATCGCCGTCGGCGTGCTACCTCTCTACATCTACCTTCTGGATTAGTTTTAGACCTGAATAATTGTTATTTGATGCCAGCGTTAAGCATGAACATTATATCTGGATCTTGTTTGATGCGAGACGATTATTCATTTAAATCAGAGAATAATGGTTGTTCTATTTATATGAGTAATATCTTTTATGGTCATGTACCCTTGATGAGTGGTCTATTTTTATTGAATCTCAATAGTGGTGATACACATATTCATAGTATTGAAGCGAAAAGATATAAGTTTAATAATGATAGAGCAACTTATTTGTGGCACTGCCGTTTAGGTCATATTGGTGTAAAGCGCATGAAGAAACTCCATGCTGATGGGCTTTTGGAATCACTTGATGCTTGCGAACCATGGAGCAAGAGAACGAGAGGGTCGCCTTTCCCTCAAGACTCTGTTCTCCGGAACAATGGAGCGAGCAACAAAGTTGTTGGAAATAATACATACTGATGTATGCGGTCCGATGAGTGTTGAGGCTCGCGGCGGGTATTGTTATTTTCTGACCTTCACAGATGATTTGAGCAGATATGGGTATGTCTACTTGATGAAACATAAGTCTGAAACATTTGAAAAGTTCAAAGAATTTCAGAGTGAAATCGAAAATCATCATAACAAGAAAATAATGTTTCTACGATCTGATCGCGGAGGTGAATATTTGAGCTACGAGTTTGGTCTTCATTTGAAACAATGCGGGATAGTTTCGCAACTCACGCCACCCAGAACACCACAGCGTAATGGTGTGCCCGAACGTCGTAACCGCACTTTATTAGATATGGTGTGATCTATGATGTCTCTTACTGATTTACCGCTATCATTTTGGGGTTATGCTTTAGAGACGGCTGGATTCACGTTAAATAGGGCACCATCTAAATCCGTTGAGATGATGCCATATGAACTGTGGTTTGGCAAAAAAACCAAGTTATCATTTCTTAAAGTTTGGGGTTGCGATGCTTATGTGAAAAACCTTCAACCTGATAAGCTCGAACCCAAATCGGAGAAATGTGTCTTTATAGGATACCCAAAGGAGACTGTTGGGTACACCTTCTATCACAGATCCGAAGACACAATATTTGTTGCTAAGAATGGATCCTTTCTAGAGAAGGAGTTTCTCTCGAAAGGAGTGGGAGGAAAGTAGAACTTGATGAGGTAATTGTACCTACTCCCTTATTGGAAAGTAGTTCATCACAGAAATCAGTTCCAGTGATTCCTACACCAATTAATGAGGAAGCTAATGATGATGATCATGAAGCTTCTGATCAAGTTACTACCAAACCTCGTAGGTCATCCAGAGTAAGATCCGCACCAGAATGGTACGATAATCCTGTTCTGGACGTCATGTTACTTGACCATGACGAACCTACGAACTATGAGGAAGCGATGATGAGCCCAGATTCCGCGAAATGGCTTGAGGCCATGAAATCTGAGATGGGATCCATGTATGAGAACAAAGTGTGGACTTTGGTTGACTTGCCCGATGATCAGCAAGCCATAGAAAATAAATGGATTTTCAAGAAGAAGACCGACGCTGAAAGTAATGTTATTGTCTACAAAGCTCGACTTGTTGCAAAAGGTTTTCGACAAGTTCAAGGGGTTGACTATGATGAGACTTTCTCTTAAGTCTGTCCAAATCATGTTAGCAATTGCCGCATTTTATGATTATGAAATTTGGCAAATGGACGTCAAAACTGCATTCTTGAATGGATTTCTAGAATAAGAGTTGTATATGATGCAACCAGAAGGTTTTGTCGATCCAAAGGGTGCTAACAGAGTGTGCAAGCTCCAGCGATCCATTTATGGACTGGTGCAAGCCTCTCGGAGTTGGAATAAACGTTTTGATAGTGTGATCAAAGCATATGGTTTTGTTGGGGAATGTTGCAGAAAATTAAAAATTTTCCTACGGCTTCACCAAGATCCATCTATGAGTTCATCTAAGCAACGAGTCAAGGGAGAGAGTTTGCATCTACATACCACTTGTAGATCGCGTGCGGAAGCTTGCAAGGTGATGATGGAGTCGTACTCGAACGTGATTCAGATCACCGATGTCCAAGTGTTGAACGGACAGCACCTCCGCGTTCAACACACGTACGGACGAGCGACGTCTCCTCCTTCTTGATCCAGCAAGGGGAAGGAGAGTTTGAGGAAGACAGCTCCACCGGCAAAGACGACGGCGTGGTGATGGTGGAGAAGCAAGATCTCGGCGGTGGCTTCGCCAAGCGCCTACGGAGGAGGAGAAGTGTTGGGGAGGGGAGGGGCTGCGCCTTGGAGATGGGTACAGCAGCCCCCTCCCTCCCCCCTTTATATAGGCCCCCTGGGGGGGAGGCCGGCCCCTGGAGATCCAATCTCCAAGGGGGGGCGGCGGCCAAGGGGGGTGGAGTGCCCCACAAGCCAAGTGGGGCGCCCCCCTACCCCTAGGGTTTCAACCCTAGGCGCAAAGGGTGGGCCTAGGGGGGCGCACCAGCCCACTATGGGCTGGTTCCCCTCCCACTTCAGCCCATGGGACCCTCCGGGATAGGTGGCCCCACCCGGTGGACCCCGGACCCTTCCGTGGTCCCAGACATTACCGGGAGACCTCGAAACTTTCCCGATGGCCGAAATACCACTTCCTATATATTATTCTTTACCTCCGGACCATTCCGAAACTCCTCGTGACGTCCGGGATCTCATCCGGGACTCCGAACAACATTCGGTAGTCACATACTTGACTTCCTACTAACCCTAGCGTCACCGAACCTTAAGTGTGTAGACCCTACGGGTTCGGGAGACACGCAGACATGACCGAGACGACTCTCGGGCAATAACCAACAGCGGGTCCGATACCCATGTTGGCTCCTACATGCTCCTCGATGATTTCATCGGTTGAACCACGATGTCGAGGATTCGATCAAATCCGTATGCAATTCCCTTTGTCAATCGGTGCGTTATTTGCCCGAGACTCGATCGTCGGTATCCCAATACCTTGTTCAGTCTCGTTACGCAAGTCACTTTACTCGCATCAGTAATGCATGATCCCGTACAACACCTTGGTCACATTGAGCTCATTATGATGATGCATTACCGAGTGGGCCTAGAGATACCTCTCCGTCATACGGTGACAAATCCCGCCTCGATCCGTGTCAACCCAATGATACTTTCGAGATACCGTAATGCACCTTTATAGTCACCCGATTCGCTGTGACGCTTGATACACCCAAGGCACTCCTACGGTAACCGGAGTTACACGATCTCATGGTCGAAGGAAGAGATACTTGACATTGGCAAAGCTTCTAGCAAACGAACTATACGATCTTTTATGCTATGCTTATGATTGGGTCTTGTCCATCACATCATTCTCCTAATGATGTGATCCCGTTATCAACGACATCCTATGTCCATAGTCAGGAAACCATGACTATCTATTGATCACAACGAGCTAGTCAACTAGAGGCTCACTAGGGACATATTTTGGTCTTTGTGCTCACACGTGTATTACGATTTCCGGATAATACAGTTATAGCATGAACAAAAGACAATTATCATGAACATTGAAATATAATAACACTTTTATTATTGCCTCTAGGGCATATTTCCAACAGTCTCCCACTTGCACTAGAGTCACCAATCTAGTTACATTGTGATGAATCGAACACCCATAGAGTTCTGGTGTTGATCATGTTTTGCACGCGAGAGAGGTTTAGTCAACGGATCTGCGACATTCAGATCCGTGTGCACTTTGCAAATCTCTATGTCTCCATCTTGAACATTTTCACGGATGGAGTTGAAACGACGCTTGATGTGCTCGGTCTTCTTGTGAAACCCGAGCTCCTTGGCAAGGGCAATAGCTCCAAAGTTGTCACAGAAGAGTTTGATCGGCCCGACGCATTGGGTATGACTCCTAGGTCGGTGATGAACTCCTTCACCCAAATCGCTTCATGCGCTGCCTCCGAGGCTGCCATGTACTCCGCTTCACACGTAGATCCCGCCACGACGTTTCGCTTGCAAATGCACCAGCTTACTACTCCACCATTCAACATATACACGATCCGGTTTGTGACTTAGAGTCATCCAGATCTGAGTCGGCTAGCATCGACGTAACCCTTTACGACGAGCTCTTCGCTCCTCCATAAACGAAAACATGTCCTTTGTCCTTTCGGTACTTCAGGATATTCTTGACCGTTGTCCAGTGTTCCTTGCGGGATTACTTTGGTATCTTGCAACCAAACTTACGGCAAGGTTTACATCGGTCCAGTACACAAGATGGCATACATAATAGATCCTATGGCTGAAGCATAGGGATGACACTCATCTCTTCTTTATCTTTTGCCGTGGTCGGTGATCGAGCCGAGCTCAATCTCACACCTTGTAACATAGGCAAGAACCCTTCTTGGACTGATCCATTTTGAACCTCTTCAAAATCTTATCAAGGTATGTGCTTTGTGAAAGACCTATGAGGCGCCTCGATCTATCTCTATAGATCTTGATGCCTAATATATAAGCAGCTTCTCCAAGGTCCTTCATTGAAAAACACTTGTTCAAGTAGGCCTTAATGCTGTCCAGAAGTTTTGTATCATTTCCCATCAAAAGTATGTCCTCTACATATAATAGGAGAAATGCTACAGAGCTCCCACTCACTTTCTTGTAAATGCAGGCTTCTCCATAAGTCTGCATAAACCCAAACGCTTTGATCATCTCATCAAAGAGAATGTTCCAACTCCGAGATGCTTGCACCAGTCCATAAATGGATCGCTGGAGCTTGCATTTTTGTTAGCGCTACGAGGATCGACAAAACCTTCCGCTGCATCATATACAGCTCTTCCTTAAGATGTCCGTTAAGGAATGCCATTTTGACGCCCATCGCCATATCTCATAATCATAGTATGCGCAATTGCTAACATGATTCGGACGGACTTAAGCTTCGCTACGGAGAGAATGTCTCGTCAGAAGTCAATCCCTTGAACTTGTCGATAACCCTTAGCGACAAGTCGAGCTTTATAGATGGTAACATTACCATCCGCGTCCGTCTTCTTCTTAAAAATCCATTTGTTTTCTATCGCTCGCCGATCATCGGGCAAGTCTATCAAAGTCCATACTTTGTTTTCATACATGGATTCTATCTCGGATTTCATGGCTCCAAGCCATTTGTTGGAATCCGGGCCCGCCATCGCTTCTTCATAGTTCGAAAGTTCATTGTTGTCTAGCAACATGATTTCCATGACAGGGTTGCCGTACCACTCTGGTGCGGAACGTGTCCTCGTGGACCTTCGAAGTTCAGTAGTAACTTGATCCGAAGTACCTTGATCATCATCATTGTTTTCCTCTTCAGTTGGTGTGGGCATCACAGGAACGGTTTCTCTGCTGCACCACTTTCCCATTCGAGAGGTAGTACTTCATCGAAGTTCTACTTTCCTCCCACTTACTTCTTTCGAGAGAAACTCTTTCTCCAGAAAGCATCCGTTCTTGGCAACAAAGAACTTGCCTTCGGATCTTAAGTAGAAGGTATACCCAACAGCTTCCTTAGGGTATCCTATGAATACACATTTTTCCGACTTGGGTTCGAGCTTTTCGTTGAAGTTTCTTGACATAAGCATCGCATCCCCAAACTTTTAGAAACGATAGCTTAGGTTTCTTCCCAAACCATAATTCATACGGTGTCGCCTCAACAGATTTAGACGGTGCCCTATTTAAAGTGAATGTAGCTGTCTCTAGAGCGATCCCCAAAATGATAGCGGTAAATCGGTAAGAGACATCATAGACCGCACCATATCCAATAGAGTGCGACATGACGCTCGACACACCGTTTACCGAGGTGTTCCAGCGGCGTGAGTTGTGAAATGATTCCACATTTTCTTAAGTGTGTACCAAACTCGTGACTTAAGTATTCTCCTCCACGATCCGATCAGAGGAACTTTATCTTTCGGTCACGTTGATTCTCTACCTCACTCTGAAATTCCTTGAACTTTTCAAAGGTCTCAGACTTGTGTTTCATTAAGTAGACATACCCATATCTACTCAAGTCATCGGTGAGAGTGAGAACATAACGATATCCTCCGAGCCTCAACGCCATTGGACCGCATACATCGGTATGTATGATTTCCAACAAGTTGGTTGCTCGCCCATTGTTCCGAGAACGGAGTCTTGGTCATTTTGCCTAAGAGGCATGGTTCGCATGTGTCAAACGATTCATAATCAAGAGACTCTAAAAGTCCATCAAGATGGAGCTTCTTCATGCGCTTGACACCAATGTGACCAAGGCGGCAATGCCACAAGTATGTGGGACTATCGTTATCAACTTTACATCTTTTGGCATCCACACTATGAACATGTGTAATATTACGCCGAGATTCATTAAGAATAAACCATTGACCATCGGAGCATGACCATAAAACATATCTCTCATATAAATCGAACAACCATTATTCTCAGACTTAAATGAGTAGCCATCTCAGATAAACGAGATCCGGATACAATGTTCATGCTCAAACATGGCACTAAATAACAATTATTAAGGTTCAAAACTAATCCCGTAGGGCAAATGTAGAGGCAGCGTGTCGACGGCGATCACATCGACTCGAACCATTCCCGACGCGCGATCGTCACCTCGCCCTTCGCCATCTCCGCTTATTCCGCATCTCCCGCCGTGAGTTACAAATATGAGCAACGGCACCGTATCAAATACCGGGAGTTACTACGAGTAATCGGTAAGGTACACATCAATTACATGTATATCAAATATACCTTTGGTGTTGCCGCCTTCTTATCCGCTAAGTATTTGGGGCGTTCCGCTTCAAAGGACCCTTCCCTTGCAATAAAAGCACTCGATCTCGTGCTTGGGTCCATTCTTTGACCTCTTCCCAAGAATCGGCTTACCGGCGCGCAACATCTTTGTCGCCCTTCTTGAAGTTCTTCTTACCCTTGCCCTTCTTGAACTTAGTGGTCTTATTGACCATCAACACTTGATGTTCCTTTTGATTTCAGCCTCTGCTGACTTCAAAGATCGAGAACACTTCAGAATGGTCTTTACCATCCCTCGCATGTTGTAGTTCATCACAAAGCTCTTGTAGCTTGGTGGGAGGATCGGAGGATTCTCACAATGACCGCCTCATCCGGAGGTTAATGTTCACTGGGTCATACGGTTGTGCAACCTGCACATCTTCGGATGTGCTCACCGACGTAACTGTTTTCCTCCATCTTACAATCTGAGAACTTGTCGGAGACATCATATCTCTCGACCCGGGCATGAGCTTGGAAAACTAGTTTCAGCTCTTCGAACATCTCATATGCTCCGTGGTGCTCAAAACGCTTTTGGAGCCCCGGTTCTAAGTCTGTAAAGCATGCCGCACCGAACTAGGGAGTAATCATCAAGACGAGCTTGCCAAGCGCTCATAACGCCTTGGTTCTCTCGACGGAGCGCCACCTAGCGGTCCTTCTAGGACATATTGCTTCGCAGCTATGAGGATGATCTCGTTTAGGACCCAATCCGTATAGTTGCTGCCATCATCTTTCAGCTTGGTTTTCTAGGAACGCGTTGAAGTTCATGTTGACATTAGCGCTGGCCATTGATCTACAAGACATATTTGCAAAGGTTTTAGACTAAGTTCATGATAATAAAGTTCTAATCAAATTATGAACTCCCACTTAGATTAGACATCCTCTAGTCATCTAAGTGTTACACGATCCGAGTCGACTAGCCTCGTGTCCGATCATCACGTGAGACGGACTAGTCATCGCAGAACATCTTTATGTTGATCGTATCTTCCATACGACTCGTGTTCGACCTTTCGGTCTCCGTGTTCCGAGGCCATGTCCGCACATGCTAGGCTCGCAAGTTAACCCTAAGTGTTTTCACTGTAAAACTGTCTTACACCCGCTGTATGTGAACGTAAGAATCCATCACACCCGATCATCACGTGGTGCTTAGAAGCGACGACTTAACCGTAGCAACGGTGCACGCTTAGGGAGAACACTTCTTGAAATTTTAGTAAGGATCATCTTATTTACTACCGTCGTCCTAAGTAAACAAGATGTAAAAGCATAATAAACATCACATGCAATTATATAGTTGTGACATGATATGGCCAATATCATAAAGCTCCATTGATCTCCATCTTCGGGCTCCATGATCATCTTGTCACCGCTTGACACCATGATCTCCATCATCATGATCTCCATCATCGTGTCTTCATGAAGTTGTCACGCCAACGACTACTTCTACTTCTATGACTAACGCGCTTAGCAAACGGTAAAGTAGTTTACATGGCGCTCTTCAATGACACGCAGGTCATACAAAAATAAAGACAACTCCTATGGCTCCCGCCGTTCTCATACTCATCGACATGCAAGTCGTGAATCCTATTACAAGAACATGATCTCATACATCACAATTCATCATTCATCACAACTTCTTCCGCCATATCACATCACATGATCAATCGCTGCAAAAACAAGTTAGACGCCCTCTAATTGTTGTTGCATCTTTTACGTGGTTGCGATAGGGTTCTAGCAAGAACGCTTTTCTTACCTACGAATCACCACAACGTGATTTTGTCAACTTCTATTTACCCTTCATAAGGGCCTTGTTCATCGAATCCGCTCCAACTAAAGTGGGAGAGACAGACACCCGCCAGCCACCTTATGCAACTAGTGCATGTCACCGGTGGAACCGGTCTCACGTAAGCGCACGTAAGGTTGGTCCGGCCGCTTCATCCCACAATACCGCTGAGCAAGAAAAGACTAGTAGAGGCAAGTAAGGTGACAAGATCAACGCCCACAACAAATTGTGTTCTACTCGTGCATTAGAGAACTACGATAGACCTAGCTCGATACCATCGTTGGGGAACGCTGCAGAAAATTAAAATTTTTCCTACGGCTTCACCAAGATCCATCTATGAGTTCATCTAAGCGAGTCAAGGAGAGAGTTTGCATCTACATACCACTTGTAGATCGCGTGCGAAGCTTGCAAGGTGATGATGGAGTCGACTCGAACGTGATTCAGATCACCGATGTCCAAGTGTTTGAACGGACAGCACCTCCGCGTTCAACACACGTGACGGACGAGCGACATCTCCTCCTTCTTCATCCAGCAAGGGGAAGGAGAGGTTGAGGAAGACAGCTCCACCGGCAAGACGACAGCGTGGTGATGGTGGAGAAGCAAGATCTCGGCAGGGCTTCGCCAAGCGCCTACGGAGGAGGAGAAGTGTTGGGAGGGAGGGCTGCGCCTTGAGATGGGTACAGCAGCCCCCCCCCCCCCCCCTTTATATAGGCCCCCAGGGGGGTGGCCGGCCCGAGATCCAATCTCCAAGGGGCGGCGGCCAAGGGGGTGGAGTGCCCCCCAAGCCAGGTGGGGCGCCCCCCCACCCCTAGGGTTTCAACCCTAGGCGCAGGGGGTGGGCCTAGGGGGTGCACCAGCCCACTATGGGCTGGTTCCCCTCCCACTTCAGTCCATGGGGCCCTCCGGATAGGTGGCCCCACCGGTGGACCCTCGACCCTTAGGTGGTCCCAGACATTACCGGAGACCTCAAACTTTCCCGATGGCGAAATACCACTTCCTATATATTATTCTTTACCTCCGGACCATTCCGAACTCCTCGTGACGTCCGGATCTCATCCGGACTCAACAACATTCGTAATCACATACTTGACTTCCTACTAACCCTAGCGCCACCGAACCTTATGTGTAGACCCTACGGTTCGGGAGACACGCAGACATGACCGAGACGACTCTCGGCAATAACCAACAGCGGGTCTGATACCCATGTTGGCTCCTACATGCTCCTCGATGATTTCATCGGTTGAACCACGATGTCGAGGATTCGATCAAACTCAGATGCAATTCCTTTGTCAATCGGTATCGTTATTTGCCCGAGACTCGATCGTCGGTATCCCAATACCTTGTTCGGTCTCGTTATCGCAAGTCACTTTACTCGCATCAGTAATGCATGATCCCGTACAACACCTTGGTCACATTGAGCTCATTATGATGATGCATTACCGAGTGGGCCCAGAGATACCTCTTCGTCATACGGAGTGACAAATCCCGCCTCGATCCGTGTCAACCCAATGATACTTTCGGAGATTCCTGTAATGCACCTTTATAGTCACCCGCTTACGCTTTTGACGCTTGATACACCCAAGGCACTCCTACGGTAACCGGAGTTACACGATCTCATGGTCGAAGGAAGAGATACTTGACATTGGCAAAGCTTCTAGCAAACGAACTATACGATCTTTTATGCTATGCTTATGATTGTCTTGTCCATCACATCATTCTCCTAATGATGTGATCCCGTTATCAACGACATCCTATGTCCATAGTCAGGAAACCATGACTATCTATTGATCACAACGAGCTAGTCAACTAGAGGCTCACTAGGGACATATTTTGGTCTTTGTGCTCACACGTGTATTACGATTTCCGGATAATACAGTTATAGCATGAACAAAAGACAATTATCATGAACATTGAAATATAATAATACTTTTATTATTGCCTCTAGGGCATATTTCCAACAGGTTTTACACAGACTTTTGGAGAAGCCTGTATTTACAAGAAAGTGAGTGGGAGCTCTGTAGCATTTCTAATATTATATGTGGATGACATGTTGCGGATTGGAAATCTTTTTATATAGAATTTCTGGATAGCATAAAAGGATACTTGAATAAGAGTTTTTCTATGAAAGACCTCGGTGAAGCTGCTTACATATTGGGCATCAAGATCTATAGAGATAGATCAAGACGCTTAATTGGACTTTAACAAAGCACATACCTTGATAAGATTTTGAAGAAGTTCAAAATGGATCAGTTAAAGAAAGGGTTCTTGCTTGTGTTACAAGGTGTGAAGTTGAGTGAGACTCAATGCCCGACCACTGTAGAAGATAGAGAGAAAATGAAAGACATTCCATACGCCTCAGCCATAGGTTCTATCATGTATGCAATGCTGTGTACCAGAAATGATGTGTGCCTTGCTATAAGTATAGTAGGGAGGTACCAAAGTAACCCAGGAGTGGATCACTGGACATCGGTCAAGAACATCCTGAAATACCTGAAAAGGACTAAGGATTTGTTTCTCGTGTATGGAGGTGACAAAGAGCTCGTTGTAAATGGTTACGTCGATGCAAGCTTTGACACTGATCCGTATGACTCTAAGTCACAAACCGGATACATGTTTATATTGAATGGTGGAGATGTCAGTTGGTGCAGTTCCAAACAGAGCGTCGTGGCGGGATCTACATGTGAAGCAGAGTACATAGCTGCTTCGGAAGCAGCGAATGATGGAGTCTGGATGAAGGAGTTCATATCCGATCTAGGTGTCATACCTAGTGCATCGGGTCCAATGAAAATCTTTTGTGACAATACTGGTGCAATTGCCTTGGCAAAGGAATCCAGATTTCACAAGAAGACCAAGCACATCAAGAGACGCTTCAATTCCATCTGTCATCAAGTGTCAGAAGGGGACATAGAGATTTGCAAGATACATACGGATCTGAATGTTGCAGACCCATTGACTAAGCCTCTCTCACGAGCAAAACATGATCAGCACCAAGACTCCATGGGTGTTAGAATCATTACTATGTAATCTAGATTATTGACTCTAACGTAAGTGGGAGACTGATGGAAATGTGCCCTAGAGGCAATAATAAAGTTGTTATTTACATTTCCTTATATCACGGTAAATGTTTTATTATTCATGCTAGAATTGTATTAACCGGAAACTTAGTACATGTGTGAATACATAGACAAACAGTGTGTCCCTAGTATGCCTCTACCTGACTAGCTTGTTTATCAAAGATGGTTATGTTTCCTAGCCATAGACATGTGTTGTCATTTGATGAACAGGATCACATCATTAGAGAATGATGTGATGGACAAGACCCATCCGTTAGCTTAGCACTATGATCGTTTAGTTTATTGCTATTGCTTTCTTCATGACTTATACATGTTCCTCTAACTATGAGATTATGCAACTCCCGAATACCGGAGGAACACTTAGTGTGCTATCAAAGGTCACAACGTAACTGGGTGATTATACAGATGCTCTACAGGTGTCTCCGATGGTGTTTGTTGAGTTGGCATAGATCGAGATTAGGATTTGTCACTCCGATTGTCGAAGAGGTATCTCTGGGCCCTCTCGGTAATGCACATCACTATAAGCCTTGCAAGCAATATGACTAATGAGTTAGTTGCAGGATGATGCATTACAGAACGAGTAAAGAGACTTCCCGGTAACGAGATTGAACTAGGTATGGTGATACCGATGATCGAATCTCAGGCAAGTAACATACCAATGACAAAGGGAACAACGTATGTTGTTATGCGGTTTGACCGATAAAGATCTTCGTAGAATATGTAGGAGCCAATATGAGCATCCAGGTTCCGCTATTGGTTATTGACCGGAGATGTGTCTCGGTCATGTCTACATAGTTCTCGAACCCGTAGGGTCCGCACGCTTAACGTTCGATGACGATTCATATTATGAGTTTATGTGATTTGATGTACCGAAGGTTGTTCGGAATCCCGGATGAGATCACGAACATGACGAGGAGTCTTGGAATGGTCGAGACATAAAGATTCATATATTGGAAGGTTACATTCGGACACCGGAATGGTTCGGGTCGTTTCGGATAAGTTTCGGAGTAATGGGGGTTACCGGAACCCCCCCCCCCCCCGGAAGTTATTGGGCCTCATGAGCCTAGTGGTGGAAGAGAGGAGGCAGGCCATGGTGTGGCGCGCGCCCCCCTAGCCCAAACCGAATTGGACTAGGGCTAGCCCCCCCTTTCCTTCTCTTCTCCCTCTCCTTCCCCCCTTCTCCTTGTGGAAGTAGGAAAGGGGGGGGCGAATCCTACTTGGAGTGGGACTCCCCCCCTTGGGCGCGCCTCCTCCTGGCCGGCCTCCTCCTCCCTCTCTCCTTTATATACGTGGGGAGGGGGAACCCAAAGGCACAACAGACAATCTCTTAGCCGTGTGCGGTGCCCCCCTCCATAGTTTTACACCTCGGTCATATCGTCGTAGTGCTTAGGCGAAGCCCTGCGCCGGTAACTTCATCATCACCGTCACCACACCTTCGTGCTAACGAAACTCTCCCTCGGCCTCAGCTGGATCAAGAATTCGAGGGACGTCACCGAGCTGAACGTGTGCAGATCATGGAGGTGTCGTGCGTTTGGTACTTGGATCGGTTGGATCGCGAAGACGTTCGACTACATCAACCGCATTACTTTTCGGTCTACGAGGGTACGTGGACACACTCTCCCCGCTCGTTTCTATGCTTCTCCTAGATAGATCTTGCACGATCGTAGGCATTTTTTTAAAATACTACGTTCCCCAACAAGCACGAGCGGTAGTACCGCCCCTGCACTACCGCTCCACTTCTGCTCCCTTTCTGTCGTGCGTGCTCTTAGCATTCGTAGCGCGGCTATGGGGCGGTGGTACCGCCCATGCACTACAAGCGATAGTACCGCTGGTGCGGCTATGCTTCACCCCATCTGTCATGCTCTACCTCCTTAGTGCCCTGAGTTGCAACCCCAACGGTAGTACCGTTGGGGTGAGCGGTAGTACCGCTCCGGCGGCACTACCGGCTCACGGTATCGCACTATTTCACTACTCTTTGTGCACTACCGCCCGGGCGGTAGTACCGCTCCCCTGAGTGGTAGTACCGCTCGTGTGCGGGCTGAGGACATAACGGTTGGATTTGGGAAGTCCTATAAAGGGCGATCTTCTTCCCCATTGAACCTTATCTCTTGAGCTCGTGTTCTTCCCCCATTGTTGACCTTCTTAGAGCGTGCCATCTATCAATCCCTCCATGGATTCTGGCTAGTTTTGCGGGAAAAGAGAGAGGAAATCTAGATGAAGGAAATATGCCCTAGAGGCAATAATAAAGTTATTATTTATTTCCTCATATCATGATAAATGTTTATTATTCATGCTAGAATTGTATTAACCGGAAACATAATACATGTGTGAATACATAGACAAACATATAGTCACTAGTATGCCTCTACTTGACTAGCTCATTAATCAAAGATGGTTATGTTTCCTAACCATAGACATGTGTTGTCATTTGATTAAATGGGATCACATCATTAGGAGAATGATGTGATTGACATGACCCATCCGTTAGCTTAGCACTTGATCGCTTAGTATTCTGCTATTGCTTTCTTCATGACTTATACATGTTCCTCAGAACTATGAGAATTATGCAACTCCGCCACCGGAGGAACACTTTGGTACTACCAAACGTCACAACGTAATCGGGTGATTATAAAGGAGTACTACAGTGTCTCTCAAGGTACATGTTGAGTTGGCATAATTCGAGATTAGGATTTGTCACTCCGATTGTCGGAGAGGTATCTCTGGGCCCTCTCGGTATACTCATCACCTAAGCCTTGCAAGCATATGACTAATGAGTTAGTTATGAGATGACGACATTCGAACGAGTAAAGAGACTTGCCGGTAACGAGATTGAACTAGGTATTGATACCGACGATCAAATCTCGGGCAAGTAACATATCGATGACAAAGGGAACAACGTATGTTGTTGTGCAGTTTGACCGATAAAGATCTTCGTAGAATATGTAGGAACCAATATGGGCATCCAGGTCCCGCTATTGGTTATTGACCGGAGACATGTCTCGGTCATGTCTACATTGTTCTCGAACCGTAGGGTCCGCACGCTTAAGGTTTCGATGACAGTTATATTATGAGTTTATGTATTTTGATGTACCGAAGTTTGTTTGGACTCTCGGATGTGATCACGGACATGACGAGGAGTCTCGGAATGGTCAAGACATAAAGATTGATATATTGGACGACTATATTCGGACACCGGAAAGGTTCCGGAAGTTTCCGGAGAAAACCGGAGTGTCGGGGGGGTTACCGGAACCCCCCGGGAGAGTTAATGGGCCACATGGGCCTAGGTGGGAAGAGAGAGGGCGGCTGGGGGGGCCGCGCCTCTCCCTCCAAATCCGATTGACTAGGAGGGGGCGGCGCCTTCCTTCCCCTCTCCTCCTTCCTTCCCCCTCCTAGTAGGAGTAGGAAAGGGGGAATCCTACTCCTACTAGGAGGAGGATTCCTCCTCCCTTGGCGCACCCCAAGGGGCCGGCCGCCTCCCCCTCCCTCCTTTATATACGGGGGTAGGGGCACCCTAGACACACAAGTTGATCATTGAGATCGCTCCTTAGCCGTGTCGGTGCCCCCTCCACGATATTACACCTCGGTCATATTGTAGCGCCGCTTAGGCGAAGCCTCGCGACAGAGAACATCAAGATCGCCACCACGCCGTCGGCCGATGGAACTCCCCCCCTGCGCCTCTGCTGGATCGGAGATCGGGGTGCGCCATCGAGCTGTACGTGTGTCAAGAACTCGGAGGTGCCGAGTAACGGTGCTTGGATCGGTTGAACCGGAGGACGACGACTACTTCCTCTACGCTGCGCCAACGCTCCGCTTCGGTCTCACGAGGGTACGAGACAACACTCTCCCTCTCGCTATGCATCACCATGATCTTGCGTGATGCGTAGGAAATTTTTGAAATTACTACGCTCCCAACAAAGGGCATCCGAGCCTAGGTTTTATGCGCTGATGTTATATGCACGAGTAGAACACAAGTGAGTTGTGGACGATATAAGTCATACCGCCTACCAGATGTCATACTTTGGTTCAGCGGTATTGTGAGATGAAGCGCCCGACCGACATTACGCCAGACGCTTACGCGAGACTGGTTTCACTGCTACGAGCACTCGTGCTTAAAGGTGGCTGGCGGGTGTCTGCTCTCTCACTTTAGTTGAACCGAGTGTACGCGCCGTCCTTGTGAAGGTTAAAACGAGTCTATTTGACAAACTATCGCTGTGGTTTTGATGCGTAGGTAAGAACGGTTCTTGCTAAGCCCGTAGCAGCCACGTAAAATTTGCAACAACAAAGTAGAGGACGCCTAACTTGTTTTTGCAGGCATGTTGTGATGTGATATGGTCAAGACGTGATGCTATATTTTATTGTATGAGATGATCATGTTTTGTAACCAAAGTTATCGGCAACCGGTAGGAGCCATATGGTTGTCACTTTATTGTATGAATGCAACGCCTCTAATTGCTTTACTTTATCACTAAGCGGTAGCGATAGTCGAGAAGCAATAGATGGCGAAACGACAATGATGCTACGATGGAGATCAAGGTGTCGCTACCGGTGACGATGGTGATCACGACGGTGCTTTCGGAGATGGAGATCACAAGCACAAGATGATGATGGCCATATCATATCACTTATATTGATTGCATGTGATGTTTATCCTTTATGCATCTTATCTTGCTTTGATTGACGGTAGCATTTTAAGATGATCTCTCACTAATTATCAAGAAGTGTTCTCCCGAGTATGCACCGCTATGAAAGTTCTTCGTCTTTGAGACACCACGTGATGATCGGGTGTGATAGGCTCTACGCTCAAATACAACGGTGCAAAACAGTTGCACACGCGAATACTCAGTTATACTTGACGAGCCTAGCATATACAGATATGGCCTCGGAACACGGAGACCGAAAGGTCGAGCGTGAATCATATAGTAGATATGATCAACATAGAGATGTTCACCATTGAAACTACTCCATCTCACGTGATGATCGGACATGGTTTAGTTGATTTGGATCACGTGATCACTTAGATGACTAGAGAGATGTATGTCTAAGTGGGAGTTCTTAAGTAATATGTTTAATTGAACTTAAATTTATCATGAACTTAGTACCTGATAGTATTTTGCTTGTCTATGTTTGTTTGTAGATAGATGGCTCGTGCTGTTGTTCCGTTGAATTTTAATGCGTTCCTTGAGAAAGCAATTACACGGACTGGGTCCATAACCTGAGGATTATCCTCATTGCTGCACAGAAGAGTTACGTCCTGGAAGCACCGCTGGGTGCCAGGCCTGCTGCTGATGCAACCGACGACGTTAAGAACGTCGGCGAGCAAAGTCGATGACTACTCTATAGTTCAAGTGCCATGCTTTACGGCTTAGAACCGGTCTTCAACGATGTTTTGAACGTCATGGAGCATATGAGATGTTCCAGAGTTGAAGTTAATATTTCAAGCAAATGCCCGGATTGAGAGATATGAAGTCTCCAATAAGTTCTACAGCTGCAAGATGGAGGAGAACAGTTCACAAGGAGCATATACTCAAAATGTCCGGGTATAATAATCACTTGATTCAACCGGGAGTTAATCTTCCGGATGATAGCGCCATCGATGTAATTCTCCAATCATCGCCACCAAGCTACAAGAGCTTTGTGATGAACTATAATATGCAAGGGATGAACAAGACTATTCTCGAGCTCTTCGCGATGCCGAAAGCCATGGAGGTAGAAATCAAGAAGGAGCATCAAGTGTTGATGGTCAACAAGACCACTAGTTTCAAGAAGAAGGGCAAAGGGAAGAAGAAGGAACTTCAAAAGAACAGCAAGCAAGTTGTTGCTCAAGAGAAGAAACCCAAGTCCGGACCTAAGCCTGAAACCGAGTGCTTCTATTGCAAGCGATCGACATCGAAGCGGAACTGCCCCAAGTATTTGGCGGATAAGAAGGATGGCAAAGTGAACAAAGGTATATGTGATATACATGTTATTGATGAGTACCTTACTAATGCTCGCAGTAGCACCTGGGTATTTGATACTGGTTCTGTTGCTAATATTTGCAACTTGAAACAGGGACTACGGATTAAGCGAAGATTAGCTAAGGACGAGTGATGATGCGCGTGGGAAATGGTTTCAAAGTCGATGTGATCGCGGTCGGCACGCTACCTCTACATCTACCATCGGGATTAGTTTTAGACCTAAATAATTGTTATTTGGTGCCTGCGTTGAGCATGAACATTATATCTGGATCTTGTTTGATGCGAGACAGTTATTCATTTAAAATCGAGAATAATGGTTGTTCTATTTATATGAGTAATATCTTTATGGTCATGCACCCTTGAAGAGTGGTCTATTTTTATTGAATCTCGATAGTAGTGATACACATATTCATAGTGTTGAAACCAAAAGATGCAGAGTTGATAATGATAGTGCAACTTATTTGTGGCACTGCCGTTTAGGTCATATCGGTGTAAAACGCATGAAGAAACTCCATACTGATGGACTTCTGGAATCACTTGATTATGAATCACTTGGTACTTGTGAAGCGTGCCTCATGGGCAAGATGACTAAAACATCGTTCTCCGGATCGATGGAGAGAGCAACAGATTTGTTGGAAATCATACATACAGATGTATGTGGCCCGATGAATGTTGAGGCTCGTGGCGGATATCGTTATTTTCTCACCTTCACAGATGATTTAAGCAGATACGGGTATATCTACTTAATGAAGCACAAGTCTAAAACATTTGAAAAGTTCAAAGAATTTCAGAGTGAAGTAGAAAATCATCGTAACAAGAAAATAAAGTTTCTACGATCTGATCGTGGAGGGGAATATTTGAGTTACGAGTTTGGTATACACTTGAAACAATGCGGGATAGTCTCGCAACTAACGCCACCTGGAACACCACAACGCAATGGTGTGTCCGAACGTCGTAATCGTACTTTACTTGATATGGTGCGATCTATGATGTCTCTTACCGATTTACCGCTATCGTTTTGGGGTTATGCTTTAAAGACGGCCGCATTCACATTAAATAGGGAACCATCAAAATCCGTTGAGACGACTCCTTATGAACTGTGGTTTGGCAAGAAACCAAAGTTGTCGCTTAAAGTTTGGGGCTGCGATGCTTATGTGAAGAAACTTCAACCAGATAAGCTCGAACCCAAATCGGGAAATGTGTCTTCATAGGATACCCAAAGGAAACTATTGGGTACACCTTCTATCACAGATCCGAGGGCAAGATTTTTGTTGCTAAATTCGGATCCTTTCTAGAGAAGGAGTTTCTCTCGAAAGAAGTGAGTGGGAGGAAAGTAGAACTTGATGAGATAATCAGATCTACTCCCTTATTGAAGGTAGTTCATCACAAGAACCGGTTCCCGTGACAACTACACCAATTAGTGAGGAAGCTATTGATATTGATCATGAAACTTCAGATCAAGTTTCTCTCGAACCTCGTGGGTCTACCAGAGTAAGATCCGCACTGAGTGGTACGGCAATCCTATTCGGAAGTCATGTTACTTGACCATGATGAACCTACGAACTATGAGGAAGCGATGATGAGCCCAGATTCCGCAAAATGGCTAGAGGCCATGAAATCTGAGATGGGATCCATGTATGAAAACAAAGTATGGATTTTGGTTGACTTGCCGATGATCGGCAAGCAATTGAGAATAAATGGATCTTTAAGAAGAAGACCGACGATGGTAATGTTATCGTTTACAAAGCTCGACTTGTTGCGAAAGGTTTTCGACAAGTTCAAGGGGTTGACTACGATGAGACTTTCTCACCCGTAGCGATGCTTAAGTCTGTCCGAATCATGTTGGCTATTGCTGCATTTCATGATTATGAAATTTGGCGGATGGATGTCAAGACTGCATTCTTGAATGGATTTCTAGAAGAAGAGTTGTATATGATGCAGCCGGAAGGTTTCGTTGATCCAAAAGGTGCTGATAAAGTTTGCAAGCTCCAATTGCTCCATTTATGGATTGGTGCAAGCATCTCGAGTTGGAATAAACGCTTTGACAAGGTGATCAAAGATATGGTTTTATATGCACTTTTGGAGAAGCCTCGATTTACAAGAAAGTGAGTGGGAGCTCAGAGCATTTCTAGTTTTATATGTTGATGACATATTATTAATTGGAAATGATATAGAATTTCTGGATAGCATAGAGGGATACTTGAATAAAAGTTTTTCAATGAAAGACCTCGTGAAGCTGCTTACATATTGGGCATCAAGATCTATAGAGATAGATCAAGACGCTTAATAGGACTTTCACAAAGCACATACCTTGACAAAATTTTGAAAAAGTTCAAAATGGATCATGCAAAGAAAGGATTCTTGCCTGTGCTACAAGGTGTGAAGTTGAGTCAAACTCAATGCCCGACCACAGCAGAAGATAGAGAGAAAATGAAAGGTGTTCCCTATGCTTCAGCCATAGGCTCTATCATGTATGCAATGCTGTGTACCAGACTGACGATGCTTAGCAATAAGCTTAGCAGAAGGTACCAAAGTAATCCAGAGTGGATCATCGACAGCGGTCAAGAACATCCCAAATACCGAAAAGGACTAAGGATATGTTTCTCGATATGGAGGTGACAAAGAGCTAGTCGTAAGGGGTTACGTCGATGCAAGCTTTGAAACTGATCCGGACGATTCTAAATCGCAAACCGGATACGTGTTTATATTAAACGGTGGAGCTGTAAGTTGGTGCAGTTCAAGACAAAGCGTCGTGGCGGGATCTACATGTGAAGCGGAGTACATAGCTGCTTCAAGCAAAGCAAATGAAGGAGTCTGGATGAAGGAGTTCATTTCCGATCTAGGTGTCATACCTAGTGCATCGGGACCAATGAAGATCTTCTGTGACAATACTGGTGCAATTGCCTTGGCAAAGGAATCCAGATTTCACAAGAGGACCAAGCACATCAAGAGATGATTCAATTCCATTCGGGACCAAGTCCAAGTGGGAGACATAGAGATATGCAAGATACATACGGATCTGAATGTTGCAGACCCGTTGACTAAGCCTCTCTCACGAGCAAAACATGATCAGCACCAAGACTCCATGGGTGTTAGAATCATTACTATGTAATCTAGATTATTGACTCTAGTGCAAGTGATAGACTGAAGGAAATATGCCCTAGAGGCAATAATAAAGTTATTATTTATATCCTCATATCATGATAAATGTTTATTATTCATGCTAGAATTGTATTAATAGGAAACATAATACATGTGTGAATACATAGACAAACATATAGTCACTAGTATGCCTCTACTTGACTAGCTCATTAATCAAAGATGGTTATGTTTCCTAACCATAGACATGTGTTGTCATTTGATTAAATGGGATCACATCATTAGGAGAATGATGTGATTGACATGACCCATCCCGTTAGCTTAGCACTTGATCGTTTAGTATTCTGTTATTGCTTTCTTCATGACTTATACATGTTCCTCAGAATTATGAGAATTATGCAACTCCGCTTACGGAGGAACACTTTGGGTACTACCAAATGTCACAACGTAATCGGGTGATTATAAAGGAGTACTACAGTGTCTCCGAAGGTACATGTTGAGTTGGCATAATTCGAGATTAGGATTTGTCACTCCGATTGCTCGGAGAGGTATCTCTGGCCCTCTCGGTAATACTCATCACCTAAGCCTTGCAAGCATATGACTAATGAGTTAGTTATGAGATGACGACATTGAAACGAGTAAAGAGACTTGCCGGTAACGAGATTGAACTAGGTATTGATACCGACGATCAAATCTCGGCAAGTAACATACCGATGACAAAGGGAACAACGATGTTGTTGTGCGGTTTGACCGATAAAGATCTTCGAGAATATGTAGGAACCAATATGGGCATCCAGGTCCTGCTATTGGTTATTGACCGAGACATGTCTCGGTCATGTCTACATTGTTCTCGAACCGTAGGGTCCGCACGCTTAAGGTTTCGATGATGCTTATATTATGAGTTTATGTATTTTGATGTACCAAGTTTGTTCGAGTCTCGGATGTGATCACGGACATGACGAGGAGTCTCGAATGGTCGAAACATAAAGATTGATATATTGGACGACTATATTCGACACCGGAAAGGTTCCGGAAGTTTCCGGAGAAAACTCGAGTGCCGGGGTTACCGAACCCCCGGAGAGTTAATGGGCCACATGGGCCTAGGTGGAAGAGAGAGGGTCGGCCAGGTGGGCCGCGCCTCTCTCCTCCAGTCCGATTGACTAGGAGGGGGCGCCTTTCCTTCCCCTCTCCTCCTTCCTTCCCTCCTAGTAGGAGTAGGAAAGGAGGAATCCTACTCCTACTAGGAGGAGGATTCTCCTCCCTTGGCGCGCCTCTAAGGGGCCGGCCGCCTCCCCCTCCCTCCTTTATATACGGGGTAGGGGCACCCTAGACACACAAGTTGATCATTGAGATCGCTCCTTAGCCATGTGCGGTGCCCCTCCACGATATTACACCTCGATCATATTGTAGCGGTGCTTAGGCGAAGCCCTGCGACAGGAGAACATCAAGATCGTCACCACGCCGTCGTGTTGACGGAACTCCCCCCGCGCCTCTGCTGGATCGGAGATCGGGGGTTGCGTCATCGAGCTGTACGTGTGTCAAGAACTCGGAGGTGCCGGAGTAACGGTGCTTGGATCGGTTGAACCGGGAGGACGTACGACTACTTCCTCTACGCTGCGTCAACGCTTCCGCTTCGGTCTACGAGGGTACGTAGACAACACTCTCCCCTCTCGTTGCTATGCATCACCATGATCTTGCGTATGCGTAGGAAATTTTTTGAAATTACTACGTTCCCAACACTAGATCCACACTTCCACCAATCACTTTCTCCTCTATGTGAGGGGAACCCCTTGGATCTAGATCTTGGAGTTCTTGGTGTTCTCCTTCTTGTTCTTCCTCTCCTTTTCCTCCATAGGTTTCGTTGCTTTGGTGGGATTTGAGAGTGAGGGACTTGGGCACTCTGTGTGCCCTTGCCATTGCATTAGTTGCATCGGTTTGAGTTCTCGACGGTGATACGTGGAAGCTACAAGTTGAGAAGCTTATTACTCTTGGGTGCTTGGTACCCTAGAGCTTGTTCCTCTTGGTTGTTGGGGTGCCCTAGATGGTTGGTGGTGTTCGGAGCTCAATTATTATGGTGTAAAGCTCCAGGCAAGCATCGGGGTCTCCAATTAGGTTGTGGAGATCGCCTTGAGCAATTTGACGGGTACTCATGACCGCCCCCAAGGGTTGCCAAAGTGTAAGGGTTCGGTGACCCCCCCCCCCCCAAAGGGTTGCCATTTGTACGGGTTCGGTGACCGCCCTCAAGGGTCCCTTAGTGGAATCACGGCATCTTGCATTGTGCGAGGGCGTGAGGAGATTACGGTGGCCCTAGTAGCTTATTGGGGAGCATTGTGCCTCCACACCGCTCCAAACGGAGATTAGCATCCGCAAGGGTGTGAACTTCGGGATACATTGTCGTCTCCGCGTGCCTCGGTTATCTCTTTCTCGAGCCCTTTACTTATGCTTTTTACTTGGTGATAGCCATAGTGTCTGATGTTATATATCTTGCTATCTCTTAGTTGTTTATCTTGCTTAGCATAAGTTGTTGGTGCACATAGGTGAACCTAGTTGTTTAGGTGTTGTGCTTGACAAATTAACCGCTAGGTTTATTCTGCATTTGTTCAAGCCTAAACCGTAATTATTTTAAAGCGCCTATTCATCCCCCCCCCCCCAGGCGACATCCACGATCTTTCACCAAGTACCCTGCAAAATAAGACATGTAAACTAATTAAGGGTAGGTCATTGACATCTACAAGCCCGACTGTGAGACAAGATCAAGCCTCGCCCTCAAGATAGGTTGCATGTATAAAGGATCTTGAGGCCCCATAAAAAAGACCAAGCAATTGATTGAGATTATAATAACTTAATCCTAGTTGTCTGAGGAGTACCGCCAGAAAGATCGGCATCTAGCTAGGATAGATATACTATAGCCACTACATCACTCTAGTAGTTGCATTACCATCACATGCATAAATCTAGGTATATCATTATCTGTGAAATCCTTGATGGAGTAGCCAAATCACCTCACCTAGCACCCAAGTTATATACCTAGCGTTGCAAGATTGACGAGTGACCAATCGTTGATGAGCAGAATTTTTCTTAGAATTGTTATATGTCATGTCTAAGCGAAGCCACAACCCTTCTACCTCGATATCTCCAATGTAATTAAAGGAAAGGGATGGAAAGGAACATGATGGCAAAGAAAAGAAAAATCGACCAAAACACTTTCTTTTTTTCAAGTCAGAGAACCATCTCTCGGCGGGTAGTGGAGTCACCAAAGGATGACCTCTCTCGCTAAAATTCAGATCCCGGTACTCACATGCACACAGTGCACGTTGATGTTCATGGGTCAGTAGCCGTCCATAGACCGCGCTCAATAAGGGGAACACATTAGGTGTCGTGTGTGTTATGTTAAATAAGAGTGTGTGTGTGTTTTCAGATTTATCTCTAGCTTTTATGATTTTATTGTTATTTTTTTCCATGGAAGGAACCACACTGGCCCCATTTTCATTACGAAATGGAGCCATACATCACGCAACCAACAACTTTTTACACTTAACTGATGCAATAGATTGCAACATAAAAAAATGACAGCATGCATCCTTAAATATCTAGGTATATCTATAGAATGCTCTCTCGAAACCACGGAGAACGTACCGGGGAAAGAAGCTTCTACTACTAAGCACCAAAAACCTCCCAACACCACTAAACACAGAACAACAAAAGCCTAAAATTAGACAGACTAAAGAGCCACACTAACGGAACAGAATGCGTAGATTCTCATCACAGTCGCGCTCAGCCATGAGCACCACCATAGACATCGCACGCCACTTAGGCCATCCTCTTAGTCACTTCCCTAAGGATGTTTATCACTCCTATTTTCTGAAGAACAGCCCAAAAATCCAGCGGAGAGCATAGAACATAGAGTAAAGATTATATCAACAGGATCTTCAGCTAAAATGCTTTTGAAACAAGATTTATTTCTTGTTTTTCATAACGACCAAAGTAAAGCAGCACACCAACCGAAAACAACCGGCACGATCTTTACCAATATAGGTTCTTTGGGATCCAGTTCTGACAAAAATCAAATAAGAACATTGGCTTTTGAGATTGGTTGCGGCTAGGTCTCAGTCGACTGAGATCTAACCAAGTCTCGGTCAAGTGGCATAACATACAAGAATGAAAAAGAAAAAGCTGAAAAGAAAATTCTGCACCGGATCTTAATGCAAGATCTCACTGATATAGCATCGACTGAGACTTGACCGTTGACTGAGATTTAGCAAGGCTGTTTGAGATTACCCAAAGAACTCCCCACAACATTCCAAAACGATTTTACCTTGTTAAATTAATAAGAGAAAAGATGTTCATGTGAAGGTGTGGGCTATGTGATGGTGGCGGTGCCTCGCTCGTAACCAGTGGAAGAAAAACCCAGCTGTGTGCGCGCTGCACTGCACTGCACTGGACAGCAGCAAGCGCATGCAGGAGTAGGAAGAGCAGGGGTGAGCCGCGCGGGTCGCGCGATGGGAGCTCGCGGCCGCTGCATGCGGCGTGGACCGGTCGTGCGGCAGTGAGCTACCCCCGCCCGCGGCGAGCCCGGTGGCGCGGTATAAGGATCCTGGGGCGCCCACCTCCTCGTCTTCTTCAAGCACCGCCACGGACCGCCACCTCCCCCCTCCCTCCCTCCCTCCCTCCCTCCTCCCCATCCATGAGCTCCTAACCCCCCACTCGCTCCCAGCTTGCTCGGCGCGCCACCAGCACACCACACCACAGCTCAGCCCACCAGCCGCCACCGCGGACCACCAGCACCAGCACCAGCAGCAGCGCGCGCCTCCCCTCCCCTCCCCTCCCCTCCCCGCGCGCGCGCGGCCACACCCACCCACGCACGCGCCAGGGCGGCAAGGCGGCCGAGAAGGAGCGGGCGGGACCGAGACCGGCGGAGGCAGCCGGCCGGCGCCATGGCGTCCATGACGCTGGAGGACGTGAAGAACGAGACGGTGGACCTGGAGACCATCCCGGTGCAGGAGGTGTTCACCCACCTCAAGTGCAGCAAGCAGGGGCTGACCGGCACCGAGGCCCAGAACCGGCTCACCATCTTCGGGCCCAACAAGCTGGAGGAGAAGACGGAGAGCAAGCTGCTCAAGTTCCTCGGCTTCATGTGGAACCCGCTGTCCTGGGTCATGGAGGCCGCCGCCGTCATGGCCATCGTGCTCGCCAACGGCGGCGGCAAGCCCCCGACTGGCAGGACTTCGTCGGCATCGTCACCCTCCTCTTCATCAACTCCACCATCAGCTTCATCGAGGAGAACAACGCCGGGAACGCCGCCGCCGCGCTCATGGCCGGCCTGGCACCCAAGACCAAGTGCTTGAGGGACGGCAAGTGGAGCGAGATGGACGCCTCCTTCCTCGTCCCCGGCGACATTATTAGCATCAAGCTCGGGGACATCATCCCCGCCGACGCCCGGCTGCTCGAGGGCGACCCGCTCAAGGTCGACCAGGCCGCGCTCACCGGGGAGTCCATGCCCGTGAACAAGCACGCCGGCCAGGGCGTCTTCTCCGGGTCCACGGTGAAGCAGGGCGAGATCGAGGCCGTCGTCATCGCCACCGGCGTGCACACCTTCTTCGGCAAGGCGGCGCACCTCGTCGACAGCACCAACAACGTCGGCCACTTCCAGCAGGTGCTCACCGCCATCGGCAACTTCTGCATCATCTCCATCGGCGCCGGGATGCTGGTGGAGGTCGTCGTCATGTACCCGATCCAGCACCGCGCCTACCGCGACGGCATCGACAACCTGCTGGTGCTCCTCATCGGCGGCATCCCCATCGCCATGCCCACCGTGCTGTCCGTCACCATGGCCATCGGCTCCCACCGGCTGTCGCAGCAGGGCGCCATCACCAAGCGCATGACCGCCATCGAGGAGATGGCCGGCATGGACGTGCTGTGCAGCGACAAGACGGGCACGCTGACGCTCAACAAGCTCACCGTCGACAAGACGCTCATCGAGGTGTACGGCAAAGGCGTAGACAAGGACATGGTGCTCCTGTACGCCGCCAGGGCGTCCCGCGTGGAGAACCAGGACGCCATCGACACGTGCATCGTGGGCATGCTCGCCGACCCCAAGGAGGCCCGCGCCGGCATCCAGGAGGTGCACTTCCTCCCCTTCAACCCCGTGGAGAAGCGCACGGCCATCACGTACATCGACGGCAAGGGCGACTGGCACCGGATCAGCAAGGGCGCGCCGGAGCAGATCATCGAGCTGTGCCGGATGCCCAAGGAGGCCGAGAAGAGGGTCCACGGGCTGATCGACCAGTACGCGGACCGGGGCCTCCGGTCGCTGGGGGTGTCGTACCAGGCGGTGCCGGCCAAGAACAAGGAGAGCCCCGGCGAGCCGTGGCAGTTCGTGGGGCTGCTGCCGCTGTTCGACCCGCCGCGGCACGACAGCGCGGAGACGATCCGGCGCGCGCTGCACCTGGGCGTGAACGTGAAGATGATCACCGGCGACCAGCTGGCGATCGGCAAGGAGACGGCGCGGCGGCTGGGCATGGGCACCAACATGTACCCGTCCACCACGCTGCTGGGGGACAAGAGCACGGACATGAGCAGCCTCCCGATCGACGAGCTGATCGAGAAGGCGGACGGGTTCGCCGGGGTGTTCCCGGAGCACAAGTACGAGATCGTGAAGCGGCTGCAGGACCGGAAGCACATCTGCGGCATGACCGGGGACGGCGTGAACGACGCGCCGGCGCTGAAGAAGGCGGACATCGGGATCGCGGTGGACGACGCGACGGACGCGGCGCGGTCGGCGTCGGACATCGTGCTGACGGAGCCCGGGCTGAGCGTGATCGTGAGCGCGGTGCTCACCAGCCGCGCCATCTTCCAGCGGATGAAGAACTACACCATCTACGCCGTGTCCATCACCATCCGCATCGTGCTCGGGTTCATGCTGGTGGCGCTGCTGTGGAAGTTCGACTTCGCGCCCTTCATGGTGCTCATCATCGCCATCCTCAACGACGGCACCATCATGACCATCTCCAAGGACCGCGTGAAGCCGTCGCCCACCCCCGACTCGTGGAAGCTCAAGGAGATCTTCGCCACCGGCGTCGTCCTCGGCACCTACATGGCCCTTGTCACCGTGCTCTTCTTCTACCTCGCGCACGACACCGAGTTCTTCCCGGTACCTACCTAGCTACTCGTCTTCTTCCTCCGACTCTCCGCCATGAATGATCATAAGAAGATAACTGAAATGATGAAATGAAAAATGCAGGAGACGTTCGGGGTGCGGTCGATCCGGGAGAACGAGAAGGAGATGATGGCGGCGCTGTACCTGCAGGTGAGCATCATCAGCCAGGCGCTCATCTTCGTGACGCGGTCGCGGAGCTGGTCGTTCGTGGAGCGGCCGGGGGCGCTGCTGCTGGTCGCCTTCTTCGTGGCGCAGCTGATCGCGACGTGCATCGCCGTGTACGCCAACTGGGAGTTCTGCAAGATGCAGGGGATCGGGTGGGGGTGGGGGCTCTCCATCTGGGCCTTCACCGTCGTCACCTACATCCCTCTCGACATCCTCAAGTTCATCATCCGCTACGCCCTCAGCGGCAGGGCCTGGAACAACATCAACAACAAGGCAAGCCACCTCCATTACCCACCTCCATTTCTAAGCTCTATTTCCATTAGCAAGCTCATCTCATGAATCCAACAGACGGCCTTCACCAACAAGAACGACTACGGCAAGGTGGAGAGGGAGGCGCAGTGGGCGACGGCGCAGAGGACGCTGCACGGCCTCAACCAGGGCAGCAGCAACTCGGAAATGTTCACCGACAACAACGGCTACCGCGAGCTCTCGGAGATCGCCGAGCAGGCCGCCAAGCGGGCGGAGGTGGCCAGGCTCAGGGAGCTGCACACGCTCAAGGGCCACGTCGAGTCGGTCGTCAAGCTCAAGGGGCTCGACATCGAGACAATAAACCAGAGCTACACGGTATGATCGCCGACGACGACTATCCTCGTCGTCGTCGGCGATAGGCAGGGCGGCGCAGCGACATCTACACTTCTAAGCTCTTTTGCCTCCCGGCGAGGGAGGCTGGAGCGGGGAAGATTGGTTCAGATTCTCAGGGTTGGGTTTTTTCTTTGACTTAGTAGATGTTAAGAAGAAGTTGGTTTTATTTGTATTTTTCAGTGGGGAGGGGGAAGAAGAGTGCCCTCTCTTCAGTATGTATAGGAGTACGGTTTTGAGTTTATGTTCTTCTTTTGCTTGTAATATGTTAGCGTGTTGTGTGGAATAAATGCTCACTCATACAAGGAAAGTGAAACTTGTTCAAACTTACTCCCTCCGTCCAATAATATAAAAGCGTTTTCGACACTAGTGCGACACTACACTAGTGTCAAAAACGCTCTGACACTTCTGCGCTAGTGTCAAAAACGCTCTTATATTATGGGACGGAGGGAGTACTTGCCTAGGCAAAACCCCAGCAGACAATGTACACTAGCAATTTCATCGCTAGAGACGGTCAACAAAAGAGACGGTTTAACAGAGCAAAACCAACTGAAAGAAGAACCCAGCATCCACACTAGCCACAGAGCAATGTAAAGGAACTCTAAACAGGGGTACAGAGAAAGCAAATTCGCTAGACATAGCTCGGCTAAGCATGCACGAGCTCCTGCCGCGATGTTCACCAGACTGACAGTAAAACCAAGCATACTATGCTATGTTTGTGTGGGTAATAATCAGCTACACACAGCGAATAAATTGGTAGCCTAGGTGCATAATCTTTCATTCATGACAGAGTTCATACTGTCCTAACAGCCATGGCTTGTCTGCTAAGGTGATGGGTGGCATTCATTTAACAGTCATAATTATCAACAGACAGCCATAAAATGCAACTGAACAGAACGAAGAACAGATGAATTGTAATTGTAATACTTCAAGTGATCATCGTCATCTAACACAGTACATATGATGAACAGTCATGAACTGTCAAATGCACACACAAACATGCTTAAACCATGAAGAACACTACACGTATAAGCAGATGGATCAGTGATGATTCAACATAGAAGGCTCGTTCTAGTAGCACGCAAAGACAACTGGGTAAACCAGGAATCAGTTGGCTCAACATATGCTCAGAAATCACAACTCACAGGACGCTAGGAAGACCATATTTAAGTTACTAGCTCATATTTTGGTCACCAGCCATAAGCTCCAGCTAAATTTGAAAATACATCAGCTCCTCATATAGGGGAAATGTAGTTTGTACCCACTATACAGAGACATGGCTCTGAGGTACTCCTATCACTGTATATAATTTATCAGCAAAACTATAACTAATCAGTATGTCCATTTGTACAAGTCAAACAGCAAGTCATAATACAGTACTCAAAACTGCAATAGAGTGAAGGCATGTATCTGAAGGCATGGTTAAACCAGAAGTGAACTCAAAACTGTACTACAAGCCATGCATCTGAAGCATGGATAAACTATCTGTGAACTCACAGCCATACACTCTACATGTAAACAGGGTTACAAAACCTGATCCTGCTTATAAAATATAACCAACTACATTAAACAGCCGCTGGTAGCAAAAACCCTATGTCAAAACTTACAGTAGGACATGAAATACCTGAGTAGTTAGTGCAAATCAATTAAACAATCATCAAATATTCAAATCACATCCCTCGCTCTCTCTCTAGTAAGTGATCTGCCACAACATATCTCCAAGTCCAGAAAAAACCCACAGCTAACACAAACATCAAGCTACCATGACTAGAAGCCAGTTCACTACAATTACTATGCCCTTTGGCCATTACCATGGCACAACACAAACCGGCGTACACAGAAATAAACAACAGCGCAATACAGTAGTAGACCATTTGAACCAAAATGAAGCCATGGAGACAAATTTAACAAGGGTGGCATATAGCAAAGGTTCTTTACTTGGCACAGCATGGTAACATCAGTACACCAGGGTACAAGCAATCCTCATGACATAGACGAAATTGATAACAGAGACATCATCCTGGAATCACTTCCTAGCTTGCATAATAAACACTGAAACGTCCATAAAACAAAATGCAGATAACTCTTGAGCCATGGCTCCCCCACGCTGCGGACGGCTTGGATCTAGAACCCGAGCTTGGTGCGGCGCCAGTGCCTGCGCTTCGCGTTGTACCTGAGCACGGCAGAGAACCAAGGGTCGGTCAGCACACGGACGCCGGGGCTGGATCGGAGAGGGGGAGAGGGGGAGGAGGAGGCGGCCGTTACCTGATGGTGTTGTCGGTCCGCATGCGGATCCAGTAGGGGATGGGGCGGTTCTGGCGCTGCTTCTTGGCCAGCTTCTGCTTGATGCGGAAGGTCTTGTGGGACGGCTGCGCGGGGGAGAGAAACGAACGGGAAATCGGGTCAGCGGGAGGTGGAAACGGTAGAAGAGAGGGTAGGATTCCGTGGAAAGAGAGGAGGAGAGCGTACCATCGTCGCGGCGGAGACGAAGACGCGTCGGCGGCTTCGGCGGCGGCGGCGGCGGCGGCGAAACCCTAGGTCCGTGAAGTGCTGGAGTGGTGGGCAGTGGGGAATATATAGTCCGGACGAGTAGCGACCAAGGATGGGCTCGTTGGGCTAGGCCTTATGTTTTGGTCGATACAGTCTTGTTGGGCTTGGTCCACGTTAGAGAAACAAAGGGGCTCTTGGGGTAGAGTGGTTAGGGCCATGAGTAAATCCAACTGTGGCCCATATGCTCATTATATCCAAATGAATTGGACAGCTCTCTTTGCTATGTCTCCATAAGTTTAAGTTGAAATAAGCTCTTCCCTCAAAAAAAAAAAAAGTTGAAATAAGCTCTCAGCAATATCTATTGTAACAAAGAACTCTCAAAAGAATATTTTCTAAGAAAAGCCTTTTGGAGGGCTTTATTAATTGGATTGCATCGCTTATAAGAGTTAGCAAATGAAAGGTAGGGGGACAGTGTCCCACAAACAAATCAATGTGATTTTTTGTAAAAATATGCAAAGATAGCTAGTGTGCCATCCCCATTAATTTCCCTGTGGCAATGTTCAAGAATGATTTTTACATCGGAGGACAGAAGTCTCCAGACATAAAAAATATGCCTAATTATCATGGATTTGTTATGTTTACGTTTAAAGCACCGTGATTCCAATCTTGACAACATAGGCAGATTCACCGGCGCGCGGTTGTGTCTCGCTTTATGTGTAATAGCCTGGCTTATTAGGGATGGTAGACTACTCATATCAATAAGGAATTCCTTCTTTTCCGGGATCCCATTCGACGTAACTCCAAAGTTAAGCGTGCTCACTTGGAGTAGTTTCAGATGGGTGACCGAATCGAAGTTGCTCCGGTGCGCACGAGTGAGGACAAAGTGCGTAAAAGACTAGTATTGATCCGTGGGGCCATCTAGATCCCGCCAGAGTAACGACCACCGGCGGTGTGTCCGGGCGTTAAGTTGGTAATCGAGCCGACCGCGGTTACACGGATGGTTGCAGACAGTGCGCGCCGGTCATGTTGTTCATGACGCTTGTGACCCGTCAGGGCACACGGCATGGCACATGTACGGACCGATGCACGACGGTTGTGCCAAGAGGAACGTTCTGTGGCCCGACGAGGACGGTTCCTCCGAGTGGGGTGTATGTAATAGCCGGCTTATTAGGGATGGTAGACTACTCATATCAATAAGGAATTCTTCTTTTCCGGATCCCATTCGACGTAACTCCAAAGTTAAGCGTGCTCACTTGGAGTAGTTTCAGATGGGTGACCGACCGAAGTTGCTCCCGGCGCGCATTTAGTGAGGACAAAGTGCACAGAAAAGACTAGTATTGATCCGTGGGGCCAGTCTAGATCCCGCCAGGAGTAACGACCACCGGCGGGTGTGTCCGGGGCGTTACATTATGCAACACAGTAGCTCGGCTCGCCTACAGGGAGTTGATAGTGGGCTAGCCCAGTAGCCATGTGGGTCCATCTTGCCAACGTCACACACGTGTTTTTCCTTTGTTACTCTTGTTTATATTTTACTAGGTAATTGCCCGTGCGTTGCAACGGGAGAACGATAGTCATGTATGCATGGGTGATATATTTAAGTTATGCACATGCATGTATTGGTTCAAAGAGACATATATAGATTGTATATAGTTAAATGCACATGCATTGCTATGGAGAAAAAATATATCATCACCAAAATGCAACCACGGTAATTATTGAACTCCTTGCGCATATCCGAGTCAAAAGATGGAACCACGGTAATTTTCCAATGCAAGGCGAAGTAGATACATAATTTAGTTCACGGCATAATTGCATGACAAGAATAGTCATGGTCAAACCGTACAAAACATTGCAATGCTACTTCTGCAGTTGTGCCGACCATGATATTTTCTCTAACAAAAGAAAAATTGAGTAGCAACTTTTCCGGAAAGTCTATGTAGGAGCAACATGCACTTTCCAAGGCCACCGCTGAACACAGTATATTCCCTTGCTTCCTTTCATCTTCACGTACAGAGCTCCAACTTCATGTTTTTCTCTGCATAGCTTACACAAAGAATTAGTTTAGCAATATTCTGACTTCGGTCAATAGCACCACTTTTCCCTCTTTGCTAAAAATTTGAGAACGACAAAAGAACATTGAGAATAAGTTATTTTCAATTACCAAAAAAAAGCGAGATGTGGTGTTTGACTTGATTTGTGACTAAGAGGCATTCAAAAGTATTTTTGCATGCTCAAGGCGGCCATTGGAATGTTCAGCAAGCCTATGGAAAGAACAAGAACTTGCTAAATAATAATTGTACTGATAAAATATGCTTATAATTAGCAGATACGGGCATACCATGACTACTGACATAAGTGCAGCACATCTCTCCCCTCGCAATCACTACAAACAGATGGCGCAAATTAGGATTGGGCTATGGGTACTGTACAAGATAAATGTTTTATGGAGCAAGTGCAAAAGATGACCAATACTACAAATGACAAGGTACACCATGTTCAGCTTTTCGGCCAAGATAACAGACAGCCATAGTTCATGGCAAGAACAATTCTGGCGAGGAAGGAACAGAGCCAAAGCCGTTCAATGGCCTCGGATCCGAGTGAACCCTAAATACCTGGGTACTGTAAATGCTATTGTTCTTTTGTATGTATACTGTAAATGCTTACTCTTGTCCTTTTATCTGTGTACTGTAAATTCAAAATGGTGCCCTGAGAACTTATGGTAGAAAATAAACACAGAAATCACGAACATAGTTTATTACGTGTGAACTTGCTCTTTCACGGCCAAGATAGTATGTTACCTACACGTACGTGCACAGGTATGTGAAGCTCACCCTTCGACTAGTCACATATCAGCCGGCCGTGCTGCCGCCGACAGCCGAGCTCTGCTTCCATACAGCCGTGGACGCCCGAGCTCTCCACTAAGAAGTATTGTGATTAGAAAAAGGAGCAACATGTTCATGTTATTCCCAATATAACAAGAATTAGCATGATCAATGACAGTTTGAATTAGCTAAACAGACATCCCCCTCTTTCCGACTCAACAAAGGTTGCACGACCACGACGGGGAATGAAGTGCTCTGGAACCAGCTGAAATTCACACCATCGGGCAAAGAATCTCACCTTGGCCTATGGAAAATAATCTCTATTGACGGGGGCTGGGATGAGGCCGGCTGGATTCGTCCCGACGAGATTCCGCGACAACTGCGGCTGGATCGTAGCAGGTCGTCCTCGTTAGTGTTGGATCACGCAAGGGTAGGGAGGAGGGGGTGGAAGGTGGCCAGGTGGGCATCTCCATCTAGGCGTATGTAGAATATCTCTTCTGGTGGCGGCTGGGACAAGGCCTATCGGAGTCACCTAGTGAGAATTCAGGCGACCGTGGTTGGATCGTCGGATAGTCCTCCCACTTGGATTGCACGGTGGTAGGGAGGAGGTGGGCGATGTCTAGGTGGTGGCGACGGGCGAGGGTAGCGCTAGCCGCTAGGGCATTCTCACGTTGCAAGGGGTGGGGGAAAGATTGGGCCAAGACGGGAGAGTAAAGTGGGCTGATATGCGGTCGTTGTTTCGGATTTTTTTTTAGCGAGAAAATTTGGGAAACCAGCACTTACGTCGGGAGGAGATCGACGAAAGGTGGAACGACGTAAGAGGGGAAACCAAACCTTACGGTTCTTTTAGGTAGTAGAGAAGATAGAGAAAATACTAAGAACATATCTTACGAAAATAATAGTTATTTTTTTAAAATTGCTCAACAAACATTTAAAACATGTTCATGCAATGTAAAAAACGTTCTCTGGACTTTTAGAAAAAACATTGTACCATTCAAAAACATGTATGTGACATTTAGAAAATGTTCACGCATTTCAAAAAATGCACATGACAATTTTAAAAAATGTTATACAATATAAAATATCGTGCAATCAAGAAAATCCTAGCATTCAAATAGACATGTTATATTTTAAAAAATGTTCATGCATTTAAAAATCTCTATATGACATTTAAAAATTATACAATGTAAAGAAATAGTTGCATGGTTTTAAAAAGAGGTTTCAGATCATTCGAAAAATGTTTCAACATGTATTTGAAAAATGTTTAACACGTATTAAAAAACAAAAAAATGTATTTGTTGAAAAATATAAAATGTGTATAATAAACTGTTTTGGATGTATGTTAATATTGTACAATGTGTATGAAAAAGTAGACATCAAAAGATATGTTTGAAAAAAAATATTAATCATGTATTCGAAAAATGTTAAACGTGTATAAAAAAATTCTGGTGTATACGAAAAGGGTACAATATGTATGACAAAATTAGATATATGTTAAAAAAAAGAAAACCAATGCAAAACAGTGAAAAAGGTAAAGATAACCATAGGGAAAAAGCTTACGCGATGGGTACAATACTGGGCGGACCCAATAATCCCGCGCCCAAAGGCAGGACTAATTTACATATTGCAAAATGCGAAACTAGCTATGCGGATTCACGTTATCTACACCGTGGACAAATGCCCGGCCTCGGTGCCACCATGTACACTAGGGCGACCTCGTGGTGGTGGAAATTGCTAGAATGGCTAGAAATGACGACATGGATGGAAGACAATTCATTTGGGCAAGCCAGGGCGTTCCATTAATGCTTAGGCCCATAGCCATCAGGCAACATGCCCATTTCGTTGAAGCTGAATGCAAGTCATGGACTTATTTGTGGAAGGTTAAAGTGCCGTCTAGGATACGGGTTTTTGTGTGGAGATTAGCACAGATGTCATTACCTACTGGTGTACTTCGTAGCGAACGTAATATGGCTACAACCCCAGCTTGTGGACTGTGCGACGAGGCCGTGGATTCCTGGAGACATTCCTTGTTTGACTGTCGGATGGCGAGGTGTGTGTGGGCGCTGGGAGATGAGGAGATTTTGGAGCATGTGATATCCAACAGAAGCGAAGATGCAAGGTTATGGTTGTTCTGGCTTTTTGACACTTTAAACCAGCACGATCTTGCCAGGGTGTTGATCACAATGTGGGCGATCTGGTGGGCTAGAAGAAGGGCGATTCATGATGAGGAGTTTCAAAGTCCACTGTCGACTATGTGCTTTATTAACAGGTACCTGGAGGATTTGGAGATCTCCACCAAGCGCGCTTCAACGAGGACTAATAGTGCAGTGCCTAAGTCCAGAAAGTGGATCCCACCAGGAGGAGAAGCGGTGAAGATAAATGTAGATGGTGCAATCTCACGCCAAGGAGGATCTGGTGCAGCCGCTGCGGTCTGCAGGGACAAGGACGGTAACTTCCTGGGAGCATCAGCGGTGGTTTTCGATGGGCTAGTTCATGCACCAAGCTTGGAAGCTCAAGCGTGCAATGAGGCGCTTGCCTTGGCTGAGGATCTTCTTGTAACACATGCGATAATAGCCTCGGACTGCATGCAGGTTGTTACGGACATCAATGGAGCTTCGGCATCTTCATCTTATGCTTTTGGAATTCAGGAGATTATAGATAGAGCTATGAACTTTGCTAGAGCTAGTTTTCGTTTTGAAAGGAGAGAGGCAAATTATGAGGCTCATGCCTTGCCAAAGGCAGCCTCGTCCCTCCCTGTTGGGCGCCATGTGTGGCTAGGGAACCTACCAGACATCATTTGTATTCCTGCAACTTTGGTTGATCAATAAAATCCCTAGTTTCACCTCAAATTTTTTTTTCTCTGATCCTACTTGGGCCACGGAAGACCACCACATGAGGATATGGCATGATTTTTTTCTTTGAACGAGGCATCTCATGAATTTGGTCTCCATTTCTTCTACAATAAGGACCAGTTGCTTTCGTTAGGTTACCCTAAAAAAAGTTGTGCTCATTTTATCAAGATTGTGCAAGCAGTGAAGGTCGTCTAAAGTAGGCAACGGTCCTAAAAAAAGGTTATGTAAATTTGACAATAAGATGGAAAAATGTGTGGTTCAGTAATTTGATGTTTTAGTACATCAAACATGAGTTTTTAAAATATTTTGATGACAATATTGTCAAAGGGTTTCATTCAGTGAAGTTTAAAAAATGACATTGTGTAGGCCTAGTTAAGACATTATTTGTATTTGGAATGGTTTACAACATTGTCGCCAATGAATTCCTATTTCAGTCTTGAAATATATAATTTACCAATCTAGTTTCTTATCTTGTGCATCTCTATGGGGTATGCACATGAGTGTGTGGTTGAACGTTGGGGATTGAACTTTTGTCGAGTCGTCCAAATTTTGCTTGTGTGGCTAGTTTTCTGTGACTTATTTGTATCATATCTTGAGTTTGTTTTACATGTATAATCTACGTGTGAAGCCCTTGTCCAAGCAAGCATACGCACACACTAGTAGCAGATAGTGGATGCGGGGCGACAAGGGGGCCGACGCGGGTGGTCGTCCGGTGATCGCCGGGCCTGTGCGCTCGGGGGCGGTGGCTCTTTCTCGGGTTGGCGGCCGTTTTTGGGCGCTGGCCGGAGCCGAGGAGGACGAGGCGGACAGAGACGGCGACGATCCGGAGGCCTCTCCACCAACGCCGACTCCCTCTGATCTCTTCTGCGAGTTCTTCCATGCAGGATATGATGAGGACGAGGTGGCCTCGACGGTGGATAGGGTTTTGCCGGTGGAAGACCCGGCAAGGGTTGGGCTTCACGCAGGCGAGAGGAAGGAGATGGTCAGGCGCGTGGTGCACCGGAGAACGGCGGCGACGGCAGTCAGGCCATGAAAGGGCCCCCTTCCAAAGGTTAGTTTACCGAACCTCACTCTTTTCGATCTGATTCATCCGGACTCGTGGACTGAAGTTAAGAGGAAGAAGAAGCCAGTCCGATCTGGTGGTGTGCCGGCGGCGGCCATGGCGAGGTCGCCGGCGGCACGGCCGATCGGGATCTCGCAGGTGCGGGAGAGGCGTTTGAACGCCATCCTGGGCCGAGCGCAAGGTGAGCCTGCTGATGGGCCGGTTCTGAGTGAGCCGGGCCTGGTCATGTGCGGGCCTGTGTTAACTGGGTATGAGGCCCAGGTTAACCAGGTACGTACGACGGGATTGAACGCTACACCCCCATGCACGATCGACGAGACGGCTGGGGGCTTTCGATCGAAGCGAATTAGGGTTCTTCCACCAGTGTCGCGGTCGTGTTTCTTTGATCGTGGTACGGGACGTGCCCGGCGGATTCCTCCTCTCTGCGGCATGGCGGGCGGAGGTCCACCCCCTGCCAAGTCCGGCGCACAGTCCGGCGCCTCGGGCGGCGCGGGGCGCGGAGGACAGCCGCTGCTCGCTGGAGGCGGGCGTGGCGGGATGCGGCTCGCAGGCGTGGGTCGGGCCGCTGGCTCCCGCCGAGCTGGCGCGCTGCCGCTCCTCCGGCGTCCAATAAGGCGGCTCAGGGGGCGAACGGCCCTGCACCACCATCGCAGGTGGTGCTCCTGTGTCCGGCGCGTGGGTGGGCAGACGCCGTCATGGGTTCTGCACCACCGACGCCAGCCGGGGGTCGGGGTGGCCCTAGGCCTCCGGTGCCAAACCCCGTGGCCATCGCGGGCCGCGGCATCCCGGCTCCTAGGCCGCCTCCTCCGGCCTTGGGGGGTCAGCTATGACCCACGGCGATACAGACCGGGGCCAGGCCGCCGCATTTCGTGGCTCGGTAGACGCAGAGTCCGGCGACACCGGTGTTGGAGCAGGCACAGTTGCAGCAGGCTCCGGCGAGGAGGGGTGACTCGTCGGTGCCTCGTGGTCAATGGGGTGACGATGGGCTTAACGCTTATGGAGACGGACAGCACCGGGGATCCTCGTCCACAGGTGGTGGGCGGGGGTATGCATGGCAGAGTGATGGCTCGACCGAGAGACCTTTCCTGGGGCCAAGGGGAGGTTTCGTCGAAGGGGCATCAGGACCAGCTCATAGGAACCGCGGTGGTTTTCGTGGTAACCGTGGTGGACGGGGTGGCCGAGGTGGTCGCTATCGTCCAAGGCAGCATCCAGTTGTCGTTGACCAGACATCGGTTGGCGAGGGTACTGAGGACTGCGTTGTCTTGTCAGGCTATGGAGGTGGTTACGGCTCTGGCAGAGGTGGTTGCTTCAGATAATGGTGAGGTCGAGGTAATGTCGGTGGAGGGCTCTGACAGGGGTGAGCTGGACAGGGCGGCCAAGTATGCGCGCAAGAAAGAGAGAATGATATGCTATCGCTGTGGCAATAAGGGCCACTTCATTGCTGAGTGTGTGGCAGTCTTATGTGACACGTGTGGGAAGCCCGACCATGAGTCAGGGGCTTGTCCGCTAATGAGAGAGCTGTTACCAAATCTTATGATGTATGGTGTGTTTTGTTCTGAGCTCACGTTTTTTGAGTCTCCGACTGAGAGGGAAGTTACTGACAAGGTGCGCAGTATGACGTCTGGGATTGTTAAAGTGACTAAAGGTGAAGTCTCTGAGACCTAGATTGTGCAGCGGCTCAGGGAGCTGGCCCCGGGTGATTTCCTCTGGGAGCTAGTCAGTCTTGAGCCAAACTCGTTCAGGGTGGAGTTTCCCACGGTGGAGGATTTACAGAGGTTACTAAGTTTTGGGATGTGTAAGGTGCCAGGTACTGAAGGCATTCTTGAGTTCCACGAGTGGAAATTGAGTGAGCCTCAGGGTAAACCACTTACCCAGGCCTGGTTGCATTTTTCGGGAGCTCCGCACAAGCCCATGCAGGATGCCAGGGTTGTTGCTAGTATGGCTGTTTTGGTGGGAAAGCCTGAACGAGTGGACATGGCTTTCACTAGAGCTCAGGGGGTGGCTCGCATTCTCGTCAGTATTTTGGACATTGATTTTGTTCCGGACGTGGTGAAGTGGGCTTATCGCGGCCAGGTGTATAACCTTCAGATTGAGTTTGAGGATGACAGCCTGTTTGCTGAGGCACCTACTGCCGTGGATGTTGATATGCACGAGGGTGATGATGGCATGGGGCGCAAGGAGCCTCCGGTAGCTGATCCTGGTCGAGAGCCCGAGAGACCGGGGTCTGTGGTCAAGACCACCGGAGGGGGGACGGCGCCTACCTCTTCAGTGCCGTCGACCACACTGAGATTTGGATCCATTGAGCCTGCTACTGCACCTCCGAGATTATTGAGCGAGCGGGTGGAGTCCTCAGAGGTGTTTGAGCACTCCTTACCTGCGTTGGACTTTGAGGGCCCGGGCGTGGAGGGTCTTGGAGTGGAGGGAGGTTCGGAGATAGCGTTCTCGCCTCCCTCGGATATTCTTGTGACGGCTGAGCTGCTGGTGGTGACTACGAGCTTGGCGGGGGGTCTAAGGCAGGAGGCCTCGGTGCCCCACTCCTCTATTGCTCCGATTGGAGTTTCTGAGAGGGAGGAGCCCTCTTCGGGAGGGTGGCCGGCTGCGGCTTCTTCTTCTAGGCGGATTGGAGGTTGTCAGGGGCAGGTGGGCCCGGTGACGCTTGCTGCGGCTGGCTGGCCGCCCCGAGGGAGGTCAGAGGGGGCAGAGGCCTCACACCCTTCCTTTCGCCTCCGGCGGTTGCGGCTTCTCTGTGGTGCTTGGCGGAGTCCGTGGAAGGTGGCCCGGTCCATCCTCGTCCTCGGCTGTCGGGATGGTGACGCCCTCATCCTTGAGGGTTGGGGCAGAGGGGGTGATCGGCCAGGCGGTGCCGGCACCTACTTCACCCGGCCTCGACCACGGGACGTGGGAGCCGTCTCGCGCCCTCCCCGCGAGTGGCGCTTCTCGGGAGGAGGTTATTGCTTTCGGCGGAATCCCTGACCCGGTCTCTGAGGGGCAACGGATGAGTTCCCGTCTTCAGGACCACCCGGAGGTTGATGACATGCAGCAGAGGTGCGCAATGAGGGCGGCCAAGCTTCGTGACATCAAGGTCACTACCGGTATGTCAGTCAACTTATCCAATTCCATTTTGCATTTTTCTACGGATGAGATTATTCATAATGCAAATCAAGTAGGGGTTTCGCTAGGGAATACTAATTTTGAAATATCAAACTCGGCTAATGATCTCCTGGATCTGGAAGCGGAACGCGCTTTAGAAACCATTCGCAACCTAGCGGCAGTGAGACCGATAAATGATGCTGAGATTGATGCATTGGGGGTGAGAGTGCTTGACAATATGTGTGCAGACCTTGCACCATCCTATAATGAGTCAGACGAGGAGGAGACTAGTGTAGAAGATGTGGTCAATCAACCACCACAGCCCGGTTATGAGGACCGGATGGTGGACAATGATAAACCTAAACGTAAGTGGAAGCGGAAGGTGTATCCAGCATCCGCGGTACGTAGAAGTGCTAGGATTCGTACGGCAAAAAAATTTCATGATGAATTATGAAAGGAATCTTTTGGAATAGCAGAGGTCTCAAGGACTTGGCTAAAAGAAGGTTTCTCGCTGAGGTGTCTCTGGAGCACCGATTAGATTTCATTGCTCTCTCCGAAACTGGAAGAGATAATTTTGCTCCTCAGTTTCTTTCCTCTCTTGCGGGGGGTGTTGATTTCGATTGGCATTGCCTACCTCTGCGTGGACGATCGGGAGGTATCTTGCTGGGAGTGAGATGTGATTCCCTTGAGGTACGAAGTGTTGTGATGGGCGACTTTGCGGTTAAGTTTTGGGTTAGGTCAAAAGTTGATGGGTTCAACTGGGCTTTGGTGGCGGTCTACGGGGCCGCACAGCCGGAGCTTAAACCGGACTTTCTGGCGGATCTTGTTCGAATTTGTGGGTCCGAACAGCTTCCAATGTTGGTCGGGGGTGATTTCAATATCATTCGGAGGAGAGAGGAGAAGAATAATGATAACTTTGACGGGAGATGGTCGTTTATGTTCAATACCATTATTGAGAGTTTGGATCTGAGGGAGATAGAGCTTTCTGGTAGAAAGTTTACCTGGGCCAATGCCTTGCCAAACCCGACATTTGAAAAGCTTGATCGAGTTCTCGCCAGCGTGGAGTGGGAACAGAAGTTCCCTCTTGTTATGGTACAAGCTTTATCGCGGGGCATATCCGATCACACACCACTGTTCGTGGACTCCGGGGAGTCTAACCATGTGGGAAACAAGAACACCTTCTCATTCGAGATGGTCTGGTTCGAACGTGAGGGGTTCTTAGACCTCGTTGCCAGGGAATGGGCTAAGGGTGTCGGAGGTAGGACGGCGGTCGAACGTTGGCAGAATAAAATTAGGCATTTAAGAAGTTTCTTACGGGGTTGGGCTAAGCACCTAAGTGGGGTTTATAAGAGTGAAAAGGATAGACTCCTTTCTCTTATACAGGTCCCGGATACAAAAGCTGAATCTGTGATTCTGCTGCCTGCCAAGCTCCAGGTTAAAAATGAGGCTGAGAAGAGGTTGAAAGAACTTCTCCGCGAGGAAGAGTTGAAGTGGGCGTTGCGTGCTAAGGTCCGCAAAGTGGTCCAAGGGGACGCCAATACTCAATTCTTTCACCTGATTGCTAATGGCAAGCACCGTAAGAAACGCATCTTCCAACTTGAGCAAGATGAGGGCACTATTGTTGGGCAGGATAATCTCAAAACTTACATTACCGAGTATTATAGGCAGTTATTCGGACCACCGGAGGTTAATTGTGTGACCTTGGATGAGTCTAGGACTGAGGATGTTCCTCAATTGTCGGCTGCTGAGAATGATATCTTGCTCGCACCGTTTACGGAGAAGGAGGTGTTTGATGCCATCGCACAAATGGAAAACAATAAGGCTCCCGGACCGGATGGGTTTTCGGCTGAGTTTTATAAAAAGTGCTGGCACATTATTAAGGGGGATCTGTTACCTATGTTTCACGATCTTTTCTCTGGACAACTTCAATTATTTCAATTGAGTTTTGGAACTATCACATTGCTCCCTAAGAAATCGGAGGCTGTGCGAATTGAGCGTTCAGCCGATTTGCTTACTCAATGTTAGTTTCAAAATCTTTACCAAGGTCGGGACTAACAGCTCTCACAGATTAAGCTTTTCGTGGTGCAACAATCCCAAACTGCTTTCATGCCGATGTAAACATCCTCGAAGGGTGGTTGTCCTTCATGAACGCCCATGAAATTCACTCTAAAAAATTAGATGGGGTAATTTTAAGGTGGATTTCAAAAGGCGTATGATAAGGTCAAGTGGCCATTCCTCCAACAGGCATTGCTTATGAAAGGTTTTGACGATGCCTGGCGCCATCAGGTCGAATCTTTCATGCAAAAAGGGAGTGTGGGAATTAAAGTGAATGACGATATAGGTCATTATTTCCAGACTCATAAGGGCCTCAGGCAAGGAGATCCAATGTCCCCTATCTTGTTTAACATTGTGGTGGACATGTTAGCAATTTTGATAGGAAGGGCTAAGGACAATGGTCAAGTGGGTGGCCTAGTACCTCATCTGGTTGATGGAGGTGTATCCATCCTTCAATACGCTGATGATACAATCATCTTCATAGAGCATGATTTGGCCAAGGCGAGAAATATGAAGTTGTTGTTATGCCTCTTTGAACAATTATCTAGGTTAAAGATTAACTTTCATAAGAGCGAGTTGTTTTGCTTTGGTAGAGCCAAAGACGAACAGGAGTCTTATAGGCAATTGTTCGGGTGCGACTTGGGAAGTTTGCCCTTCTCCTACCTTGGTATTCCGATACACCATCATAGGCTAACAAACAGAGAGTGGAAGTGTATCGAGGATCGATTTGAGAAGAAACTGAGCTGCTGGAAGGGTAAGCTCATGTCATACGGAGGCCGGTTAATCTTGATAAACTCGGTGCTCACGAGTATGCCTATGTTCCTCTTATCGTTCTTTGAGGTTCCAGTATGCGTAGGAAAAGACCGACTTCTATCGATCACGCTTTTTTGGCAGGTGATGATCTTAAAAGAAAATACCGCTTGCTAAGTGGGATATTATCTGTCGACCAAAAGACCAAGGCGGCTTGGTATTGAGAATCTCGAAGTTAAGAACAGATGCCTTCTTAGTAAGTGGTTGTGGAAGCTCGCTTGTGCACCGGCCATGTGGGCGCAAATCGACGCAGCAAGTACCTCCGCACTAGAACGTTGTCCTGTGTATCGCTTAGGCCGATCGATTCGCCTTTTCCGAAAGGGCTCATGAAAGTCAAACAATTCTTCGCTCAATAGGACGAAGTTGTTATTGGAAATGGTGCCACTACACGCTTCGAGGATTCTTGGCTGGGTGACTCACCCTTGGCCATTCAATATCCGTCTTTATACCGTATTGCTCAACGACGTGAGGTGTTCGTGGCAACGGTATTTCAATCTATACCCCTTTCAGTTTAGACGGTCGTTAGCGGGCAATCGTTGGGAGGTTTGGCTCCAGTTAGTTAGGAGACTAGTGGAGGTTCAACTTTCTCGACCAACCCGATGAATTACGCCGAAGTTGACTAAGTCGAGTATTTACAAGGAGGTCAATGTATATTGATGTTATTAATTCAACTCCATTCCAACTTCCAAGAATGTCTCGATGTCAAAGTTCCTTTGAAAATAAAAGTGTTTATGTGGTTTGTCCATAAACAAGTTATTCTAACAAAGGACAACTTAATAAAGCGTAATTGGACAGGACCTACTAGGTGTAGTTTCTGTGATCGGGATGAGACAATTAAACATCTATTTTTTGATTGCCTACTGGCCAAGGTCCTTTGGCAGACGGTCCACATTGCTTTTAATATTACTCCACCGACTGCTGTTAATGCTTTATTTGGGAATTGGCTTAATGGGATTGACTCTACATTAGCAAGACATATTCGGGTTGGAGTCTGTGCTTTGATGTGGACCATATGGCTTTGCAGAAATGATTTGGTTTTTAACAGAACATCACGAATTCATTTTTTGCAGGTTATCTTCCGAGCTACGGCATTGATCCGTTCATGGTCATTACTCACTCCGATGGAGGCCAGGGAGCATTTGGTTACTGGGTCTATCCGTTGGGAGATGGTAGCTCGGGATATCTTCAACCGGTTTGGATGGCGATCATGTAATAGGATAGGCAATTAATTTACCTATCTCTTATAGCCAGCCGGTTGTGGCATCTTTTTCTGGCTAGTTCGTGTTTCTAGCCTTCTGCGCTCTGTGTGGGCTACTTTTTTCTTTCTTTAAGCTTGAGACTATGGAACTTTGTATGCATATTTTGTTGCTTGATTAATAAGATGGCTGTATGCATCACTCTTGATGCAGAGGCCGGGGAGTCCCCCCTTTTCGAAAAAAATGAAAAATTAATGCTCATTTCTTTTTAGGAAAGGGATTCCTCTCTGATTTCAATAATGAAATAATTAGAAGTTCCTTGCATAGCCATGCCTCCGAAGGAAAAAAGTGAAAAGGGTCTGCAGGATTCAGAATATGCTCATCGAAGCTAGGAAACAAAATGAGACATTTCTCAACCGTGCCCCTAGGCTAAACTGCAACATAATCTCGTATTACAAATACAAAAATATGGGGGATGAAATACACTGCAAGAATTCCGGAATGACCATGTTTTCATTCTTGATAGAGAGGCAAGGTGTCACGCTTCTTGTCTAGATTAAAGATCAGTTCACAATTGTTCTCACCATGGCGCCCATCGACCCACATCGGAGGGCATACATCACACTTTTTCCTTCTAAAACGTGCTGAAAGTGCGTTATATCGACTAGAGGGGGGTGAATAGGCGATTTTTATGAATTCTTCACTGAGGAATTTGCTGGTGAGGAAATTCCTAAATGAAGAACTACTTGCAGTGGAATAAGTACTCAAAAGTAAACACAACAGAATACAAACACAATCATCATGATGAAATGAAGACAGGCACAGAGTACAGAAAGCGTAAGCACAGGATAACACAGGATGAAGACGGACAAACTGAAGAAATTGAACTGAGGAAATTGAGAAAGTCTTCAGTCAAAGTCTTCAAACAGATATGAACACGCACACAACAACAGAAATGAAGAAATGAAAGAGTTGAGGAAATAGAACCAGTAAGCTTGGTGAAGACAATGATTTGGTAGACCAGTTTCAACTGCTGTCTCAGTTGTACGTCTGGTTGGAGCGGCTGAGTATTTAAACTCGAGGACACACAGTACACACAGTCCTCACCGTATTCTCCTTGAGCTAAGGTCACACAGACCTCACCCAATCACTCGTGGTAAGTCTTCAGGTGACTTTCAAACCTTCACAGACTAGGTCACTCGGTGATCCACAATTCCTCTTGGATGCTCTAGACCATGATGCCTAACCGTCTGGAAGAAGCACAATCTTCAAAGGTAACAAGCGTCGGATCCACGCAGGATCAATCTCTTCAGTGGTGCTCAATCACTTTGGGTTGTAGGTGTGTTGGGTTTGGGTTTTCCTCACTTGATGATTTTCTCTCAAAGTCCTCGGAGGATGGGATGCTCTCAAATGACAAGTGTCAGTTTCTCTCGGAGCAGCCAACCAGCTAGTGGTTGTAGGGGGTGGCTATTTATAGCCTAGGGAGCAGCCCAACATGATAAGACATAAATGCCCTTCAATGATATGACCGTTAGGTGGGTAGATATTTTGGGATAGCTGGCGCATAGCACAGCAACGGTCAGAATTTTGAGTCTCAAATTCCTTAGGGTATCTGTTGGGGAACGTAGTAATTTCAAAAAATTTCCTACGTACACGCAAGATCATGGTGATGCATAGAAACGAGAGGGGAGAGTGTTGTCTACGTACCCTCGTAGACCGAAGCGGAAGCGTTGACACAACATAGAGGAAGTAGTCGACGCCTTCCCGGTCCAACCGATCCAAGCACCGCATTCGCACCTCCGAAGTTCTTGACACACGCATAACTCGATGACACACCCCGGCTCCGATCCAGCAAAGCTTGGGAGGAGTTCCACAAGATGACGGCGTGGTGACGATCTTGATGTTCAACCGCCGCAGGCTTCGCCTAAGCACCGCTACAATATGACCGAGGTGTAATATCGTGGAGGGGGCACCGCACACGGCTAAGGAACGATCACGATGATCAACTTGTGTGTCTATGGGGTGCCCCTGCCCCGTGAGATATAAAGGAGTGGAGGAGGAGGGCCGCCCTCTCTATGGCGTGCCCTAGGGGAGTCCTACTCCCACCGGGAGTAGAATTCCCCCTTTCCTAGTCTAACTAGGAGTCCTTCCAAGTAGTAGGAGTAGGAGACAAGGAAGGGAAGAGAGAGGGAAGGAAGGAGGGGTGCGGCCCTCCCCTAGTCCAATTCGGACTAGGCCATGGGGCGCGCGCCTGCCCTAGGCAGCCTCTCTCTTTCCCATATGGCCCAATAAGGCCCAATACTTCTCCCGGCGAATTCCGTAACTCTCCCAGACTCAAAAATACCAATCACTCAAACCTTCCGAACTCCGAATATAGTCATCCAATATATCGATCTTTACGCCTCGACCATTTCGAGACTCTCGTCATGTCCCCGATCTCATCCGGACTCCAAACTCCTTCGGTACATCAAAACTCATAAACTCATAATATAACTGCCATCGAAACCTTAAGCGTGCATGGACCCTACGGTTCGAGAACAATGTAGACATGACCGAGACACGCCATCGTCAATAACCAATAGCGGGACCTGGATGCCCGTATTGGTTCCTACATATTCTACGAAGATCTTTATCGGTCAGACCGCATAACAACATACGTTGTTCCCTTTGTCATCGGTATGTTACTTGCCCAAGATTCGATCGTCGGTATCCAATACCTAGTTCAATATCGTTACCGGCAAGTCTCTTTACTCGTTACGTAATACATCATCTCGCAACTAACTCATTAATTGCATTGCTTGCAAGGCTTATGTGATGTGCATTACCGAGAGGGCCCAGAGATACCTCTCCGACATTCGGAGTGACAAATCCTAATCTCGAAATCGCCAACCCAACAAGTACCTTCGAGACACCAGAGAGCACCTTTATAATCACCCGCTTACGCTATGACGCTTGGTAGCACACAAAGTGTTCCTTCGGTAAACGGGAGTTGCATAATCTCGTAGTCATAGGGACATGTATAAGTCATGAAGAAAGCAATAGCAACATACTAAAGATCGGGTGTTAAGCTAGCTGAACGGGTCATGTCAATCACATCATTCTCCTAATGATGTGATCCCGTTAATCAAATGACAACTCATGTCTATGGCTAGGAAACATAACCATCTTTGATTAACGAGCTAGTCAAGTAGAGGCATACTAGTGACACTCTGTTTGTCTATGTATTCACACATGTATCATGTTTCCGATTAATACAATTCTAGCATGAATAATAAACAATTATCATGAAATAAGGAAATAAATAATAACTTTATTATTGCCTCTAGGGCATATTTTCTTCAGTCTCCCACTTGCACTAGAGTCAATAATCTAGATCACATCACCATGTGATTAACATCGATAGTTCACATCATCATGTGATTAACACCCATAGTTCACATCGCCATGTGACCAACACCCAAAGGGTTTACTAGATTCAGTAATCTAGTTCACATCGCTATGTGATCAACACCCAAAGAGTACTAAGGTGTGATCATGTTTTGCTTGTGAGAGAATCTTAGTCAACGGGTCTTTCACATTCAGATCCGTTATGTATTTTGCAATTTTCTATGTCTACAATGATCTGCACGGAGCTACTCTAGCTAATTGCTCCCACTTTCAATATGTATCTAGATCGAGACTTAGAGTCATCCAGATCGGTGTCAAAACTTGCATCGACGTAACCCTTAACGACGAACCTTTTGTCACTTCCATAATCGAGAAACATATCCTTATTCCACTAAGGATAATTTTGACCGTGTCAAAGATCTACTCCTAGATCACTATTGTACTCCTTGCCAAACTCAAGTAGGGTATACAATAGATCTGGTACACAACATGGCATACTTTATAGAACCTATGGCCAAGGCATAGGGAATGACTTTCATTCTCTTTCTATCTTCTGCCGTGGTCGGATTTTGAGTCTTACTCAATTTCACACCTTGTAACACAGGCAAGAACTCTTTCTTTGACTGTTCCATTTTGAACTACTTCAAAATCTTGTCAAGGTATGTACTCATTGAAAAAACTTATCAAGTGTCTTGATCTATCTCTACAGATCTTGATGCTCAATATGTAAGCAACTTCACCGAGGTCTTTCTTTTAAAAACTTTTATTCAAGTATCCCTTTATGCTATCCAGAAATTCTATATCATTTCTGATCAACAATATGTCATCTACATATAGTATCAGAAATGCTACAGAGCTCCCACTCACTTTCTTGTAAATACAGGCTTCACCGCAAGTCTGTATAATACTATATGCTTTGATCAACTTATCGAAGCGTATATTCCAATTCTGAGATGCTCGCACCAGTCCATAGATGGATCGCTGGAGCTCGCACATTTTGTTAGTACCTTTAGGATTGACAAAACCTTCTGGTTGCATCATATACAACTCTTCGTTAAGAAAACCATTAAGGAATGCAGCTTTGACATCCATTTGCCAGATTTCATAAAATGTGGCAATTGCTAACATGATTCGGACAGACTTAAGCATCGCAACAGTTGAGAAAATCTCATTGTAGTCAACACCTTGAACTTGTTGAAAACCCTTTTGCGACAAGTCGAGCTTTGTAGATAGTAACACTACTATCAGCATCTGTCTTCCTCTTGAAGATCCATTTATACAATATGGCTTGCCGATCATCGGGCAACTCCACCAAAGTCCACACTTTGTTCTCATACATGGATCCCATCTCGATTTCATGGCCTCAAGCCATTTTATGAATCTGGGCTCATCATCGCTTCCTCATAGTTCGTAGGTTCATCATGGTCTAGTAACATGACTTCCGAATAGGATTACGTACCACTCAGTGCGGATCTTAATCTGAAGATCTACAAAGTTCGGTAGTAACTTGATCTCAAGCTTTATGATCATCATCATTAGCTTCCTCACTAATTGGTGTAGGAATCATCGAACTGATTTACGTGATGAACTACTTTCCAATTCGGAGAAGGTACAAATTACCTTACCAAACTCTACTTTCCTCCCACTCACTTCTTTCGAGAGAAACTCCTTCTCTAGAAAGGATCCATTTTTAGCAACGAATATCTTGCCTTCGGATCTGTGATAGAAGGTGTACCCAACAGTTTCCTTTGGGTATTCTATGAAGACGCACTTCTCCAATTTGGGTTTGAGCTTATCAGGATGAAACTTTTTCACATAAGCATCACAGCCCCAAACTTTAAGAAATGACAACTTGGGTTTCTTGCTAAACCACAGTTCATATGGTGTCGTCTCAACGGATTTAGATGGTGCCCTTTTTAACGTGAATGCAGCTGTCTCTAATGCATAACCCCAAAACAATAGTGGTAAATCAGTAGGAGACATCATAGATCGCACCATATCCAATAAAGTGCGGTTACGATGTTCGGACACACCATAACGTTGTGGTGTTCCAGGTGGCATGAGCTGTGAAACTATTCCACATTGTTTTAATTGAAGACCAAACTCATAACTTAAATATTCGTCTCCGCGATCAGATCGCAGAAACTTTATTTTCTTGTTACGATGATTTTTCCACTTCACTCTGAAATTCTTTGAACCTTTCAACTATTTCAGACTTATGTTTCATCAAGTAGATATACCCATATTTGCTCAAATTATCTTGTGAAGGTCAGAAAATAACGATACTTGCCACGAGCATCAACACTCATTGGATCGCATACATCGATATGTATTATTTCCAATAAGTCAGTAGCTTGTTCCATTGTTCCGGAGAACGGAGTTTTAGTCATCTTGCCCAAAAGGCACGGTTCGCAAGCATCAAATGATTCATAACCAAGTGATTCCTAAAATCCATCTTTATGGAGTTTCTTCATGCGCTTTACAATCGATATGACCCAAACGGCAAGGCCACAAATAAGTTGCACTATCATTATTAACTTTGCATCTTTTGGCATCAATATTATGAATATGTGTATCACTACGATCGAGATCCAACAAACTATTTTCATTGGGTGTATAACCATCGAAGGTCTTATTCATGTAAACAGAATAACAATTATTCTTTAACTTCAAATGAATAACCGTATCGCAATAAACATGATCAAATCATATTCATTCTAAACACAAACACTAAATAACATTTATTTAGGTTTAACACCAATCTAAAAAATATAGGGAGTGTGTGATGATGATCATATCAATCTTGGAACTATTTCCAACACTCATCGTCACTTCCCCTCAACTAGTCTCTGTTTATTATGTAACTCCTGTTTCGAGTTACTAATCTTAGCAATCGAACAAGTATCAAATACTCAGGGGCTACTATAAACACTAGTAAGGCACACATCAAACACCTGTATATCAAATATACCCTTGTTCACTTTGCCATCCTTCTTATCCACCAAATATTTAGGGCATTTCCGCTTCCAGTGACCATTTCCTTTGCAGTGTAAGCACTCAGTTTCAGGCTTTGGTCCAGCTTTGGTCTTCTTCACGGGAGTGACAACTTGTTTTCCATTCTTCTTGAAGTTTCCCTTTCTTTCCCTTTGCCCTTTTTCTTGAAACTAGTGGTCTTGTCAATCATCAACACTTGATGCTCTTTCTTGATTTCTACCTTCGTCAATTTCAACATCACGAAGAGCTCGGGAATCATTTTCGTCATCCCTTGCATACTTATAGTTCATCACGAAGTTCTAGTAACTTAGTGATGGTGACTAGAGAATTCATCAATCACTATCTTATCCGGAAGATTAACTCCCACTTGATTCAAGCGATTGAAGTACCTGCATAATCTGAGCACATGCTCACTAGTTGAGCGATTCTCCTCCATCTTTTAGCTATAGAACTTGTTGGAGACTTCATATCTCTCAACTCGGTATTTTCTTGAAATATTAACTTCAATTCTCGAACATCTCATATGGTCCATGATGTTCAAAACATCTTTGAAGTCCCGATTCTAAGCCATAAAGCATGGTGCACAAAACTATCAAGTAGTCATCATATTGAGCTAGCCAAACGCTCATAACGCCTCAGATCCGCTCCTGCAATAGGTCCGCACCTAGCGGTGCATTAAGGACATAATTCTTCAGGCAAGAATGAGGATAAACCTCGGATCGCGGATCCAATCCGCATCATTGCTACTAACATTTTTCAACACAATTTTCTCTAGGAACATATCAAAATAAACATATGAATGCAACAACGCAAGCTATTGATCTTACAACATAATTTGCAAAATACTACCAGGACTAAGTTCATGATAAATTTAAGTTCACTTAATCATATTACTCTAGTCATCTAAGTGATCACGTGATCCAAATCAACTAAACCATAACCGATCATCACGTGAGATGGAGTAGTTTTCAATGGTGAACATCACTATGTTGATCATATCTACTATATGATTCACGCTCGACCTTTCGGTCTCCGTGCTCCGAGGCCATATCTGCATATGCTAGGCCCCTCAAGTTTAACTTGAGTATTCCGCGTGTGCAAAACTGCCTTGCACCCGTTGTAGATGGACGTAGAGCTTATCACACCCGATCATCACGTGGTGTCTGGGCACGATTTAACTTTGGCAACGGTGCATACTCGTGGAGAACACTTCTTGATAATTAGTGAGAGATCATCTTAAAATGCTACCGCTCTATCAAAGCAAGAATAAGATGTATAATAGATAAACATCATATGCAATCAAAATATGTGACATGATATGGCCATGATCATCTTGCGCCTTTGATCTCCATCTCCAAAGTATCGTCATGATCTCTATCGTCACCGCCACGACACCATGATCTTCATCATCTTGATCTATATCAATGTGTCATCACATGGTTGTCTCACCAACTATTGCTCTTGCAATTATTGCTATCGATAGCGATAAAGTAAAGCAATTATTTGGCACTTGCATCTTATGCAACAAAGAGACATCCATAGGGCTTCGCCAGCTGCCGATAACTTCAACAAAACATGATCATCTCATACAACAACTTATATCTTATCACGTCTTGACCATATCACATCACAACATGCCCTGCAAAAACAAGTTAGACGTCCTCTACTTTGTTGTTGCAAATTTTACGTGGCTGCTATGGGCTGAGCAAGAACCGTTCTTACCTACGCATCAAAACCACAACGATAGTTCGTCAAGTTAGTGTTGTTTTAACCTTCGCAAGGACCGGGCGTAGCCACACTCGGTTCAACTAAAGTTGGAGAAACTGACACTCGCCAGCCACCTGTGTGCAAAGCACGGCAGTAGAACCAGTCTCGCGTAAGCGTACGCGTAATGTCGGTCCGGCCGCTTCATCCAACAATACCGCTGAACCAAAGTATGACATGTTTGGTAAGCAGATGACTTGTATCACCCACAACTCACTTATGTTCTACTCGTGCATATAACATCAACGCATAAAACCTTGGCTCGGATGCCACTGTTGGGGAACGTAGTAATTTCAAAAAATTTCTTACGCACACGCAAGATCATGGTGATGCATAGCAACGAGAGGGGAGAGTGTTGTCTACGTACCCTCATAGACCGAAGCGGAAGTGTTGACGCAACGTAGAGGAAGTAGTCGTACGTCTTCCCGGTCCAATCGATCCAAGCACCGTTACTCCGGCACATCCGGGTTCTTGACACACGTACAGCTCCATGACGCACCCCGGGCTCCGATCCAGCAAAGCTTCGGGGAGGAGTTCCGTCAGCACGACGGTGTGGTGACGATCTTGATGTTCAACCGTCGCAGGGCTTCACCTAAGCACCGCTACAATATGACCGAGGTGTAATATCGTGGAGGGGGGCACCGCACACGGCTAAGGAACGATCACGATGATCAACTTGTGTGTCTATGGGGTGCCCCTGCCTCAGATATAAAGGAGGGAGGAGGGAGGGCCGCCCTCTCTATGGCGCGCCTAGGGGAGTCCTACTCCCACCGGAGTAGGATTCCCCTTTCCTAGTCTAACTAGGAGTCCTTCCAAGTAGTAGGAGTAGGAGACAAGGAAGGGAAGCGAGAAGGAAGGAAGGAGGGGCGGCCCTCCCTAGTCCAATTCGGACTAGGCCATGGGGGGGGGGGCGGCCAGCCCTAGGCAGCCTCTCTCTCTTTCCCGTATGGCCCAATAAGGCCCAATACTTCTCCCGGCGAATTCCGTAACTCTCCCAGACTCAAAAATACCGAATCACTCGGAACCTTTGCAAACTCCGAATATAGTCGTACAATATATCGATCTTTACGTCTCGACCATTTCGAGACTCCTCGTCATGTCCCCGATCTCATCTGATACTCCGAACTCCTTCGGTACAACAAAACTCATAAACTCATAATATAACTGTCATCGAAACCTTAAGCGTGTGGACCCTACGGTTCGAGAACAATGTAGACATGACCGAGACACGTCTCCGGTCAATAACCAATAGCGGGACCTGGATGCCCATATTGGTTCCTACATATTCTACGAAGGTCTTTATCGGTCAGACCGCATAACAACATACGTTGTTCCCTTTGTCATCGGTATGTTACTTGCCCGAGATTCGATTGTCGGTATCCAATACCTAGTTCAATATCGTTACCGGCAAGTCTCTTTACTCGTTACGTAATACATCATCTCGCAACTAACTCATTAGTTGCATTGCTTGCAAGGATTATGTGATGTTCATTACCGAGAGGGCCCAGAGATACCTCTTCGACATTCGGAGTGACAAATCCTAATCTTGAAATACGCAAACCCAACAAGTACCTTCGGAGACACCTGTAGAGCACCTTTATAATCACCCAGTTACGTTGTGACGTTTGGTAGCACACAAAGTGTTCCTCCGGTAAATAACGGGAGTTGCATAATCTCATAGTCATAGGAACATGTATAAGTCATGAAGAAAGCAATAGCAACATACTAAATGATCGGGTGCTAAGCTAACTGAATGGGTCATGTCAATCACATCATTCTCCTAATGATGTGATCCCGTTAATCAAATGACAACTCATGTCTATGGCTAGGAAACATAACCATCTTTGATTAACGAGCTAGTCAAGTAGAGGCATACTAGTGACACTCTGTTTGTCTATGTATTCACACATGTATCATGTTTCCGATTAATACAATTCTAGCATGAATAATAAACAATTATCATGAAATAAGGAAATAAATAATAACTTTATTATTGCCTCTAGGGCATATTTCCTTCACTATCATGTTCCTCACTGTGTAGGGAATCCGCACTGGCGAATTCCTAACTCCTCAGTCAGAACAAATTCCTCAAAGAACCGTAAGAACTTCATCTCATTCTTCAAGAAATTGACTGAACTGTATGAGATTTCTAATGGCTTCACTCGAAGGGATTGGTAGGTGTAGGATTTTGAGTTGAGCATCACATGGAAATTTTTCCTTAGTATTTCCTCGACCCCCTTTAACAGTACGGTGTTTCCTACGACTCAAGAAGGAGAAAATGAAACAATAAAAACAAAAGTCTTCACGCTTCATGTTCCTCGAATGATTGCCAAGTCTTCAAGGTAATACCAATTTCTTCACTTTCAAAGTCTTCAGAAAGTCTTCAGAAATCCAAAGTCTTCAGTTGAAGAACTTCATTTTTAGGGGTCGACTTTCTCTGTAAATATTAAACTCCTCATAGACTTATAGACCTGTGTACACTCACAAACGCATCAGTCCCTTAACCTATAAGTCTTCAATACACCAAAATCACTAAGGGGCACTAGATGCACTTATAATCTTCCCCTTTTTGGTGATTGATGACAATATAGGTTAAGTTTTCAATGGGGATAAATATATGAAGTGTAAATACTGATGTTGAGGAATTTGATTGCAAGGTATAGAAGAACTCCCCCTGAAGATGTGCATAGTGAGGAATTTGCTTTTGAAGCAGTGCACACTTGAAGAGTATAATCATGGAGATCTCCCCCTATATCTTGTAATTCATACACGCATTTTATATATAGTATGAAGAATTTGAAATGCATGATGAAATGTGGTGACTGATGTAATTCAGCATGCGTGCATTAACATTAATGAGGAATAAGCATGTAGAAAAAGTCAGCAAAAGTATCAGGCCACCATAGAGTTTAAGATTACAACTCGATCCAGCAAAGTCATCAAAAGAACGAGAGTTGTAACTTAGCAAAAAAACGCCCATATAAGAGACCCGCTTGAAACTAACTCAAATTTCTCCCCTTTTGTCACTGAATGACCAAAGGGGTTGAAAACGAGGACTAACGCCCCTGAAGAATATCATGTAGATGGATGTCGGAATAATGGGCCACTGGTAGGTTAACCCGGGACCCAGGATCTTTTAAGACATCGGGGCAGGCCGCGCCCCACAAGCCGAGTCCCCGACAGCGACTCCAAGTCAAGCCGAGTCCCAGACGGCGACTCCAAGACAAGCCGACTCCAAGCCAGCGACTTCCAGAGAGGCCGACTATGAGAGTCGGCCCATGACCCTTCCTGAAGCCCGATGCGAGGTACGGTCACGACGTGGCCGTTCCTCCCTGCCTACGAGGGGCTGGCATGGCTACAGTGAGCCGTATCGCCGGAAGATCTCTGGCGAGGCGCGGCACTGTTGCCATGCCTGCTCGACTCGGCCATAGTCGCGACGACTTTGTACGACGCCGGCTCAGACGCCCGAAGATCGCGGGGCGCCGCTCGGTGGGTATACCGGCGGCTCGGCGCCCGAAGACGGCCTCGACGGATTCGCCTCCTGAGTCGGCCGCCTCTCTTGAGGCCCCACGAGCCATTAACCAGATTGATGGGGAATGGCGATAGTGATCGCCGATAGACGGCGGCATCAAGCCACGACCACGACCAAGCTCGCATCATCGAGTGCCGCCTGATGTCGTCGGTCCGTCTGCTGGCCCACTAGTCGGCGGGCCCCAGAAGCCAGCGGGAAGGACGGCGGTGTGAGAGACAGACGACTGGGGCCCGCACCCAGCCGGATTACCATTGTACCCCCGGGGGGTAGGCCTATATAAACCCCTCGGGGCACCCATGCAAAGGGTTCGGACCTTGATAGAGACAGACCAGATAGAAAAGGGAGAGGAGAACTAGCCTTGCTCTCTCCTGCCTCCCGATACAGCTCGAGGAGCACCGCTGTAGTCTCTTTGCTTGAGTGATCATGCGGAGACCCCGCAGAGCAGCAGTAGGGGTGTTATCTCCCCGGAGAGCCCCGAAGCTGGGTAAGATTCGCGGCGTGCATGCCTCACGCCATCCGCTTCGAGCACCGCAACGTTCTACTCGCCCCACCATGATAAGCCATCCTTTGGCATATGTCGCAACCCACCCACGACATTTGGCGCCCACCATGGGGCGAGGTGCATCGTCGTCCGGAGATCTGCTCGACGGAACCCTTTTCCTCCTGGCGAAGCAGCGGTCGGGCTTCGCCAGATGGAGTTCAGATCAACACGCTGCCAGGCGGCCGCTGAGGCCGCCATGCGAAGCAGCCTCGCCAACTTGTCGGCGGTGTGCCTCCAACGAGCTCGCATCCGACGCAGTATCGGTGGCCCCGAGAGCCTCCTCGCGGGCCTCCTTGACCAACTCCATGTTGCCGGCGAGCCTGCCGTGGACTTGGAGTCCGTAGGCTCCACCAACCCGATGTTGGTCGACTCCGACGCCGTGTCGCTTGACATTTTCCCCACCAACATGGCGGTCTACGACGATCCGCTTCCATACGAGGAGAGCGGCAGAAGCGCCATCACGGAGGTGCTCGTCATCAGTCATGGTGAGCACTCCGGCGAAGAAGCCCAGGACCCGTTAGCTGCGGCCCTGCAAGACCTCATCGCGCCCATTCCAGAGGACGCAGACGCCGAGACGCTGGAGACACGCCGCCTTCAGATCATCGAAGGCGCCAAGAAGCTGGCGAGCATGAGGCGCTTGTCAGAGGCATACCAGCGCGAGATGGATCGCGTTGTAGGCGGCTCGCCGGCTCCGACTGGGCCGAGCCGTCTAGGCGCGGTCCCGCAGCGCGGCGCAGACATCGCTGACTTGTTCGGGGCAAAGTGCCCCGTATACGCCACCCCTGCGGAGAACATCCGCGCCGCCCAAGCGGCGACTAACGAGCTGAAGAACTTCGAGGGCGAAGAGCGCCGTTTGATGATGGAGCGAGTTCAGCAACTCCTCGACGCGGTTGCTGCGCAGAACACGGCCGGCGGCCGCGCAGACGCGCTGCAGCAGCCGAACGACGACTTGCCTCCTCGCCGAGATCAAGGCGCGACCTCTTGAACGCCGACTGGCGGAGTCCGCGGAAGGAAAGAGAAGGAGCCGGCTATCAGTCACAGTCGGACTCACATCACCATCGAGCGCGACCAAGACGGCCGCCCGAGAGCAGTAGAGCGACGGGACGACTACCGCCTCCCGCCAGAAGAGAGCGGCGAGTTTCCCGCCGCTGTTGAGCATCCGACTCTCGGAGGTCGCCTTAACGCCGAGAGGGAGTCGAGAGAACGACGCCGCCATCGGATCGACCGACTCCACCGATCCTCGGCGCTGAAGAGGAAGACGAGCTGGGTCCGCTTTGCTTCGGGCCCGCAGATCGAGACGCAGCCTTTCCCCAAAGGGTTCACGCCCCGAGACACACCCAAGTACACCGCTCCGGAAGCCGGAGGATCGCTGATAGACTACTCCAGCCCGCCAAGATAGCGAACGGCAACAAGCGAAGTTGCCGTGAAGTACGCCTCTCATGCTCTAGGGCACGGCCCGACATGGTTGAACAGCTGAAGCCCCGCAGCATCAACAGCTGGGTCGATTTCATTGAGGCCTTCATCCGCAACTTCACGAGCACGTACAAGCGACCTCCCAAGCCGCGCCAGTTTTCCTTGTGCGTGCAAGGCCTCGATGAATCAACACGCGATTATCTCACGCTACTGGGCGAAGCCGAACTCCTGCGAGGGCATGCACGAGGTGCAGGCAATCGAGTACTTCACTGCCCGGTGCCGAGAGGGTACCCTCCTCAAGCACCGGCTCCTCTGCGACGAGCCAGAAACCCTTGACGAACTGCTAGTCATAGCAGACAAGTACGCCACGACCGACTCGGCCCATGAAGACGGAGATTCAAGTCAATGCGGCCGCAAGGTGACTCCCCAGCACCGTAACTCCGCCGAGACACCAGTTGGCGGCAACAGCAATGTAACGACAACAAACACAAGGCCCAACAATGACTTCCAATAGTCGGCGGTCGCAGCAATAAGATCAACAGCGGAGGGGCAGCCTCCGCCAAGCGGCGAAGGCGGCAAATCCAATTGGTTGCGGCTTTTCTTATGAGCAGACTTTGATGGTCCTTGCAAGTTCCATAGCGGTCGCGGCCATCAAACCACACCACCGAAGTGCCATGGCTCACCAGATCGCTAAGGGAGACGGCTCACTCCTCCTCACTCTTTGGCCGCCGCCTCCTCCGCCGCCCGCCCAAAGCAGCCGCTTTCGACCAGCCGGCGCGGTGCAAGACGAGTTCCCAGAAGAGCATGGAGCCTATGTGGTGTTCACCAGTGTGGCAGATGATCGACGCAGCAGGCGCCAACAGCAACAAGAAGTAAATGCGGTAGCAACAGATACTCCGGAGTTCATGCATTGATCCGAGAGGCCTATCAGTTGGGGTAGAGCGGATCACCCAGAGGTGATGCCGAGTCCGGGCTCTTATGCCCTGGTCCTAGGTGCCACCTTGGCCACTGATAGGCGGGCCGCCCGTTTCTCGCGAGTCCTGATAGACGGAGGCAGCATCATCAACATCCTGTACAAAGATACCATGGAGAAGCTAGGACTCAAGCGAAGACAGCTGCAGGGCAGCCGGACTGTGTTCCATGGAATTGTACCCGGCCTTTCCTGTTCGCCAATCGGCAAGATCCTGATAGACGTCCTCTTCGGAGACAAAGATCACTTCCGCCGAGAGCCGGTCTGGTTTGAAGTAGTGGACTTGGAAAGCCCATACCACGC